>OU015498.1:97099178-97105400 GCA_907164885.2 Dolomedes plantarius | reverse complement strand
TTTCGACAGTAAATGTACCCTTATTTGTAAATCCACATTCATTTTACATGTTTACGAAGAATTTAGAAACACATAACTTTCAATTCTGAACACACGTTTGAACACGCATTTGGATACTTTGTTATTTATCTAAACGAAAAAGATAAAATTCTGATCTTAAATTTCTTTGCAGCCATTTCTTTCCTCTGTTTGGGTGACTGGGCTGGATTAAATGGTGACCGGTACATTGCTTTGATGGACCTCAGAGAAGAACCCGAAGCCAGGCCAAAATACAGATGCGGGGTAAGTAAAGTCGCACATTGGATATATTTCAAGGATTAAAAAAAAAAAGAAAATCATATTAGTTTAAAACACTCATATTTTACTAGTCTAATACAGTCGAACGTCATTATAGCTAACCCGATATATAACGAACTCATGGATATAACGAACGAAAATGTTGGTCCCGTCGTTTTCCTGTTATACGTAATTTAATTATTACCATGTTTTTATTAACCTGCTTTCTTGCTTGTGTGTTTGTCTAGTACAAATTTTGCAATCGATTTTTAACTAACTTCCCGAATAGCTAGACATTTGAAACTTTTAGAATAGCTCAGAACACGATGACAATGCATTTTTTTAATACTTTTAGCCATCTTTAAGCAGATTTTTACCATGTTTTTATTATTTTCAGTTAATTCTGTTTGTAGACTAGTTTAGCCAAGTGTCGGCCGGGACGGGAACGAAAAGTTAAACGCAAGTTAACTTCCAATTAACTTCATTTTCTTTCAAGTTGATGGGATAACTCATCAAAAAAATTTAAATAAGTATTTATTAAACACAGAATTGTCAAGTTTATATGATTCAACAGAAAATTTAAAAACATGGTATATAAAAAGTTCTTTTCATCTTGTAATTGTTATTGTGTCAGTTTAATGTAATCGATTTTAGTCGATTTAATTTATTAATGATAATTTTTAATAGATTTTATAATTTTTTAATACATCATTATTGAACACACATTGCAACTAATGAGTTATACATTTTGTGAACTCTAGCCATTTTTCTTAACAGTTCGGATATAGTGAACCACCGGATAAAGCGAACAAAACCTTTGGTCCCTTGAAGTTCGTTATAACGGGGTCCGACTGTATTAAGTGCAGTTTAGCTTAGCTTCGAAACCTTTTCCCTTTCAGTTTTTACAACTTGTGTTAAATTCTAGTTAACGAATTTTCTTTATGATGCAGTTTTTATGTGGGTTCACGAACTGTATTAAAAAATAATGCCTAATTTATTTTCTTTTCCAGTTATACAGGCAAGATAACAACAGTGGCCGAATTTACGTCTCATTAGCGTCTGATTCCACTTGTACGAGCCAACTGGTGTCTTCCACTAATGGTTACGAATCCCTTGTTCTTAACCCACGTAAGTTTTAATGTGATATTTATTTATTTATTTATATTTTAAATATAACTTGATTCTTAACTCACTGAACACACACTCGAAAAGCGCAACTTTCATGTTTTATTTTTCTGTCGTTTTTACCAGACACAATAACTACCTTAAACGTGTTCCAATGACCAAAAATATCTTTTTACTTAGTGAATTTCACCAACTAGGCAAAAATTATTGAATTTGATCGCGAACAGTAAAATTTCTCCCCATTAATATGTAAAACAGAACGCGGAGAGACTTACCGTAAGCTTTTGCCGTATTTATATTTTTGACCTAAACTTGCATGAAATGACTTCATGATTCTTATCATACATCTTAAGTGATAAGGAGACAAATTTCATGAGGTAGCATGCATTGAAACTGTAAAGAATTATAAATTATTTTAATAAAGGTTTTAAGCAAACGGAGCGGTATTGGGTGAAATTGTTAGTGAATTGTCTGAAAACAACCCCCCAACTTATGCTTCTCTGCCTGATTTAGAGATGTATTGACTAGTTTGAAACTAGTTTACATTCTTATGTTTTATTATTGCTCATCTTAAAAGGCCGCGAGTTGAAATATCTGAGTGGCAACTAGTTTCGAACTAGTTAATATAGATCTTCATCAGGCCGAGGAACATAAGCTGATATTGTCCCAATGGACATTCATTCGCAAACAATCACACTAATGCTGACCTATGTATCTTGTTGAACTATTTCAACTAATGTGAGACTAATTTTCATTCATATATTTTTAATTGCTGATTTTAAGAAGCTGTGTGTTGAAATATCAGAATAGCAACTAGTTTCGAACTAGTTAACATTATTCATCAGGACGAGTAGCATAAGGTGGTATTGTCTCAACGGATATTCAGCCTCAAACAATCCCATATGACCTATATCTTGTTGAACTATTTCAACTAATTTGAAACTAATTTTCATTCCTATATTTTTTAATTGCTGATTTTAAGACGCTGTATGTAGAAATATCTGAATGGCAACTAGTTTCGAACTAGTTAACATTAATCATCAGGACGAGTAGCATAAGGTGGTATTGTCTCAACGGATATTCAGCCTCAAACAATCCCATCTGACCTATATCTTGTTGAACTATTTCAACTAATTTGAAACTAATTTTCATTCCTATATTTTTTAATTGCTGATTTTAAGAAGCTGTATGTAGAAATATCTGAATGGCAACTAGTTTCGAACTAGTTAACATTATTCATCAGGACGAGTAGCATAAGGTGGTATTGTCTCAACGGATATTCAGCCTCAAACAATCCCATCTGACCTATATCTTGTTGAACTATTTCAACTAATTTGAAACTAATTTTCATTCCTATATTTTTTAATTGCTGATTTTAAGAAGCTGTATGTAGAAATATCTGAATGGCAACTAGTTTCGAACTAGTTAACATTATTCATCAGGACGAGTAGCATAAGGGGGTATTGTCTCAACGGATATTCTGTCGCAAAGAATCCCGTCTAATGCTGGGCCGCGTGAAGAATATATTAACTAGTTCCAATTCTTATATCTTTTCAATGTGGGTTTTAAGAAGCTGCCTCTTTCTTTCTATTGCAAACAGTGACATTTTTATTATAATATTTATAAAATTATTTTTCTCGTAGTCCCCGAGCGCAGCCTTCCCGCGCAAGTGGAGGCGTCTCGGTGTCGCTTCCCCGAGTGGTCCCAGGGAAAATGGGAGCACCTCTCCGTCACCGGAAACAAGTTCCGATTCCGGGACCATTCTCTGTTCCGAGAGGTGTCCGGCAGATGTATCTTGAGGGAGAATGCAACTCCACACGACAGGTTCATCGTATACACCGTCACACAGTGGTGAGTCTTCCAGATATAGAAAAAAAAAATTAAACTGCCTTTCGAAAGTGTTTTTCTTCAGAAATATGTCAGGTTCACTGTGTACGCCACTCAGTGGTATATCCGAGTTTTTGAAATGGCCTTATTTACCTAAGGCCGAAGTCTTCTATGTAAATTAGTGCTACTAGTTTAACTTAGAGGTTTCATTATTATTGTTTTTGGCATCATTATTTTTATTTTTACTATCATGATCATTATGTTATCATCATTATTATTTTGCTATCATAGTCATCATGATCATCATTTTTTAAATCAATATTATTATTATTACTATCATGATCATCATCTTTATTACCATTGTTATTATTTTTACTATCATGACCATCGTCTTCATTATCATTATAATTACTTTTACTATCATGGTCATCATGATCATCATCTTTATTATCATTGATATTATTTTTATTATCATGATCATCGTCTTAATTATCATTATAATTACTTTTACTGTCATGCTCATCATGATCATCATTTTTTTAAACCAATATTATTATCATTACTATCACGATAATCATCTTGATCATCTCACGATATTATCATTGTTATTATTTTTACTATCATGATCGTCTTCATTATCATTATAATAATTTTTACTATCATGATCATCTTTATTATTATCTTTTTTATGATCATCATTACCGTCACTATAATTATTATTCCCTTGTTACAGCGGTGAAGAAAAATACAACTGCATGTGGCTACACCGGCGAGCGGCAAATGTGATGGAATTCCAACTGGGTGAGTATTTTCATGGCTATAATGTCCGTTCCCCACTACATGTGAAGGCTAATGTCAGAAGAAATGCATGTAGTTTTTGTTAATTCAAAACTTAAATTAGTTACTGAGAGAATTGACTAAACTAAGAAAGTATCTTGTCACGAAAGGGTTATGGGAAAATCGTACTATCTTTTACTGACATACTGATCTGAAATTACTGCATCTGTAACCTTCCCTGAAAGCTGAAATATTTCATTCAGTTTTCTTTTTATAAATGTTTTGACTTCTTACAGTGATGAATTTTCAGTTTTTAAAAGCATATTTAAGTTAAAATATGTTTTCTAACAGGCTATTTTATCGATCAATCTATTTCGAACTCTGTGAATTGTAGCAGAATAAATTATTTTTTCCTACCATATGCTCGATGTTGTCGTTTATTTTCAGCCTAATATATAATTCTAGTTAATTGGAATTCCTTGACCTTATTATGTATATTCGTTAACTAGAGCTCAGTAGCTTTTAATGATGTCGGAATCGCATTCAGATCTTTTAAAAAAAAATTCTCGTTTTCCTTATTTCCCACAAATATTTATTTTGCTCGAAACGTGCAGTTATGAGAGCGGAATTCAAACTTGAAACATAATGAGAAATTTAATAGCAAATTAATATTTGTATAAATAATTTCAGGCGTTGAACCCAGTAACCAGTATTCTGAAGACCTCTGTAACGACCAGCAGTTCCCTGCAGAAGCTTGGATAACTGAAGGACGTAAGTTTATGTTTTCAGCTCTTCTCCAAAACTATATGATTACAATAAACTTGGTTGTTCGCCACTTGTTTGATCTTAGCATAATACACAACAATCTGTGTTTATTTTTCGGTTTAATTCACCCGTTTTTTTATAAATTCCATGTCTATGGAAAGAGAGAAAATCGTCTTTTAGTAGATTGTCTAAATAGTACTTTAAACTACCCAATTCCCCGTGCTTAGTGGAGAAAATTAATTATATGGGATATTAAAGCCATTGTCTAGGTTTTATATAATATATATATATATATATATATATATATATATATATCAGCAGTCGGGCCGAATCGTTTATTAGATCGACAAAAGTACATCCGTTCATTTCAGAAGAACGGCTCGGAATTAATATCACCTTTCAACATAAAGCGCGGGAGGCGAGGTAGACATGTGACTATTATTTGTAGGGTCAGCAGATTTGGGGCTTGCGATGCTAACCCACTCCTGAATCCGAATATATATACGTTTAGAAATGCAAAGGCATGCGATTCATGGGAAGTTCTGTGGCTAAGGGTTTTAAAGCGATAAATTAACATTACTGGGGATTGGATTCAGGAAAGTGAGTTTAAATACTAGAAGCATAATATTTAAGATGCATAATATTTAATATATTACACACACACACACACACATATGTATATATATAATATTGACTATATATATATATAATTAACTAACTATATATATATCTATCTATATCTATCTATCTATCTATCTATATATATATATATATATATATATATATATATATAGTTAATTAGTTAGATAGTTACTTCCCGGCTATGAGAAAGAGGTACGCTCACCGATGTTCTCTTAAATGGAAAATATACGCCAAGACTCTGAATTTACATCGTTTTTCTTTGTTATCATTTTTAAGTTCTAAATTTAACTAAATTATTCAGTGGGAAATTGTAGCATGCTTTATTGCTCCCTAGGGCTCCAGAAACTTCAGATGTCCCCGTGTCCCATCATGGGCGACTACACCGGCGAGGTGCCTGGCACTCACGGGCTCTGCGCCAAGGTATCGTCCGACTGCAACAACCCAGACATCATGTTCTACACCGTCAGCAACTGCGAAGAGAGGGGACATATATACGAAGGTAAGGAAATGCTCCAACTAACTTTCCATATCGTTTGTTTTGTCATTTTGCAGTTCGGGGGGTTACAAAAAAAATAAAAACTGTGTTGGAAATAAAACTTGTTAGAGATTATATAAAAAAAAACCCTTCCTAAATCTGTGTTTTCAGGACATAATTTAAGTCTATTTATCATCATTTCTATAATTGTGTTATAGCGTATTAATAATCAGTATAATTAGACTAAATATTATTCTTTGAAATAGGGTTGTAAAGTTAGGAAAAGGATTAAATTGGCTTTGAATAAGACCACTCGTATACATACATACATATAC
>OU015498.1:97086678-97096678 GCA_907164885.2 Dolomedes plantarius | reverse complement strand
ATTGGCTCCACGGAGTCTTGAATGTGTTCTGAACAAAATATGGCAGTTTAGAGGGATGTCTAGCTAGAGAAGTTTCACTATACGTACGCATGCATATATATATATCCACATTACAAAACTACGTACATTTTTAATGACAGCTACTCGTTCCTCTCCCCCCCCCCCAATGATTTGAATGACACAGTTACAATTAACAGAGATAGAAAATCAAACCGAATACCATCCATTCCAACGTAGCAATCTAACTCCCGATCTGCGCGTCCCCTGGATAATTTCCGGCTCGGACGTGTGTACCGCTCGATTGTTTGGCGAGGTATGTCACATTCGCAATAATGGGTCATGTGCCTCGGGTGGCCGTCCGCTGCGATCTCCATTCTAATTATAAACTTTTACAAGCTCCACTTCAATAAGTAATCTATGTTTTGGCCTGTAGACAACAATGTGGAATCCAGAGCACCACGGGCGAAGATAAAAGGGGAAAAAAAAAAGTGGATTAACACATTGTCACTTATTGTTGATTTTTCCTTGTTGTTGTAGATTTTCAAATTCAGGATCAAGTAGGGTAAAAAAATGTACCCTAATCCTTTCATGCCAGTTTTTTTTATATATATATATATCCTGCTTTAGTGTGTTTCGTATCCTGCTTTAATATAAATCAAGGTTATATTTATATCAAGAGTTAGTTGTTCATGTATCTCAATTTGGGTTGTGTAAAGTGGTTTGATAAATTACGGGCACAATCATTTTGAAGGAAAATGAAGCAGTGCAACAAACTAAATGCATCTATATCCAGTTGATCAAAGTTATGATTATTTATTTCAATGCAACTTCAAAATTTTTAATGTTTTAGAAGAAAAAATTAAATGGTAAAGTTAATAGTAAAGAGTACAGTCGAACCCCGTTATAGCGAACCCGGTATATAACGAACTCACGGATATAACGAACGAAAATTTTGGTCCCGTCGTTTATCTATTATACGTAATTTAGTTAGTATTGTGTCAGTTTAATGTAATCGATTTTAGTCGATTTAGTTCATTAATTATGATTTTTAATAGATTTTATCATTTTTTAATACATCATTATTAAGTACGTATTGCGACTAATGAGTTATACATTTTGTGAACTCTAGCATTATTCTTAACGGTTTGGATATAGCGAACCACCTGATAAAGCGAACAAAACCTTTGGTCCCTTGAAGTTCGTTATAACGGGGTTCGACTGTATATCGGAAATTGTCGTAAGTCACGTTGGAGGCCACATAAGAACAGAAGTATTGAACAGTATTACAATTGATGATCTCGAAGATCTGTTTGAAGAACTGTATGCACTTTATAACGTACGATTACGTTCCTCAATAACGGTCCTGCGGAGAGAAAAAAAAATGTCCGGCGTCGCGAGTTATAATTTTGGCAGCGCGCCAAACCCAGTGGCAGTAAACAGTTAAACAGAAAAGTGCCAAAAGGTGTCTCAAAAAAAAAAAAAGGTTAGCAACGATAAGTAATCCGTTAATAACCCTCTGTAGTTTCGTTAGAAGAGACTACCTGAAATATATATTTTTTTTCACTTTAGACAGACTATACAACTTTCTTTGTAAGTCGTCGCAAGTTTTCACAAAATCAAATGGTGGTTATAATACTCAGCAATCGAAGATTTTTCAACAGTTTTCATTTGTTTGCTTTCTGGCGACGTACTGATTTTTGCGCGAATGGATATAAATTGTTCTGAACTTGTACTGAACAGGTTATATTTACTTTTCCCTCCTCTAATTTTACGACTTTTAAATTAAGTCGTAACAAGTATTCACACTATCGAATGAGTTGTCAGAAGTCAATAATCTGAGGTATTTCGACGGTTTCCGTCCTTGTGAAGCACTTAAGGTACTAACCCTATTGGATTCGCTCACCTTAATGTTAGCCTATGAAGGAAACGTGTCTATTATTGACATCTCCATAAATGCTGATCTCTCTATATAAAACAGTTCCGTAACGGACTGACAAAAAATTGTTGAAATTTTGGTCGAAATTTTGCATGGCGATTCTTCTTATAGTGTACGGATGCACTAAGAAAGATTTTTGAAAAATTCTTCTTTGATTTTTTTAAATTAAATTTTTAAACTGCTTTTGTAACATTCTTTTAAGTTTACATTTAAAATAATATTCTGAGGGTTTTAACGTTTATATCACTAGAAAGATCATAAAAATTCCTTTAAAATGAAATCCTTTTCGAATCTTTACCATTTTCTGATTTTTGGTGAATTTTTAAAGATTAATTTTTAGAATTTAATTTATTAAATGCTGATCACGTGGTTTCTATTCTTTTTGTGAGACTTTAAATTAATTTTGCTTCACGTGCATAACAACGAAATAAATTGACAATTTTTTTTCTAATGATGCAGACGATTGGACATTATCCAAAAAATATTAAAATACAGTAAAAGAAATGTTCCTCAAACTGTACTATATTAACTGTACTATATTCTTTAGTATGTTCTTTTAGATTTAATTTGAATATTTTCTTCTCCATTATTTTGTCTATAAAAATATCCTTTACGATTTATATATATATATATTGTTGTATTTAATTTGAATGTATTCTGTAGCGAAGCACGGGTATTCAGATAGTAATCCTATAAAAATAGTATTTTGAGGTAGCCTGAACTTTTCTGCACCTTGCAACAGGATTCATTTTATAAATTTCGTCCACCAATGGAATTTAGGAGCGTTTAAAACCCACTATGCTCGATTTTTTCTCCTAATAATTTTAATTTTAAAATATTATTAGCATTTTTACAAAAAGCTAAAAATGCCCCAAGGTGTAAATTTTTTTTTTCTCTGTTACGGAGTACAATAAAAAAATAAATAAATAAAACCTTTCAATCCAAGTCGGCAATCCTTGGACACATTTCCTCCATAGGTTAACTTTGACGTGGGAGAAATTCAGTAGGATTTAGTACACAGAAGCGTTAACAGGACATACCTGCCTTTTGCACGAAACCATATAAATTGCTCTGAACTTGAACTCAGCAGGATATATTCATTTTGTCGTTCCATAGTCTACCACTCTATATGCAACGCCAAATAGTGATCGCTGGGACAGCAAAATCTCTCCACTAGAAAAACGTCCCATCCATCATACCGTTGCATACAATTGCCACGACTGCAAATTACACCTAAAAAGGACCTCACAGCGTTTAGAAAATCAACCCAGGCGTGCTTTTTTTTTCTCGCACCTACAGAGAGAGACCATAGCCATTCGAGTTCAAGGTCAATCAGTCCTCTTCTTTAAAACAATAGGTGCTCGGTCGCTAATGGAGGTGTTCGACGGAACGCCTTGTGTTACTTTCTCAGGCACGTGCGGCACGCGTCTGCCATAACGCACCGTTGTTAATCATTAATTTACGGCCGGATATTGTTCGTTTTTCGGCGGCGGCCGAACCGCTGAGAGGCAATCAAGAAAGGTATCACGTTCTGGAGGCCCTAATTGGTGCTTCATCGAAACTTCGTGCTGCAGCGAAGTGCGGCAGAGATCTCGGGAAACAAGAGATCTGTTGTTACTTGAACCAAGTGGGGGGGGGGCAGTAGGGGAAATCCCCCCCCAAAAAAAGCCCGGGGTATTTTTTTTTTCATAGCCTTAAATTATATAATCGTAGACCTAATACTAAATGAGTTTAAATTTAAAATGAGACGATGCTTATTTCACACACACACACACACACACACACACACACACATATATATATATATATATATATATATATATATATATATATATATATATATATATATATATATATATATATATATATATATATATATACTAGCTGAAAACCCGCACTTCGCTACGGAGTACATTCAAATTAAATACAACGGTCAATGTATGCAATTAATGCCAAATATATATATCTATATATATATATATATATATATATATATATATATATATATATATATATATATATATATATTTATAATAAATACGACGATCAATGTATACAATTGATGTAAAAAAACAAAAAAAATATCTTTATAACAAAATTGTAAGGGATATTTTTATAGACAAAATAATGTAGAAGAAAATATTCAAATTAAATGTAATAGGACATACTAAAGAATATAGTACAGTTTGAGGAACATAATATCTTTTATTCTATTTTAATATTTTTTTGGATAATGTCCAATTGTCTGCCGCATTATCAAGGGAAAAATTATTTTTTTGTCTATTTCATTGTTATGAACGCGACGGTAAATTTATTTAAAGTACCAGAAAAAGAAATCACGTGATCAGCATTTAATAAATTAAATTGTAAAAATTAATCTTTAAAAATTCCCCAAAAATCAGAAAATGGAGGTAAGGATTCGAAAAAGATCTCATTTTAAAGGAATTTTTATGATCTTTCTCGTGATATAAATTTTATAACCCTCAAATTATTATTTTAAATACAAACTGTAAAAAGTTATTAAACCAGCTTAAAAATTTAATTTTAAAAAATCTAAGAAGAATTTTTCAAAAATCCTTCTTAGTGCACCCCTACACTACAAGAAGAATCCCCGTGCAAAATTTCAGCCCTTTAGGTCCAGCGGTTTGGTCTGTGCGTTGTATGTAAGTCAGTGAGTCAGTCAGTTACGGAACTGTTTTATATATATAGATATAACCCTAAGATCTGACGTTCCCGCCCCCCCCCCCCCCAAAAAAAAAAAATCTATGGACTGGAGTCGCCCCTGACTTGAACACACAAATAAATTCGTTGCGAAATAAATGATTGCTGCCGATTCTTATTTAACTTTTCAGACAATCGATGTGTGTGATAGTTTCGCAACTGCGCAAAATTTCGGTCGCGTGTTTTGGTCGTTTTTATGCATGTTTTTATATCTTCGAGGTATATATATATATGGAATGACTATAAACCGTACTGCGGTTTAATTTTGATTAGGCATCTTGAGGTTGGCCTGTCTCCTACTAACTTATTGAGTGAACAGGAAAATTGATGTTAAAACTTAGTCTCGGTCTATGCTCAAGTCAAATAATACATTACAGAAATCGGGGTAATCGGATTAAACTTACAGAAAAGAACTCTGTAAAAACTGATTACTTAGACGTCTTCTTATTCACGCGAGACATTTCTGATAGCATATATTTTCTAACTTGAATAAGATGATAACATAAAACCATTGTATTAGCAGGACTCTTATTTATTTTTTACTAAATAATTTAGCAGTCAATGAAACTAATGATATTTTCAAACTCTTGACTTTTCAAACAGAGCCTTTCTATTTTGTTTGTTTACTTCTTAGCTTATATGTATACACATTTATATTAAATACAAATTTAGGGTCCATTTAGATGAGCCATTTTTTTGCTCTCGGGCCACATGAATATGTTTGCAACGTTCTGTGTGCCTCAACATAGTAGATTTTGCCTCATAATATAAAGATGTAAAAAATAGAACTCAAAACCTAAATGTATTCGAGCGTTTATTTAAAAATTGAGTGGGTTTTTTTTTTAATCTTGAGACAAATTTTTGACTTTTTAAGACAAATGTTTATACTTGCTACATGCTACTATCAACCCATCATCACGGTAAAAATCAGTAAGCAGATTTCCATATACGTTCTTCGCATACTTCATTTTGGAATAAGATGATTCACAAAGATACGTTGATGCGAACAACGTGAGCAGAAGGTGGCACATTTTAACGTAGGATTACGTTCCTCAATAACGGTCCTCCGGAAAGAAAAAAAATTCAGAGTCCGTCCTGCGTCACGAGTTATAATTTTGGCATTGCACCAAACCCAGTAACAGTGAACAGTTAAATAGAAAAGTACCAAAATGCGGCAACAACAAAAAAAAAAAAAAAAGAAAAAAAAAAAAAAAGAGGTAAGCAACGATAAGTAATTCTACGTTAATAACCCGCGGTAGTTTCGTTAGCAGAGACTACCTGAAATATTTTTTTGTACAGTTTTGGGTTTTTCAGGCACTCATTTCCAAAATTATGTCTACAGAAACATCGGCCTGATAATGAGTGTGAGTATTTCGGACCGCACATAAAATATCGGTGGGCCGCAGTCCCTTATTTTGAGCATTATCTCACATGAAATTTCCAAGAACACGTTTTGATACATTTTGATCAACATTTCAATTCTATGAAAATTTTGCTTTTACCTCAAAGATTCTGTTACCTAGGCTCCAAAAGTGCTTAAGACAAAATAGAATAATAATTCAACATGGTCAGGGAATTAGACATTTTTTATCTTTCATCTGACGCTCCCCGTAGGCCGATTGGGGCACGTGACGTCTTGCCATCCACAGTACATTAAAGAAGTAGCGTCTCGTTTCAAGAGATTGTCACAGTCAACGTCTTTTAATCCCAGACGACAATTCGGGAAAGTCAATGCCCATTCGTAGTTACGTATTATGAATGGACACAAAAGGGTCAGAGTGGACAGTCTGGGGAGGTCACAACTACAATACGAAACAAGTGCTTTTGCTAATAGTCATGGCCGGTCAAAGTTCTAAAACAAGCCACACTCGTTTCACTAGGAGGAATTAAATTTAGAGGTTAACTTCTTACCGTGGCTGTCATCAAACCTGGGAGACTGAAACACAGAAAACATACGCTATTTTAAATTGTTTCAAAACTATAAAGTTTTTGTTACACAATAAAGTGTGTTCTCACAACTTGCAATCATTTTCATAAACATCATATATCATTGTTATGAAGCAACTCACAAAATTTTATCGAGTACGCACAACCTACAATATAATCATCTTTTTATGCATGAATAAATTACAAAACAAAGACAAATAACGAAAGCTGTCTTTCAAAACATTCCAAGTAATCGTATATACTCCGAAACTTGCATGCTAACTAAAAGTCTCTCCTGAAGAATCTCACTCGTAAATTTCTGTTTGTAGTCCCCCAAACATACTCGGACATTGTTAGAGACAAAATTAAAACATCACGCAACAGTTCCGACAAAACGGTACTTTAGATTCAGGTATGTACGAAATCTCCCAGCTACGTATTTTTATGTGGTATTGTAATTTGAAGATTATATCCTGACTCGGCGCCGAGTTAAGGGTTTTCATTATTTTTCTGCCGTCTTAAATTGCCCGTGTGTGTTGAAAGAGAACTTAACTTCCCGCATACTTTGTGTTCCTTCACAATTAAAATACGTTATTTGCAAATGGGCTTGTCAATGGAGACATTCGTGCTTTAACCTCCAGAATTGTTGTGGTTGCTTTTAATAAGTGCTGGACCATTTTCTGGTCCACCCCATTTTGTCCGAGCACTCCCAGGAGCAACATCTAGAGGGATCGTACCTTCCCACCCTCTCTGACCACATAGAAGGACTTCTCGGTCTACAAATTTAACGTGCCCATATTCCGCCTAGACACGAAGGTACCGTATTTTTCGGACCATAAGGGCCTGTTCACATAGGGTCTGTCAGCGTTAGCGTTACTCGTATTGACATACTTTAAACCAATCACAGACCTCATCAATTTCGTGGCTAATCGTTTGGAGGTTTGTAATTGGTTAAATATATTTCAATACGAGGAACGCTGACGCTGATGGAGTCTATGTGAACAGGCCTTAAGATGCACTTTTTTAGATAAGAAAACGACTTAAAATTGGTGGGGGGGGGGGGGGATCGTCATATAGTCCGAAGGTAACATTAAAATAAAATGAATATTTTATTATATATATTATATATATTAATTATATATATATTAATTTTTATTAAGTAAGAAATTGAAAATAACTTTGTATACCTAACAAAATACAAAATATTCTTTTCTGGAAATTCCCCCAAAAATTTGAGGTCCGTCTTATCGTCCGGTGCGTCATACGGTCCGGAAAATACGGTATTTAATGGCGTTTGTCGGGATTCGAAACCGAGCACCCCAGTGCTTAGTCCAACGCGCTACCACTCGGTTACCTCGGGTCCAGAATTAAAATAATTTCTCTAAGTAGTTGTCTAAGTAGTTCTGAGTAGCCCTAGTATCACAGTCAAAGTCTTTAGAAATCTTACAGACGTCAGTAAAGTTCATTGGGGACTTTATATGCTATGGTATAAAGGGAGACATTGAAAATGCATGTTAGAAAAGTATATACCAGGGAAGGGTGTCGAACCCGCGTTTATATACCTCGAGGTCGGTATTTTACCGACTGAGTATTGTTATGAAATTTTATTTCCTATGAATTTCCATCACATATATATAAATGGAAATCATGCCCTAAATGCGTTGTAATGTGAAACTGTAAGAACATAAGCTATCAGGTAAACTTATATATTTAAAACTATCATTGACTATGTGATTAGAAAATGGTTTCATAATTACGTTATAATTTTGGAGTAACAGGGTACACCATGATGTCTTCTAAACCGCAAATGTGCCCTGCCCAGGTTCATTGGCTGAGTTCTTTAGATCAGATTTAATGTTGTTGTTAATCTTAAAATCTAGAATCATCATCTTCTCCCACTTTACGAGTTTTGAACACCCCCCATTTCCTGTTGTGTGTTCAAGTAAACTCGCATTCTCCTTCCCATGTTATTTTACAGCGGGGTGAGCAATACTCCGATTTTCCCAAAGTAATTTGTGTAAGTTCTGAGCGGAATTTCACCCGCGTTGACTCTACGGTCACTCAGGCATGAACGCTTACTCTCATAGCGTGAGAAAAACATCTTTTTTTATGCAAATCCACCCAACTATAGATAAGCTAATAGGAAGAGATCTGTTTTACGACTTATAGATTTTCATACATAGATTAAATTTAATTACGAGCCATGCTGATCCGAAAATGATTGAACTGGAGGTAAAACGCAACTTTTATCCTAATGGTACCCAAATCAGGACAGTTTCACTTAAATATATATATATATATATATATATATATATATATATATATATATATATATATATATATATATATATATATATATATATATATATATATATATATATTCAGTGGAATCTCGATCTATCGTTTTTCAAGGGACCGTTTGAAATGAACGATAAATGCGGGAAAACGATAGATGCGGAAACATAACAAAGCAATATGATCTATGGGACTGGATAAAATGAACGACACATACGGAAAAACGATGGATCTGAAAACGATCGATCGAGATTCCATTGTATATATATATATATATATATATATATATATCTGTGTGTGTCTGTTTTAGTTACTGGAGATACTCTTCAAGATCACTGTAATTTTGTTTCATTCACTTACTTATGATATTGCTACTGATAACGATAAAGGAATGAATGCATATTTTTCACGTATGTTCCTCAGCAGTGTTTAGACTATTCACTTACCATTCAATATATATATATATATATATATATATATAATTTAAAATCATGATACAGTAGCAAAGCAGTTGCTTAGCCCAACTCTCTAAGAGCCTCTTGAAGTAATACTGGAGATGCCTACTCGAAACCGTTAATTATTTCCATTAGGGTTGCCTCATAGCCATCGATAACTTCCCCGAAAACGGCATGTTATCTTCCCCGCAGCTTCTTAAATCCGTAGATATTTCTCGCACTTTATCCTGTTCTTGAAATAATGGCTGGCCAATTACCAGGAAAAAAAATAAAACAAAAGGTCGCGTACAGATGACAACCGCGATATTGGGATATTCAAATTGCGACATTTTTTAGTTCCATTGTCTAGCGGGATCGCGGTTAACCTTGAATTGTTCGGTCATTTCATTTTATTTGTTTATTTATTTTTTTGTACTTTGTCTTGACGCAATTCGAGACGAAGGATTGGGTTATCGCGTTTTGGCAACACTTGCGAAACGTATATAGTCCCCCCTCCCCCCCGAGATGTTTCGGAGCTAGGTGTTTGTTGTTCACATCGGCGCAAAAGATTGTTATTTGACGAATTATGTACTCATTTATTTCGCTGTTTGATTGCTTTATTTATTTGATTTTTGTGGTTTTTTGACTTCCTGCGTGCAGCACGTTTTAAAATAATGTGTACGATGGT
>OU015498.1:96569178-97081678 GCA_907164885.2 Dolomedes plantarius | reverse complement strand
ATCAAGTTATAGGACATACCAAACCCTTAAAACTTAATCGTCGGCGTTACTTGTACTGACATATTTTAAACGAATCACAGACCTTAACGATCTCGTGGCTAATCGTTTGGAGGTTTGTAATTGGTTAAATATATTTCAATGCGAGTAACGCTAACGTTTACGGGCGCTATGTGAACGGGCCATAAGGGGGAAAGATTTATAAAAGATATTTTCAATTTCTGACTTAATAAACATAAAAAATATTTATAATAAATATAATAAACAATATATATATATATATATATACAGTCGAACCCCATTATAGCGAACACGGTATATAACGAACGAAAATTTTGGTCCCGCCGTTTTCCTATTGCACGTAATTTAATTAGTATTGTGTCAGTTCGTTGTAATCGATTTTAGTCGATTTAATTCATTAAGGATCATTTTTAATAGATTTTATCATTTTTTAATACATCATTATTCAATACACATTGCAACTAATGAGTTATACATTTTGTGAACACTAGCATTTTTCTTAATGGTTCGGATATAGCGAACCACCGGATAAAACGAACAAAACCTTTGGCCCCTTGAAGTTCGTTATAACGGTATATAAAAATATATTCATTTAATTTTAATGCTACCTTCGGACTACCATAAGACGCACCCTAATTTTAAGTCGATTTTTTATGTACAAAGGTACGTCTTATGGTCCATAAAATACAGTAGTCATATATTGTAGCGATAGGTCTCTTTGGATAAAAGAAGCCACATATCGAACAAATTAATCTAAATGGATGGGATGTTTCATGGACTCTTAGAAAGTCATATACAACCTAAAACTATATATTAAAAAAAAACACTGTAATTAGTAACGGAATCAATATATTCAACCCAATTTTATCTTTTTCAACAGCTTCCTGCCCTCAGCTTAGTCCAGCAAACTTCGTTCCTATGCGTCCCCCGTGGAAGCCTATGACGTATTCTCCGCCATCGGTACCCACGAGAATTCCAGTACCACCTGTGCGGCCCTCGCCACCTAGGGATCCATACTGGTACCACACGGCTACAGAGCAGCCGACGACCAAACCATGGAAACCCATTACTGGTAAGTTAAAAGAAAACAAAAAACCCTCTAATATGACGAACGTTCCTTAAAAGTTACCGGTTTGTCCAAAGTTGTGTACCATAATCATATATATATATATATATATATATATATATATATATATATATATATTTATATATATATATTTATATATATATATATTTATATATATATATTTATATATATATATATTTATATATATATATATTTATATATATATATATATTTATATATATATATATATATATATATATATATATATATATATATATATATATATATATATATATATATATATTTATAAGTTTGGTACACAGCATAATATCGACTTTTCAACCATCACAAAATCTTGCATAGGTTTATCGTAAGGAAACTTTTAATGCAATATTACTATGCAAAAGAAATCTAAATGGAGGAAGATACACATATGAATAAGTTTTCAAAACGTATTTAAGTATAAATAAAACAAAAGAAAGAACATAAATCCATAAATAAAAGGCTAGAAAAAATCTTTTATTCGTAACTATTATTAACAAATAGCAAATACAGTTGCTCAAAACTAATATGTTTTTATCAGGAGGCTCAGTGTTATTGAACCCCTCTGCGTACCACCTCAAATGCCCTCGCGTACCACCAGTGGTTCGCGTACCCTAGTTGGGAACCACTGCTCTAAAAAGTGAGCGCAACGCGACAGAATAGAGGCCAGCCGAAATTAACAGAATAAGTCCATATCAATAAAAATTACAAGTAAAGCAGAAAGATAAAATTTTTTATATCGTTAAATTGTTAGTTCAAACATCCTACTAGTCCTTTCTATAAATCCAAATAATAATTTCTGTGTTATTTCATATTTATATCAGTCAGCCTGTACTTATATCAAACGTTTGCTAATCGAGGCCAGCCGAAATTAACAGAATAAGTCCATATCAATAAAAATTACAAGTAAAGCAGAAAGATAAAATTTTGGTATATCGTTAAATTGTTAGTTCAAACATCCTACTAGTCCTTTCTATAAATCCAAATAATAATTTCTCTGTTATTTCATATTTATATCAGTCAGCGTGTACTTATATCAAACGTTTGCTTATTTATTACAGGTCGACCACGCCCAGAATCCGGGGCAACCAGTCTAGGAGCACCCAGCTCTATATTAATATACGTCTCGGCGCTACTGAGTTTATGTCTAGTGGTGTGTCTACGCTGAAACTAGGAGAACCAAAGACTTCTTTTAGCCTTTCTTTCCGAGGAGAAACTTTCCGTTTAGCAAGTCTAAACAGAAGAAAGAGCCTGTACATTAAGTGAACAATCAGAAACCTGAGCGCGCCTCAGGAAATCATCAGGGATTTTTTTAGAAACTTCTTTATACGTGATCGTCTCTGTACATACGTAAATCGGACTGCTTATTCCCGTGTTTGTAGCTCAGTGGAGATAACTAGAGAACGTGGATTATGATTAACAGGGAATGTGAGTGAAAAATATGAAACTATAAGCTGAGGCTTTCACCTCCAGCTTGCAAATGTTACTAGAAAAAAAAAGTGGACTCTTTTCCTATGAAGCAGCAAAAGGTGAATTTGAGGAACGTCGAAGAGCTACAGCATTTAGCAAAGTGATATATTGTTCTATTTATTCGTGTTTATTTTTTCCTTATTTATGAGTCGATGAAGTCTGATGTAATTCAATGGCCTCTTAGAAATGTCTGATTTTTGTTTCTTCACACCGCTGACAAACGCCAAGACCTTATTTTGGCAAAACATTTTTCAAACTTACCAAATCATCAAACGCCAGAATGACGTCATTTCTCTCCTCATCGTGGATACCAGAATTAAAATCGTTTTACAAGCACTTTGATCGCCTGATGTGAAATGTCATTTTATTTCAACCCATCTTTGAAAAAGGGGGAAAAATAGAAAACTATGCTCTAGAGATTTTAAAAATACGCAGTTTAGGAATTGATTTTTTATCCTCTCTAGCGGTACGGTGCAAATTTTATTAGCTTCAGGAAAAAAGAGAAAAATTTAGCTATGAAAATAGTTCGTTTTCCTTCGTAAACATCACAACCATAAAGCATACGAGGAAAAATATACGCGTTTCAAACAACTCTTCAATGACACATTTTGTACATCAGTAAGCTGAAAATGCATCATCAATATTAATTAAAATATTGATTAAACATAATATACTTATTTCCATAAAAATATCAATGTTACTTTTTCTTAGCAAGTATAGACTAAATATTTTAGTTCCTAACCGTACCAATTAAAGGTTAATCGTTTTAAATAAATCAACCAAGGCGAGAAGTTATAAAAGATACGGTATTTGTTCATGCGAGTTATAATCCTAGAATATGATTATTGTCATACGTATTATCAACACGGTAAAATAGAGCTGGTATGGAGGAAATGTCATAGATCCGGAGATAGCACAAGAGTATGCAATAACGCAACCTGGTTTTGGTTTAATACCTTGAAGCATTTAGAATGAGCCTAGATTCTAGACTGGGTAGTAATTCACATATTCTCATTAAATAAAAATTAGTTATTTCCATTAGTTCCCTATTATGCATGATTTATTACAGTTTTTATTTTTGTAAATTTAAAAAACTTTTTAAACTTTATATTCCTTGATGATTATGTGAAGAAACAAAATGTCGGACGACAGACTGGATCTGTACTTTTTCAGTGTTCGCGTGGAAATGCGATAGACACAAGTTATGCTTGAATTAAATTATACGCTAAAGGAAAGGAGGTGGTAATTTTAAAGTATAATGATGTACTAAGAAATCAAATAAATAAATAAAAATTAAGAGAGATAAATAAAAATTATTGAGAAGTCAAGAGTACATATTTAAAGACCAGTCTGTATTTTTCAGAGGCATTTAACGTATAGAGAACTACATACTTTTTGAAAATTGATTTGCAATTAACAAATACGTATTTTATAGAAATTCTTTAGTAAATAACCATGTGTTTATACTGTTTTCTTTTACTGTTTAGATGTAACTGGAAAAATATCAGAAACTGTAAATTTTTTCTCATTTGACAATGAAACTAAACTTCGGTTTATTTGCATATAAAAAGATATTTATCTTTGTATTCAGTTATCTAAAATTATTTTGTAATTTGCTAGACGTCCATGGAATTGTTTGTTTCCTTTGGAGCTAAGTCGCTTGAACCAAAGAATGTCGTATTTTGGTCTACGTGGCACTTTTGATATTTAATCGTGTTATTTATTTTGACGTTTTATGACGTAATAAAAACGTCATAAAGAACAAATTTAGTCATCTTAGAAGAAAAAATAAAAAGACCTAATTGCAATACAAGTCATGGGAAAAATCCAAGTGTATACCGTATTTTTTGGACCATAAGAAGGTGCTTCTTATTTACATAAAAAATCGACTTAAAATTGGAGTACGTCTTATGGTACGAAGGTAACATTAAAATAAAATTAATATTTTATTATATATATACATACATATATATATATATATATATATATATATATATATATATATATATATATATATATAAATACCTTGGAACAAAAAGGGCCAATGTCCAAAACTTTGAAATTTGAGGGACCAATGGAAAAGAAATCGAAATAAATATAATACTAGAATGGAAGCAAAAACTATGACTAAAATAGAAAAATAAAACTTGGAAAAATATTTATAAACAAACCGTTAGTAAAATTTGTAAAATGTTAGTAAGATTTGTAAACTGAAACTGATGTTCTCTGACATTTTAATAAAATTGACTTTGGCCCTTCTTGTTCTAATATATATATATATATATACATGTATGTAAAATATTTTTTATAAAAATATTTATATAAAATATTTATATAAAAAATATTAATATATAATATAAAATATTATACATATGTATATAAAATATTTTTTATTTTATATGTATATATCATCTTTGTTAAGTAAGAAATTGATAATACCTTTATATACCTAACAAAATACAAAATATTCTTTTCTAAAATTCCTCCCAAAAAATTGATGTGTGTCTTATCATCCGAAAAATACGGTATGTCTTTTTGCAACATCTTTGCAATTGTAGAAAATATCTTTTTATACTAATCAATGTATCGTGCTGTTTGTTCGAGTGATGTTTTGTACAAATCAATTTCTTTCTAAAAGATGCAGTGCATTTTTTTTATTTTTTGTATAAAAAAAAAAAAAGAGGAAAGAAATTTGTAAATATAGTTTCCAAAATTTTATTTGGAAATGTAAATTTTTTTTACGTGCGTGTGAGTGTGTGTGTGTGTTATCTACTTACTGTTAAGTTCAGATTTTTATAAACATGAGAAGAACAATAGAGAGTTTTTTTTTATAGGAAAATATATTTAATATTATGTGGGAGTGAAATCCCTCGCGATCTCTTTTCTGTAAATTTATTCTTTCAGTGTTCATCGAATATTCTAGTCTTCCAGGAAGAAATATTATCGTA
Source organism: Dolomedes plantarius (assembly GCA_907164885.2). Classification (NCBI taxonomy): domain Eukaryota; kingdom Metazoa; phylum Arthropoda; class Arachnida; order Araneae; family Dolomedidae; genus Dolomedes; species Dolomedes plantarius. Next base: position 97,076,134 of record OU015498.1, on the reverse strand, counting down.
AAAACTAAAATGAGTATAGTATAATAATGAAATGACAACAACCCTATGTGATTAAAAAATGCATAAATATAAAGAATATTTTATACTATTTTCTATTTAATTTTAACTGAAACAAGTTCTTTTTTTTAATTTACTAAACCTGTTAAGGATATAGCTTGAGCAGCGTTTAGATGTTAACTCTTTCTACCATATATATATATATATATATATGTATATAAATAAATATATATATATATATATATATATATATATATATATATATATATATATATATATATATATATATATATATATATATATATATATATATATAGTCATTTGAAACCTCATATATTACTTTCGTAGAACCTCTTTTCGTAACAGTACGAAAATCTATGCAAGTTATTGTATAATTGCTTTCATTTGTGTAGGCGAAAATAGTCAGCTCAGCTGGGAAAAATAAGAATTCGATTACAATACCATTTATTTCTGAAATTTCAATAAATAATCAGTTTAAATTTATCCCATTAACTTTGACTGGCGCAATATATTTATTTCATTTTAAAACTGTTTTATATGTATGTAAGTTATCATTTATTTATTGTATGTGCTACTTTATTTATGACAATTGTATTTTTTTGGAAGAGTCTAGTTAAATAGTCCATCCCCGGTGGAATTTTATACGCCTATAAAATGCTCGAAGGGGAAGACATAATTAAAAAAAGATATAAAGATAATGAAATCAACTTTTCAATAGTATTCTCCTAACACTGTTCCATAAACTTAGCAATGAAGAAAAGTTGAAAAAGAAGGTACTAGTCTTCCAGCAAATAATCCTGTGATATAAATGAATATTTAAAGCCCAGGTGTGTGTTTGTACTAAGCTGTGAAACTGAAACATAGATAAAGTAATCAAATGTTAATATAGTGCTAATAGAAATGTGTTTTTCAAATAAAGTGTGTGGTTGTAGAAACAAAACTTTTGTAAAAAAAAAAGCATAGCACATATGTTAAGTATATGATTTTCAATAAATACAAATGAACTTTTACCCGGTGTTGTTGTTTCTATTTTTTCTTTACAAAACATACAGATGTTGTAACATAACAAACATTCATTGAGAATAAGCAGGGTTTTTTTAACGGATATATAAGTTTTTATGTAGCTAAAGGTAAATTCAGTTTAGGCCATCAACACATCATGTGGACTTTTAATAGACGTTATCTGGAAGAGAGCGATGCTGTATAAGTTAAAGAATGGACTTGAATTCACGTCAGTTGAAAATGGCAGATCCTATATAAGTTAATGGGGAATAACAGTAGAAATACAAACACAAATGAAATTTTACCTGGTGTTGTTGTGTCTATTTTCTCTTTACAAAACATACAGATGTTGTATATTCCAAACATAACTAACATTCATTAAAAATAGGCAGGCTTTTTTTTAGTGGATATAAGTTTTTATGTAGCTAAAGGTAAATTCAGTTTAGGCCATCAACCAGGGCCCGACTTTGACCCAATGGGGCCCTGGGCAAAGCAGACTTTGGGGGCCCCCTCCAAGGACAGATCCAGAGGGAGGCCATGTGCCCCCCCCCCCTCCAGGAGTAGATTTCCACATGAACATGTGGGACACTCACCAAGCCCCCCCCCCCCCATAAATTCAGACCGGAAATTCAAAAAATTTTCGACCAATGAGTCAAACATTTGAAAAAAAATAATAATAATAATAATGTGTTAATTAATTTACTTTTAATGTTAATTGATAAATTCAGGAAATTTTCTTTTGAAATGAATATAGTGGGTGCACTGTGCCCCACCCAGGATATTTTTTTTCTGTATCCGCCACTGCCCACCTTTACTGAATTAACCTAAAACCAAATTTTCAAAAATATGTACAACTTAATACTAAATTAGGGGGCCCCATAAATTTGGGGGCCCTGGGCAAGTGCCCCACTTGCCCATGCTGAAATCTGGGCCTGCCATCAACACATCATGTGGACTTTTAATAGACGTTATCTGGAAGAGAGCGATGCTGTATAAGTTAGAGAATGGACTTGAATTCACGTCAGTTGAAAATGGCAGATCCTATATAAGTTAATGGGGGATAACAGTAGAAATACAAACACAAATGAACTTTTACCTGGTGTTGTTGTGCCTATTTGCTTTTTACAAAACATACAGATGTTGTATGTTCCAAACATAACTAACATTCATTAAAAATAGGCAGGCTTTTTTTTAGGGGATATAGTATAAGTTTTTATGTAGCTAAAGGTAAATTCAGTTTAGTCCATCAACACATGATGTGGACTTTTAATAGACGTCATCTGGAAGAGAGTAATGCTGTAAAAATTAATGGACTTTTATTCACCAACACAAATGAACTTTTACCCGGTGTTGTTGTTTCTATTTTCTCTTTGCAAAACATACAGATGTTGTACGCTCCAAACATAACACACATTCATTAAAAAAAAGGCAGGTTTTTTAGCGGATTTATAAGTTTTTATGTAGCTAAAGGTAAATTCGTTTGAACAGAAAAGTAGGCCCTCAACACATCCTGTGGACTTTTAATAGACGTTATCTGGAAGAGAGTGATGCTGTATAAATTAAGAGAATGGACTTTCATTCACATCTGTCGAAAATGGCAGATCTTGTGTGAGTTAATGGAAGATAAAACTTAAAATTACTGAATTTGCACGAAAAAAGGACTAAAAGTCCAAGAATAAAGAAAGTTTTTCGTTTTAAGGCTGGTGTACTAACCTAATTGGATTCACTCATCTCAATGTTAAACTATGGAGAAAATGTGCCTACTATTTACAGCTACATAAATGCCGATAATCAAATAAAAATGGTGTTTTCAGAAAGCCTGAACTTTTCTGCTTTTTTGCAACAGGATTCATTTTCAAAATTTTATCCACCGATTTAATTAGGAGCGTTTAAAGTACACTTTATCAGATTTGTCCCCCGAACAATTTAAATTTTAAAATATTTGCGTTTTTTTTTTTGGTTTTCCGTCTGTCGAGACCTTTTCCACATTGGAGGATATAAATATTGTGTATGTTAACAATGAATCTCTCTCCTTTAAAAGAATCAAAAAACCAAATATAACTGCATTCCGAATCAAAAGATGAAATTAATTTTACGCTTATTTATAGAAAGGAGTTATATTATGCACCTACATTAAATCAAGTGTGTTAATTTAAATTATGTCATCAGTGAGGGTTTAGATGTCGTCAATTTAAAGTACTAACTCGAAAAAATTATAATAAAATACTGGTAAATATATAAGGTTGCCATATTTTAACTCAATTATTTTTAACTTTCAAATAACTTTGAAAAAAAAAAAAAGGTTTTTTTTCAGAAGTTTGTGAAACGAAATATCGCACTAAAGCAGAATGAGATTGGAATTCCAAGTGAAGCTATTTCAAGGCTCGTCTACAGACGATCGATTATAGTTTATCCACCAAAATAGAGCAATTAGGCGCAAGGACAAGATTGATTGCGTCCACTCATGGGGGTAGGGGAGGGAGTAGGATATATTTGTGGAATTTTCATTCTGCTCCACGTAAGAATCTATAATTAGTCGTCAGGTCGCTCCCACCCATTTTTTTTTAACAGATTCAGTTTTAATTTCTTAAGCCCCAAATACACAGCAATAGTTCACACAGCAATAGTTCACACGGCACAACGTTATTGCTTCAAAAGCAATACTGCTCCCCGAAACAGAAACCCCCAATAATTAAGGAGCAACTACTCCTGTAGCAGCATGTACTTTGACCTCCTGATTCGGTGGTCTTGTTGGTTTCTGAAATATCATTTTTTATCTGAATAAATTGGCAACAGTGTTTTCCCAATGAAAACGATTTTTATTCCATTTGTAAAATGAGACGGTGAGACTGGTTACAAACCCGTCGACCGGGTTTGTAACCAGTTGCGCCGTGTGCGTGGCTCCATTCAATTACATAGGTTACGACTCATCACGGCCTGGTTTGTGATTTGAGTCAGTTATCAGTTTCTTTTGAGTTGCTCCGTGTGCAGACGGCCTAATGGGTTACATTACTGGAGACGCGTGACTAGTGTATGGAATCCACTATTCAAGATGGCAGAAAAGACAGTGAAGCAGCAGGTCGAGACGACAGTAAGTTAAAAGCCAATAAGGTAGGCATAAAAATTCCACCTTTTTGGGACGAGAAGCCTGAAATTTGGTTCTTTCAAGTAGAAGCTCTGTTTTCAGTTGCTAACATAGTTCAAGAAGAAACAAAATTTAATTATCTTGTAGCCCAATTGGAACCAAAGATAGTTTAGAAAATCTGGGATATTATTCAAAGTAAGCAAAAAGACAAATATTCTGCTGGAAAACATAGACCTTTCATCAGCTTTTAAAGAAAGTGAGGAAAAAAGTATCTGAAGATTGCTTACAGGAGTTTTGTTTGGCGATATAAAACCTAGTCAACTGTTTGCGTAGAATGAAATCGCTTGGAGGTGAAAATACATCAAATACAGTTTTAACGACATTATGGCTAGATATACTACTTGTATCGATCAAAATACTTTAATAGTTAGCAAAGAAGACTTGACAGAAGACTTAGATAATTTATCAATAATGACCAATGAAATATTCGAAATGAATCCTCCTACCCAAGTTTATTCTGCAGCTGCAGATAATTCTATTATGAACAATATTCTGGACTAAATTGCTTCAATAGAAAAACAAATTTCGGCAATGAATGTTAGTAACGGATCTCGAAGTGAATACAGGAATCTGAAGGCGACTAGAAACAACAGTCGAAGTCGATCGAGAAAACGGTTTAACCCGAACGGAAAATATTGTTACTACCATTTAATGTTTGGCAGAAAATGTTTCCCTAATAAATGCAATGATTCGTGCACCTGGAAAGCATCTCACTCGGAAAACGAAAATCAGCAGTAGATTTCGAGGCGAGCTCTGCTGCTGAAAAATTTCAAGATTGCCGTAACTACCGTTTATTTGTGACTGACAAAAACACCGGGTTACGCTTTTTCGTGGACAGTGGAGCTGATTTATCAATTATTCCAGCTACGGTAGAACACAAAGTGTGTAATTCATTTAAACTTCATGCAGCAAATGGTTCCAAAATACCAACGCTCGGATATAAAATATTTACTCTAGATTTAGGACTGCGACGAGAATTTCAATGGCCATTTATAATAGCGAAAACAGATAAAGCAATAAATACTTAGTGCTAACTTTCTCAATGCTAACTTTCTCAACAAATTCGACTTAATAGTAGATATCAGCAGTAAACGATTAATAGATGGAATCACTAATCTTTTTGTAAGAGGTAAAATTTCGTCTATCAATGTAGAAAACAAATCAGCATCATAGATAAAATTCTGAAAATTTCAGATATTCTTTCCCTCTATTCCAGTACAGGTAGCCCTCCTACAGCACGGCATCTTACAACACGGTTTCGCTCTAACACGATAGGTTAAATTGCGGAAGCCCTCGTATAACACTGCAACCTGTAACACGGTTTCGCTCTAACACGATAAAAAAATTGCGAAACCCTTTTTACAACACTGTACTTCTACAGCACTAGATAACATGATTTTTGTGTAACACATTTAAAAACTAAATTACCTTAAAATAGTGACGGGAAGGAATAATGAACTATCAGTGGCATTACATAAAAAAATAAACAAATTATAAATTAATCATTTATAACTCTATAAAATTACAAGAAGGCCTAAGCTTAGCTGAAAATCTTGAATCATTTTTCTTGAATGCAGACCCTTCCGCTGAAAGAAGCCAAAAATTCAAAAGGGAGCTGCAAAATTGTCTATCTCCATACCGTGAAATCTACAATGACTTTGTAAGAACCAGCAAACAAACCAAATTTACAGATTTTTTAGAGGATAGAAGGTGCAAAAACTCTAAATGAAGAAAAAGGTTCTGAAAGTAAAGGTGATATCGTTCAACAGAAAAAACGTTCTCGTTTGATTGTACTGAGCAGTGATGAGGAAGAAATTTATTAAGTTGTTTATATGGAATTTAAAATAAAAGCTTGTTTTTAATAAGTTTTCGGAACGTAACTCCCCTTTTTGTACTGGCTCTGGATCTCATATAACACGGTTTCACACAACACGACATTTTCCAGGAACCTATCTACCGTGTTATAGGAGGGTTACATGTATAATGAAGCCGAATTAATCCTATATATAATAGCCGTTGTCTCTGTATGACTCTTCCGGGCTGTACTCATCTTTCAATTGAAGCCCTCAGTAAACAAACCGCCGGTTAGGCTTAATTTCAATTTCAGATGTGGATCAGAATTTTTTCTTACCTAAAAACAAATATCTTCTCCATCAAATCACGTTTGTTCAGCCTATTTTTCTATAAAACATTCAGAACTAAAAAAAAATTGGATGTTTTTAGCTGTATATTTCACAGTTTTTAAAAATCTGTTTACTTTTGCGATGAATTCTGAAAGTAAACAAACTTGAATGTGAATGAATCGCGTAATGAACTGTAAAAAAATGGATGGCAGTCTACTACTCCAATCTCATGAAAAACTAAATAAAAGATAATGATAGGGTTTGCTTTTACAAGGTGTGGATTAAATGTAATATTGTTAGATAATTCGGGATATTTTTTAACTTTCATATACTTTTTCCATTATGACGTCATTTTTAGTATTATGACGTCAAAATGACGGGTTGGATGGAAGTCTACTACTCCAATCGCATGAAAAACTAAATAAATAAAAAATAATGAAAGGGTTTGCTTTTACAAGGTGTGGATTAAATGCAATATTTTAGATAATTCGGGATATTTTTTAACTTTCATATACTTTTTCCATTATGACGTCAAAATGACGGGTTACCTACTAGTTAGTAATAATTAGCAGTACTAAGCACAACGTAAGACACTGTATATCCACTAAAGGTCAGCCAGTATATTCTAAACCTCGTCGATCACATCCGGAAAAGTTAGACATAGCAAAACAAGAATTTCAGTTTATGCTGGTTAATGATATCATAAGACCATCCAACTCACCTTGGGCTAGTTCACTGCATTTGTTTCAAAAGAAAGACGGAAGTTTCAGACCCCGCGGGGATTAGAGCCGCTTAAATGCCGAAACCATTCCCGATCGGTACCCCATTCCAAGCATAGAAGATTTTTACCATATTTTAAAAAACAAAAGAATTTTCACAATTTTTGATCTGTTCAAAGCTTATTATCGAATTCCAATAGCTGAAGAGGACAAACAAAAAAACAACAATAATAACGCCATTCGGCCTATTTGAATTCAACATTATGAGCTTTGGATTAAGGAATGCGCCTGCAGATTTCAACGATTCATTAATGAAGTATTTTGTGAACTGAAATTCGTATTCCCATACTTGGATGATATTTTAATGGCCTCTTCAACAGAAGAGCATAAACATAATTTAAAATTAGTTTTCGATCGTTTAGACAAATATGGTCTTCGTACAAATATTTCAAAATCGATCATGGGAGTATTACACAGTTGGAATTTTTAGGTTACTCGATCACTCCCGAAGGCTCAAAACCTATTCCTAAAAGACTACAAGCGATCTTAAACTATAAATTGCCAGAAACCATTCATGGCTTACGCATTTTTCTCGGTTTGACTAACTTTCTCGGTTTGATTAACTTTTATATCCTTAAAGGATGCTGCTAAAAATCAGGCAATACCACACGAATATTTAAAGGGAACAAAAAAAAAACACGACAAAAAAAATTCAGTGGTCTGAAGAAGCAAAATAAAAATTTGAGTTATGTAAACAAGACCTCGCAAACGCCACATTATTGAGTTTTTCCAATCCTGATTTACCATTAGACCTATTTACCGATCCCTCAAACATAGCAATAGGATCTGTGTTGCAACAGTATGAAATAAAAGGCTGGAAACCAACAGCGTTTTACTCCAAAAAAGTTGTCTGAAACACATATAAATTATAGCGCATAAATTACAGAGAATTGTTAGGAATATATATCTCTCTGTGAAACATTTTAAACACTTGTTAGAAAATAGAAATTTTATAATTTTTAGTGACCACAAACCATTAACGTTTGCTTTTCAGCAAAAGAACGAAAAAGTTTCACCAAGACAGTTGCGACATTTGCAATATACAGTGGACGCTCGTTAATTCGAACTCGGTTAAATCGAACTTTTGGTTAATTAGAACTAATCCAAAGGCCCCTCCAAAATTTGTATTGTGATAAATGTTAAAATTATCTCATTAATTCGAACTAAATTTTTATCACTTCGGTTAATTTGAACTAAAAATTTGACAAGTTAAATTTCTTTTTCCTTGTTTAAGGAGAAAATACACGCTGTATTTATTATTTTGTGTGTGAAAATCATCTGTATTTCTTTTCTGTGTAAAGAGGCACATGCCTGCATTCCTAGACTTGCATTTACGTTAGTGGCTATTGTATTTTTGTTTAGATTGTGGTGAAAATTACGATATTACTATGCTCACAGCTATAAATGATCTATACGCCGCATGCGATGATGTTAAAGAAAGCACAATCAGTAATTGCTTTCGTCATGCTAAATTCATGCACGCCGAAGAGAACAATCATATCGAAGAATGTGACGACATTGATACAGATTTGAAAAAGAAGATCTGAATTCAAAAAATTTAACGGTGATAACGTTACTTTTTCTGAATTTGTAAGGATAGATGAAGACGTGGAAGTCTGTGGAAAACTGAGCTATGATGACATAATAAAAACTATCCGAGAAGATGAAATAGAAGAGACCTTATAGAAAACAGATGAGAATGCAGAGACTGTTAAGCGTCCTAATGATCAAGTCATAATGTACTCTATTAAAACTCTGAAAGCATTTATTCAGATGGAACCTTCCTCTGAAAATGAATTGAAATGTTTACTTCAAGTCGAGAAGCTGGCTGAAATATGTAAACATCATAAACAAAACCAAACATCCATTTTACAGTTTTTCCCAAAAGTGCAATTCATATTTTTAATTAAAATTTACTTTCTGCTGCATATCTTCTGCTTCATTTTATGATTAAGGTAAATATGTATTGCTTTTTAATATGTTTAGCTTTAGATAACATAGTATAATATGTTTTCTGGGGTTATACATACTAGGAGATTTTCTTCTTCAGTGATACACTTTTAAAGTTATATATTTTCTCTTAACATCGGATAATTCGAACTTTTTCTGAGAACATTTGAGTTCGAATTAACGAGTGTCCACTGTATATCGCAGTTTTCAACTGATGTCCGTCACATCAGCGGGAAAGAAAATATTATAGCTGATTCATTGTCCAGAATACATTCTATTACCGAAATAGATTATGATGAAATTTCTGTGGGACAAGTCGGCGATGAAGAGCTGAATAAATTACGCATTAAATACTCTTTAAATTTTAAACAATATCCACCTTTCTCTGGCAAACTTCTTTGGTGGGGCATTTAAACTTAAAAAATTAGACCGTTTATACCTGATTCTTTTAGAAAACAGATATTTCATGAAATCCATGATTTAGCTCACCATGGAATCAAATCCACGGTCAAAGAAATAGCTTCAAGGTTTATCTGGTTAAACATTCGAAAAGATGTAAAACAATGGGCTAAAGATTGTGTGCACTGCCAAAAGAATGAAATTACTCGGCATACACGTTCAAAATTCGGCAGCTATGAAGAACCCGACGAACGATTTAGTGTTATAGATATAATAGGGCCCTTACCACCATCAGAGGGAAAAATGTTTTGCTTAACATGTATTGACCGGTTCACGTGCTGGATAGAAGTTATTCCTATGCAAAATAAGACAGCAGAAACAGTTGCAAGAGCATTTTTTGATCGTTGGATTTCTCGATTTGGTATGCCATATCGTGTAATTACTGACCAAGGTGGACAATTTAAGTGAGCTTTTTAAGAATTTGAGTACCATCTGCGGTTTTAAACTGCAAAGTACAACAGGGTACCATCCACAATATAACGGAATGGTTGAAAGAATTCATAGAACTTTGAAATCTGCAATCAAAGCTCACAATTCTATTAGATAGACAGAAACATTATCAACACTATTATTAGGCTTACGTACAGCTTTACATGGCGGTACCAGTTTTTTAATAGCGCAGATGGTTTATGGAAAGACTATAAAGTTACCAGGGCAATTTTTTGAACCGCCCAAATTTCGACTAGATAACGATAATTTTACAAAAATTTACAGAGGCAGATGAAACTGTTAAAACCCTTTCAATGAAGAAATACGTCTCATCAGAAAATTTTTGCTCACAAAGGCTTACACAGTTGTACCCATGCATTTGTAAGAATCGATCGAATTAAAAAACCACTGGAACCAGCCTATGATGGACCCTTTCCAGTAATGAAAAAAATAGGAAAAATTCTTTATGGTGGAAGTTAAAAGCAAGAATGTAATTATTTCGACAGACAGTCTTAAATCCGCTTATTTATTAATGACGGATGAAGACAGCACCCATCCAGACCTACGAGATAAAAAATTGTCTTTCCCTCTTACAAAAGTGCTTGCAAAATCAGAAGCTAATAAAGAGCACACAGAATGTCCTGAGCATTGTCATATTTTAGTAATAATCGATGATTCGCCTTAATGCTTCCTGATAGTTCTATTATTGAGACTTAGCAGTTAGCCTAAAACACACGCCACTGATCGCTAGACGGAAAATCCTTTGACGAAGACACGAAAATGGATATGAATTCAACCATTTCTTGGCAAACGATTACCAGAATAATTTTGTTATAATGCGGGAATCTTGTTAGTCTAAGCCGGAAAAAATGGCGTTCTTTCCATAATAATATAGTTGTTTTAACATTAGGAGGTATCAGATAAAGCTATACGTTGAAATGCCTATAAAGACTGATTTTTCAGTCTAGATCCGGATACTTGGCATAGCATTCAAAACCTAACTGCTGGTAGTGGAGGAAAGCGCTGTAGAAATAAACGAATGAACAAACGCACTTGATTTCAATAGCGCACTCAATCATCTTCTAACGACGCAGCAGAGGAAGGAAGTCATTACTGCTGGATTGATTTCATCTAATGGATTTAAAAGCACCTCGGTGTGTTTTAAGGATACTTTGGGCAAAACAGGAGGAATGTTACATCGATAATGTAACAGCAGCACACCCAAAACTCATTTGCTTTATCATTCTGAAAGATGGCGTTTCAAGAAACTCATTTGCGACTTCGAGATGCGTCATCCATAGTGGGGTGTTTGTGGATAATAATTATTGGCGGCAGTTTGAGACGGATAAAATACTTTCGAAAGAAGCAGAAGAGAGAAAATTCAGATAATTTCGAATAGAAAAACAAGCCAAAGTACTGCAGATTGTTTTTCCTCAAAGAAATCTTTTATAACAAATAACCCGTTTTGAATATTTAAATTCACGACAAAAGAAACAATCTATAAGTACGGAAAACTTTATGGGTGAAATACGTTATAGCAAATAGCTCTTTTCGAAAATTTAAATTCTCGACTAGATAAACAAGACCTAACTACTGCAGACTTTGATTTTCTCAAAGAAATATGTTATAGCAAAGAGCTCTTTTCAAAAAATTAAATACCTGAAAAGAGGTATTTAATTTGATTTTCTCAAAGATATCTTTTAGCAAACAGCCTGTTTAAAAAATTTTAATACCCGAATAGAGAAACAAGACCAAGTAAAGAAGAGTTTGATTTTTTCAAAGAAATCTTTAATAGCAAATAGCCCGTTTCAAAACATTAAATACCTGAATAGAGATACACAACCTAAGTGCTGCAGATTTTCATTTTCTCAGAGAAATCTTTTATAGCAAGTAGCCCGTTTTAAAACATTAAATACTTGAATAGAGATACACAATCTAAGTGCTGCAGACTTTCGTTTTCTCAAAGATATCTCAAAGATATTTTTTTAGGAAAATATCTCATTTCGACAATTTTGATAACAGAATAGAGAAACAAGACCTAAGTGCTGCAGACTCTCATTTTCTCAGAGAAATTTTTTATAGTAAATAGCCCGTTTCGAAAATTTAAATACCCGACTAGAGCAACAATCTGCAAGTACTGCAGACTTTGATTTTCTCAATCTTTGTTTTTCTGGGCGAAAACTTTTGTAGCAAATACAAAATGTTTAATGGTTGATGGTATCACCTGGAATATATTCCCAACGATAAAAATAACCATGTTCAAAGACAATTGATTGCAAATACTAGGAAATGCTACATTTTTTACGTCATATTCTGGACTGTTTGGAATTTTTCAGTATGCAGTAAAAGTTCAGATATTTCCCATTTAAGAATTTTGCCTAACATTAGATGGAAAAAAACTGAATTCAGAACTATGCGCTTGCTAAATTTAACTCATGCATGATTTTCACGCCTACTTAAGTCTAAACAGCAAGCGATTTATTCAAATTTAAAATACGATTTTTTACATTTATCTCTGAAGGATATCAATGTAAGTCATCTGAGTATATTTTGTGTTATCTTAAAGTTTCATTAATATTGTAACTTTACTTATTTTGCAAGAAAACAAATATATATATATATATATATATATATATATAAATAAATTGTATATATATATATATATATATATATATATATATACAGGGTGATTTTTTTTTAAACTGACACCACTCAGAGCTATCTGTAGCGCGATGTATCAGCCGGAATTCCACCTAAATTGATAGAGAGACTAAGGACGACATGGGAGTTTCCGTGAAAAAAAAATTAGTTCCAAAAATCGCCGATAGGGGAAGAAATGGCGTTGTTGTTGTCGGCACACAAGAGAATTTGCATCAAACGCAAGTAAAACATCAAAATGCAAATTCATGACTACGTAGTCGACAGCAGCGTCAGTATTTCGGGCTGCAAAGATCGGTGCGGAATCTGTTGCACCATCGCTTTACAGATGAAAGGGTCATCAGTCCCTTTTTTCCACTTGCATAGCCACCTCTCTCCCCGGACCTATCCCATGTGACTTCTTTCTGTGGGATTAATTAAAATCCAAGGTGTATCTTGGTTGAGTCTCTAACTTGGCGGTCCTAAAGGAAAACATTTCCCGGACTCTGATGAACATTCCTGGTGACATGCTACGCTTGACCGTTGAGAACATAGTGTTCAGGATGCTACGTGTCGTCCACCAGGACTGTGGTCACATTGAAGGAGGGAGAAGTGAATTTGCTGCATAAAGTTGTGTTGCAGTGAAATTTCTTTGTTATTCATTTGTCAGCTTACAATTTTTTTGGTATTCATCCCTTATCTTTTTAGCCCGAAATACTGGCGCTACTGTCGACTACATAGTCGGGAATTTGCATTTTGATGTTTTACTTGCCTTTTAAGCAAATTATCGGGTGCGCCGAAAACAGCAGCGCCATATCTTCCCCTATCACCGAAGGATGCTGCAGGATGATAATGGGATATCATTCTGTTTTCCAATACAGACCACCGTGGCTTATTGTTTAAATATGGTGAATGTTCAGGACAGGGAAGGTGCCCAACTTCCCCTCCATGTTCTTCAAACCATTATTTAACAGTTCCAGCTCCGTGAATAGGGGCGCTAGCATCTTGAATGTTATAATCTTCTACAGGAAACAATGTCTGCATCACTGAATGGACATTGACGCCCAAAAAGGCAAATAGTTACTGGTTAGTTATCCTTCCTCTTAATGTGACAATGGGACCTATTGAAAACCACAATATGATCGCTGAAAGCATGATGGCACGACAAAGCTTTACTATTGGAAGGAGAACATTTGGGTCGTAAGCTCCTGCCGGTGTTCCCAAAACTTAAATACATTCTGAGATGGAGAATAGTGAGAAGGTTGATTCATCTCAAAAACAATACGTTTTCATCGACCAACATGCCATATCTTACGTTCCTGGCACCACTGTTGTGTACGTTCTGCATTCATCTGTGACACAAGGAGTTTTGGCAAAGCAGCTTTAATGTAGATATTTTATTTCCTTCTCACTGTATGTGTGGAGACTGGGTTATGTACTATGTATATGAATATGGTTATGTACTTAGTATATGCATGCAAATTTATTATTTTAAGCGGAGTGTTTGCCATTATTTTGGACAAAAGCTGTTTATATACAAGTATATACAGGTATACGACAAAATAATAGAAAGACCTGAGAAATAATACAAATTTTTTATTAGTAGGTGGTTGGGCCACCGTTGAACTTAATTACAGCTGCATTCGACGGGGATTGACAAAAAAAATGTTCTTGCACAAAGTTCAAGGGAATTCGGACCCATTCCTCGCGCAGAGCGGTCTCGAGCTCAGGTAGTGTGCGCGGAAGAGGAAACCGAGCACGGACTTTGTTCTCTAAAAATAGCCCACAAATGCTCAAAGATGTTGAGATCAGGGGAATGAGGACACCAATCGAGATGTTCCACTTCATCATTAGGCTCATCTAACCATATTTGAACACAGCGAGCCGTGTGAACAGAGGCATTGTCATCTTGGAGCACAGGACGTTCTCCAGGAAACAGAGTCTGTAGCATAGGATGGAAATGCTGTGCGAAAATACCGCAATAATGCTTGCTTGCAGTCTTCCCCCTCAGAACTAATAGTGGCCCCAAGCCACGCCCCGACATCACGCCCCATACCATCACAGAGCCCCTTCCATGCTTCACGGTAGGAACCAAACAGTCAACATGAAATGCTTCTGCCGGTATTCGCCAGACGAACACACGTCTGGTGATCTTAAGTAATGTAAATGATGATTCGTCAGACCTGTTCCCATTGCTATTATGTCCAGTTTTGGTGGTCTCGGCACAACTGTCGTCGCTTCATAGCGTTCCGCGACGATGCCAACGTCTTTGGATTAGACACTCTGCGATGAATGGTCGCAGCATGCAGCTCCCGTTGAATATTTTTTGGTGGATACGGGGTTCTGGAGATAGTTGTTCATCTCGAAAGTTATCTGCTGCAGGGTAAAAAGTAGTCTTCGCTTTCGGGCGACTATCCTCTTCGACACTTGTCTATCCCGGTCGGTCAACTTCGACTTCCGCCCACTGTTCTACTTCGCAGAGGACACCTTTCCCAGGTTTGTGTAGGCTGTCATAACCCTTGACACGATGGTCTTTGAAACACCCACAAGTATGGCTGTTCTCGACACAAACGCTCCAGCGAGGCGAGCTACATTGATCATGGTTCTTCGTACGATGCACAGGTCGGGCATAATGGCGCCTTGCTGGGAACAGAACTTTCTCATACAACTGTCGGCCTGCAACTGCACTCACCTCGGACAACGTACAGAAAGTAAAGGAATTGGTGGCCAAGGATTGTCGTGTGACAGTGCGAATGATAGCGGAGGAATTGGGAATTGGTCGTGAGATGGCCCACCTCATACTGACCCAGGATTTGGGTAAACGCAAGCTTTGCTCCCGAATTGTGCCCCACACTTTGACGCCGGAACAAATGCAAATTCGGCTTCACGCCTATGGAGACTTCATAGACATGGCTGATCTAAACCCAAATTTCCTGAAAACCATTGTCACGGGTGACGAGACCTGGTGACTGAAGTACGACCCCGACGGCAATCGTCATAGTATGGAGTGGCGGGGTCCAGGGTCGCCGAAAAGCAAGAAGGTGTGAAGCGAGAAATCCCGCATCAAAACAATGCTCGTGGTGTTCTTCGACTCCGAGGGTCTCATCTATAAAGAATTCTTCCCTGAGGGCACCACGTTAAATGCGGCTAAGTACGTGGATATACAGAAACGTCTGCTGCAACAGATCAATCGGGTACGCCCCCCAGTAAGTTAAGCAAGGCTACTAGACCTTACTTCGCGTCAATGCCCGGCCAGATACTGCCTTTCTGGTGCAGCAGTTCCTGGCCGACAGGCGAGTTGTGTCCCTGAATCACCCACCCTACTCCCCAGACTTGTCTCCCCCAGACTTTTTCTTGTTCCCCAAATTGAAATCAGCCGTGAAGGGCCATAGGTTTTCGGACATTTCGGACATCCAACGTAATACTACGACCCAGCTGAAAGTCATCCCTAAAGACGACTACGCCAGGAGTTTCCAAGACTTGTACAGCCGTTCCTAGATGTGCATTACAGCCTACGGGGATTACTTCGAATAACAGTAACAACTGTTTAATGTAAGACAATAATCCATTGTAACTATAGACACATTCGCCAAACTTTCTAGACAAAGGTTGTGTGTATATATATATATATATATATATACAGGGTGTACCATAAATACCGCCCAAGCTCTGCACAGTCAGATTCCTCGTTGGGAGTACATAAAAATGCCCAAAGAACTGTACCTGTACGACCCGTAGTTTTTGAGAAAAATACGAAAAACAAAGTCTTACGTCACATCCTGTGCAAGGAAAAAACACTTTATTTGACACATCAACAGCAATATTTGCAAATATTTATAAAGGCAGATGTTAAAAGTGTCCGCAGTGCATATCGAAGCAGGATTGAGCGCGCCGTGGAATGAATGACTGCACACGTCGCAGCAGCCCGGTGTCCACCGAAGTACAAGCAATATGCAGACGAGCAATTAATTCCGTTTTTGTAGTCACTACGTCTCGATACACTAATTCCTTCAGATGGCCCCATAGGAAAAAATCCAACGGTGTGAGATCTGGCGATCGTGGCGGCCATAGAACCGGACCCCAACGTCCGATCCAGCCACCGGATGTGACGTCATACTTAGTGTTTTGTATTTTTCTCGAAAACTATGGGTCGTACAGGTACAGTTCTCTGGGCATTTTTTATTTACTCACAACGAGGAATCTGGTTGTGCAGAGTTTGGGCGGTATTTATGGGACACCCTGTATATATATATATTTGCGAGTAAGGTTGACCGCGGCGACTCTCATAAATATATTTAACTGCTTGTAAATCGTCTAATTTTCTGGCAACCTCAGTGAATACTTTCCAGTAAATTTAAAAAAATCAATTTATTTTTCCATATCTCTGTACAGCTTGTTAAGTTATTGAGAAATATACAGGACAGTACAGTCAAATGAAATCCACTATTCCAATAGATTTGTATGATTTGGTAGGGTGCTCTTGGAGACGAAAGCTAGGGAATTAAGCAGCACGTCAAAGATTCTTATTCTTTTGGAAGCCGTTCTGTTCGACTTCAGCCTTTGAAATGCAGTACTCGTGCCAGTAGAAGTTACAGAAAAGGATGAAAAAGAAGCCCGCGATGAAGAGATTGAGGATACCCGCGATAGGGGTCCAGTTGCAGCCGTAGAAAGGGCGGCTGATGAAGTAATACAGCACCAAGATAAACTGGATCTGAAACGGGAAAAAAGGTCAGATTTAAGATGAGTATAAAGTTAAACTGCAGAAACACTGACATAGAGCGAGGACTAAAGCGCAAAAATAATCTCGCATATACAAGCGAAGGAATTCTATTAACTCCTAACCCATGAAGGCAGACCTCAGCTAAGATTCTATTCTATCTACTGAAGGCGGGAGAGGAAAAAAGAGTTTCTGTATGTATGTATATATGTATACACATACACACAGAGTGTGAAATTTCTCTATGGTGGCCTGCCATGGTTCCGAAAAAAAGTGGTCGTTTTGAGGGGTGGTTGTGGAAAATGGGATCATTCATAACATTTGCCCTATGGAGTCATTGATCGATTCTAAACAAAATATGGCCTTTTAGAGGGGTAGATGACCAGAGAAGTTTCCCTTTATATATATATATATACACAAACAGTGCCGTAACTAGCCATTCCTGTGCCCTGAGCAAGAATTTGCATTTGGGCTTCTTAATTAATTAGGTTTGGGAAAATAATAAAACAAATACAGCATTTTGGGTCCCCTTCCAAGAGGGCCTTGGGGGCGTGCCCCTGTTTCCCCTGCTTAATTACGTCACTATATATATATATATATATATATATATATATATATATATATATATATATATATGTATATAATATAATATAAAAAGTGAGCCGGGGCGAATGAGTTTGCGGGGTAAGTGCGTACGCCCACATAATTTCTGAGGTCTTTAACCTACAGAGGTGCCGTTTAAGGAATGCACAGTAAAAGCCATGCACTCTTCCGCATGGTAGGCACCGAAGTCGTTAGCGCTAAGCAGAGTATCCGAGGTAAGCAGAGCATATTTTGTGTCATTTGTCATTATTAGTACGTTCTTTACTAATACCGTGTTTCCTCAAAAATAAAACCGGGTCTTATATTAATTTTTGCTCCAAAAGACGCATTAGGGCTTATTTACAACAATATACATTCATGCATATATTTATGTACAAAAATTTACATTTATTCAAGTACAACCTCGAGCCCCACAGAAATGAAAAATGTCACCGAACTTGGGAAATTAACCCTCGACTGCGTATTTAGGTATTGCTACGTAGTGACTGGTCTTCAGGTGTATCAGGGACGATGGACTTAAACAGGTCTGGGGGTCCGAGGTGTCAAACTCAAAGGTTATTCAAGTACAGTCACGTCATCTTCTCCTGAAACATCCTCATAAATCTCCAAACCCCTAACTCTCGAAATCAATTTCTATTAACAAATCAGACGAACCTAATTCAAGCTGTCACGAATGCTGTTTTTCAATAGTAAAGCTCTCTCAGTCATCGGTTCAATCGGATTCCCGCGTGTTTAGCAGTCTAAGATCGATTCAAGTTCCTTATTGAGTTATTTTTCCACTTATTGTTGCAGAATATTACTTTTTACTGTAGAATTACGAAATTCATTTATGTTGCTATTGTTTCTATTATTTTGTTGTTAAAAGGCATTTTTTGTATTAATATGTTAAGAAATATACGCCATACATGATTTTCATGAATCTATCTCTCTGTATAAAAAAGTTCCGTATCTGACTAACTGACTGGCTGACTGCTGACTGACAGATAACGCACAGACCAAACCGCTGGACCTAAAGGGCTGAAATTTTGCATGGCGATTCTTATTATAGTGAAGGGGTGCACTAAGAAAGATTTTTGAAAAATTCTTAAATTTTTTAAATTTAATTTTTAAGCTGTTTTTGGAACTTTTTTTAAAGTTTGCATTTGAAATAATAATTTAAGGGTTATAAAATTTATATCACGAGAAATATTAAAACAATTCTTTTAAAATGAAATTTTTTTCGAATCTTTACCTCCATTTTCTGAATTTTGGTGAATTTTTAAAGATTAATTTTTGGAATTTAATTTTTTAAATGCTGATCACGTGGTTTCTTTTTTTCTGTGATAGATACTTTAAATTAATTTTGCATCACGTGCATAACAACAAAATAAATTGACATAAGAAATATTAAAATACGATGAAAGATAAAATTTAACCACTAGACTAAATGAAATGGAAGTTTTTTAAGAATTTAATTCAAATTAGTATGTTTTATGGATATGAAACATACAAATTATTTGCATACATTGACATGCATACATGTATTTAATTTGCATATTTTCTTCTACATTATTTTGTATATAAAATATCCGTTACATTTATATATATATATATATATATATATATATGCATTAGTTGCATATATTGGCCGTTGCATTTATTATAAATATTTTTTTTGGCATCAATTGCATACATTGACCGTTGTATTTAATTTGAATGTACTCTGTAGCGAAGCACGGGTATTCAGCTAGTATTTTTATATAACTTGTAGATTTATAGAGATACATCTATATATTATGTTTATATATATCTGGATATCATGTGATGTGAACATTCAATACTTTTTATTTCTTTGATTTATAGAGGAATTTGATTTTTTGATTTGATATTAAAGGCGTAGAGACATAATAAATAAACTTAAGCGAGCAAAATTTGGGATTCCCAGAAAAACAAAAATTTGCATAAACAAAACACCAAGCACGAGCTTTAGTTTCAGCTTTAAAGCTATTTTTTTAATAAACTTTTAGAAATTTGTTCCGAAAAAAATTTATTCGAAAAAAAATCAAATAACAAAACCAGTTTTCTACGGTTTTCCGTTTCGATTATTGGAGTTCAAAACCGCAATTTTCAGTTTCGGTTAAAACCGGAACCGAAACTCTACTGACGACCTTAACTGGGGCTTATTTTTGGGGTAGGGCTTATATTACGAGTATCCTGAAAAATCATGCTAGGGCTTATTTTCCGATTAGGTCTTATTTTCGGGGAATTGTTCATACACTTAAATTGTGTATGAACATTTTACGCACTGAAGCTTTATCATTTTGTTTATATTTGTCACACTAAATTACAAATTTCTCATTAGTTAATCGACATTAGTTTTATTTTGTGTTGAAGATGAAAAGACCGCATTTCTGTGTCTCTGACTCGCCCATCAATTCTCTTGAACTTACAAACAGATGGATAAAAAGGTTTCTCTTACCATTTGTGTCATGGTGACATATTGTTTATACTTCAGGTGAATGGTGACTTCGTCTCCAAGAGCTGCCACGCCGTAGTATGTGTACATGATGCAGTGCACGAAAGAGTTGGCTAGCGGGAAAAAGGAATTGTATCCACCTGTAAAAGAAAGAGCCGATTTCATTAAAATGGAAATAGCACTCGTGAGAACTTCAAGAACAATTCTACGTTGTAAGCAGGAGCGGATTAAGACAATGCAGGCCCCAAGACTAGGGCACTGTGAGCCCCCCCCCCCCCCGCACCCCAGTCCTATCGGATTTGATAAAAGTCGCTTGACAAATGTTCATTTTAATATACCTACTATGCTTTTATGCTTTCTCATTATTATGAATATAGAGGTACGTAAAATGCGACTGCAAGCCTATTCACATTGCATCCGGAGGGTTTCGTTGCGTTGCGTTATTACGTTAGCTCCTAGATTGTTCACATGACTTGTGATTTTTTTGAAATTTCACGTGGTCAATGAATTGAGTTACGTTTTATCGTTTCGCGATATTGCTACTCGTATTGGTCGAAATTCAACGACTGTCATGCGAATATGGAATCGATAGGTTCAGGAGGGTCATACTGAACGCCATGCAGGATCTGAATGGCCTCCCGCCACTAACGCCCCAGAGGACAGAGACGTTGTCAGATCGGCCTTACAGGATCGTACAGCCACATCACGGACCTTGAGTCGGAAAATGGGCTTGTTTGCAGCACGACAAGTATCCGCCCGGACAGTGCAACGACGTCTGGAGCAGCAAGGACTGTTTGCATGGCGACCATTATTACATCTTCCCTTGACACTGCAGCATAGAGACGTATCCAGTTTTGTCGTTGGGCGCACCACTGTCGTGCCGCGACAGTGGTGTGCCCAATGACAAAACTGGATACAGGAGTGGCACCACGTCGTCTTTTCAGATGAGTCCCAGTTCTGCGTGCAGCATCATGATGGTCGTATCCGTGTCTGGAGGCACCGAGGAGAATGCACGTGCCCTGCTTGCATTCGATATCGTCATACGGATCCTGCACCTAGTTTGTTGGTATGGGCAGTACACGACACGAACACCTCTTGTTCGCGTCGTCAGTAATCTGAACAGCCAGAGTTACATTTCTCAGATCATAAGGTAGGTGGCTGTGCCCTATCTTCGAGGCGTCGGAGACGCCCTCTTTCAACAAGTTAATGCAACACCGCATGTTGTCCGTCGTGTCCTGACTTACCTCGGACACAGAGGCTGTTCGACTGTTGCCCAGTCCATCACGTTCTCCAGATCTCTCACCCATTGAAAACATCTGGTCAGGGGTTGCTGAGAGACTGGGCCGCCACTGCTCTCCAACCACTACGATTGATGAAGTGTGGCATAGACTTGAAGCAGCATGGAATGACTTGCCCATATCTGACATCCAAGCCCAGTTCGACTCGATGCCTAACCAGGTTAGAGCCGTTTTAGCGACGTCTCCGAGGCCTCCAAGATAGAGCACAGCCACTGGCCTTAAAATCTGAGAAATGTAACGCTGGCTGCTCAGATATGTGTACTAATTTCGAACCCTGTATACCCCCAAATTGCGTACAAATTTGATCATGTTTTCTTCCTGCTATACTGTTATCAGTACAATAAGTAAAGTTTTTTGTTATTTGCTTTCCTTCCCGGTATTGCAATTTTAATGGCCAACCACCAATATATATATATATATATATATATATATATATATATATATATATATAAATGCACATACGTATCTCTACGAGTTTATGTAAATTATGTACTTAATAACATACATTTCGCTCTCCGATTTTGTCCGAGTTGAGATATGACATGCTGCGTGAAATGCCTTATTGTTGACTTGGTCCATTGCTGTATTCGCATTAGTTATCATCAAGCACATGCAAATGCGCACAGCTATTTCAACACGAGGGAATGAAGAAATCAATCCATTGTTAGCTACAAGGGTGTAGATAGCAGAAGATTCATAATATAGCCTGAATTCCATTTCGGCTATTCCTCCATCTTCTCGAAGCCCCTGGTCTGCAGCCCTTAAGGGTGTTGTGCACTAACCTTATTGGATTCGCTCACCTCAGTATTAATCAATGGAGAAAATTCGTCCAAGGGTTGCCGACTTGCATTGTAAATTTTTTTTTTAAATTGTACTCCTCAATGGAGAAAGAAATTCAACACCTTGGGGCATTTTTCGTTCGTTACAAAAAAAATTAATTTTTATTATAAATTTTGTCCACGAAAGGAATTTATGAGTGTTTAAAACACACTATAACAGATTTTTCCCCGAATAATTTAAATTTAAAAATATTATTCGCCTTCTTTTTAGCGAAAAATGCTCCAAGGTGTAAAATTGATTTCTCTATTACGGAGTACAATTAAAGAAAAAAAAATCTTTAAATCCAAGGAAAAATCTTCCTCCATAGGTTATCATTGAGGTGAGCGAATCCAATTGGATTGATGTACAGCAGTCTTAAGGTCAATTCCCCTGCTTCCACGGACTGAAATCCGTTGAAAAGATAGTCACTCCTAGTTAAACTTCCGCCCACTCAAAAACGAAAACTTCTTCTGAAAAATAGGATCCCTTTAAAGTGATTCCAATTGTGCCATTGATATAGGGTACAATATGAAGGAAATTTTTTTCCGGCATAATATATGATGAAGTACCCAACAAAAAGCTTAAAAACTGACACATTTATTTTTATACATCAGAAAATACTGGATAACATTAACCCTCTGGAGTAACGACCCAATTCTGTAAAGGTATAATAAATTCAACGGCCAGTTTTAGGTATATTTTCAATAACATAGCATAATTTACACGGAAAGTAAATCGAATCATATCAATTGCCCCCAATTCTTCAATGAGAACATGTAGTGCTGCCATCTGTTGCTTTTAAATAACTTCAAACGTAATTTAAATGTAACTTTATAAGAAGACTAACACAAGTTTCTTTTCTTTTCCTTTTTTTTTCTTATCTTTTTTTTTTACAATTATTTATTTATTCAGAATAACGATTTCAGGAAAAATACTTATACAAAACTTTTCAGGAGAATAATTTTTAAATTTTTTTTTTATCGAAATCCGTAATCAGTTTCATTTAAAAAATACAGACACACACACACACACACACACATATATATATATATATATATATATATATATATATATATATATATATATATATATTAATTATCTAATGACAACTTCAAAGACAACTGAGCCAAAAACATAGAAAAAAGGAACAAAAACATGACCTATCAATAAAAGTACAGTAATAGTCTATGAACTCAACATAGTTTAGGTATCGATTTGGGCACTTGCATTGTTTGAGACACCGTGTAGGTCAGGGCTTCTCAGAGTTGAATGATTCATGGGGCTAGTAGTAGCCTCGGGTGAAAATTGGGGGCATGAAATAAAAACAAGGTTGAGGTGGAAGCATAAAGAAAGAATACGAGAAAATTCTGACACATGGCGAGGACACGGGGAACTGGGGGTACGGGAATAAATTATTTTTAATGTTTTTCGTCATTTGTACTTTAATATTATCTTTCGTTATCTAAATTTTCTGTGTGTAATGCGAATGTTACTGTGGTTGCTTTTAATAAATAATTTTATAATTTCAAGCTTCAAGGTGTCTTATATTATCTTTCGCTATCTAAATTTTCTGTGTGTAATGCGAATGTTACTGTGGTTGCTTTTAATACATAATTTTATAATTTCAAGCTTCAAGGTGTCTTATTATCTTTCGTTATATAAATTTTCTGTGTGTAATGCCAATGTTACTACGGTTACTTTTAAGAAGTAATTTTATAATTTCAAGCTTCATGTTGTCTTATATTATCTTTCGTCATCTATATTTTTTGTGTGTAATGCGAATGTTACTATGGTTGCTGTCGCCGTGATTTTAAAGTGGTTAGTACTTGGAATAATTATAAGTGATTATGAGTGATTATGAGTGATTACTCAAATGTATATATATATGAATCAATTTATTAAACAAACATATTAACATATACATATATCGATTACACTTTCATTTCTCCAATGCACTCTCCTACACTAATCTATACTCATATTTCTCGTGTGGAAATTGCTATCAATATTGTTAATTCACTTCTTAAACACATACGTTAATACATTATCTCACAATTGCAATCTGCTACCAATTATTAATTCACTTCTTAAACATATACCTTAATACACTAATTCTCCGGTGCAATTTACTATCAATTATTAATTCATTTCTTAAACACATACGTTAATACATTATCTCACAATTGCAATCCGCTACCAATTATTAATTCACTTCTTAAACATATACATTAATACACACTTTTTTTAAACACACAAGTGATATATATATCTATGGCAACATATATAACATCATTTATAATTGCTCCCGTCATTAACCTACGCAATCCTCTTATTTAACCTAACCCAGTAATCCTTTTAAATTCTGAGCATTGACAAAGAATAAATTCGTTAAATTTCTCCCTACCTTGGGCGGCCTGCACAATACGGGTCTTCTCCTTGGACAATAGGGGCCGGAGAAATGCGCCTCATTCCTATTGGATATTCGAGCCACGGTCAGGTCTTGCTTGGGCTCCGGAACCTTCGACGGCGGATGGTGGGCAGAGGCAGGTTCAACTCCTCGGTGATCTTTGAAGAGGGCCTTCGCTGTTTAGGGAAAGGGTCATCGAGGTGATGCTCTATCTGGTGGCGGTGAGCTTGAGTCGGGTTCGGCGGTGAGCTTGCGTCGGGTTCGGCGGTGAGCTTGCGTCGGGTTAGGCGGCAAGCTTGCGTCTGGTTCGGCTTGCGTCTGGTGCGGGCACTCATCAATCTACTAGTCACTTCTCATGCAGGGTATCAATGATTTGTACATCTCGCCTATGTATCAGGGCCTGGCGTCTGCAGACTTTTGGGGTGTTGAGTACTTCGACGTCCTGACATTAATTGCTGCGTGTTTCTCGCCTTTGGAATTGGCGGCCTGCATCTATTCCTTCCCTCGTCATTCCATCTATTCCTTCCTCCAGACGACTATTAATATGAACTTATCAATAGGCCATGATCAATCGGCTGCGGCCTTTCCTTCTATTTACCAGCTCTCCTCGCAATCAGTTCTCCGCTACTCAGCTCCTAACTGCTATGCTTGTCGGCTCTCTCGATTCTGTTGCTTTTTTAGATATCTCTGTCATCATTCTCTTTTCTCTTAATTTCACTTAGGCTTCTTCGCCTTGGGCCATCATTGGTGACACCCAATAACCAATGAGTCCCTCGTCATCCTATCAATGGACGTCATATCTTTTACCCCTTTCCTTTTGCTCCAATCTACATCACGGAGGGCAGTGGCTGTATATCGATACTCTCCCATCTGGGGTCCTCATCACACCCCCATATTCCCACGCTATCCTTTCGACCACCTGGGCGTGCACTAACAAAGTCAACTTCATACATTCTTATCTTCCCTTTCCATCTCCTAACTTCGGATATCTACATCTCCAATTTTCGACTTCTCAGCTCATTATAACCAGCTGGGCCCCTTTTACTGTCAATATTCTCTTCCCTATGACATTAACTTATCCATCTTAACCCAAACCATTCGTTAAACGCAGTTGTGTCTTGACTCGTTGCCTGTTCTCCAAACTCCTTTACTCGTTTTCCACTTTTAATCACGTCGTTTTCTGCATGTGGGACCTGGCCCCTCTCTTTTCTACGAACAATGTCGTTTTTCACTGCGACAGTTGCTTTTAATAAATATTTTTATAATTTCAAGCGTCAAGGTGTCTAATATTTATAATATCTTTCTTTATTATGCTCTAAGACATAGATGAATAAAAGGACGCAAATTTGTCACTGATCTCTGGTTGCTCGCTTAAGAAGGTAATTTTCCTGGAGGGGAGGGGAAGGGCACTGGGTAATTTTTTTTTCTGAAAAGGGGATAGTGTGCCAAAAATTTTTGAGATCTCCTGGTATAGGTAAAACAACACACCCTCTGGTGCAACCGCAATTTTGATCGAGCATTCCCAGGAGCGGAGGGATCGTATCTTCTCTCACCCTCTCTAATCTCATAGAAGGGCTTTCTGGTATACAGGTGTAACGTGCCTCATACCCAGCCTGGACACGAATTTATACAATAAGTTCAGACGAATCCCCTATATGTTTGTTTTATGACAAGATCATCTTGAATGATTAAAAAATTTGAATAGTTTCTTACCTGCTCCGGCTCTGACCATAAGTAGAATAATTAAAGGAACAGTTGAATGATGAATTTTGTGCAGTTTGGACAGCTGACGTTCTTTCTTCCGCAAGACAAAGATTACCTGTAAAAGAAAAAAAAAGGAAAAATAGAGACAAAGATGCGACAAAATTTCCGATAATTCTTATTAAACAAAGGACAGGTTGAAGTAATTGGTAAATCTAGATATATGCGTCATTTAAATAATTATAGGGATTCTGATATCAGCTGTTTAATGATCACTTCATGGGTTGATAAGAAACATTCTAGGCAAGTCGTTGTTTATCAGATACAGAAAAAAATAACCAGGTAGTCTCTTCTAACGAAACCATCACGGGTTATTAACGTAGGATTACTTATCGTTGCTTACCGCTTTTGTATGTGTATGTGTATATATATATATATATATATATATATATATATATATATATATATATATATATATATATATATATATATATAAATGTATGTCAAAATTTTGACGCATTTTGTACTTTTCTGTGTAACTGTTTACAACTTGACCAAGCGATACAGACTGGGTTTGGCGCGTTGCCAAAATTATACCTCGTGACGCAGGACATCTGAAATTTTGTTTTCCGGAGTACCGTTATGGAGGAACGTAATCGTACGTTAAAAAGGAATGCAACAATGCCTAGTAATCACTTCATTAATTAATAAGGGCATGTTCACATAGAATCCGTCAACGCCAGCGTTACTGGTATTGACATATTTTAAACCAATCACAGACCATAACGATTTTGTGGCTAATCGTTTGGAGGTTTGGAAACGTATATTTCAATACGAGTAATGCTGGCGCTGACGGACTGTATGTGAATAGGCCCTTAGAGACAATGCGTTATAGGCATGTCGATTGCATAGTACCTACCAGAGCCGGTTCCACAGGCGACCGCTTCAGGCATCGAATTGAAATAGGCGCCAAAAATGAGACATAATAAAAGTACGAAACTTTCAACGGATAACGGAAAAATATGAATAGTTTAATCCAATAAATGAAGAAATTCATAAATATATACAAATACTAGCTGAATACCCATTCAAATTATATGCAACGGTCAATGTATGCAATAAATGCCAATTTTTTAAAATCGTAATGGATATTTTTATAGACAAAATAATGTAGAAGAAAATAATTAAATTAAATACAACGGCCAATGCATGCAATAAACGGTCAATGTATGAAGTAATTTCTCTGAATTTTTATGGGTGTTCTGGAAAAGGCAGGGCCGGATTTTCCTATAGGCTAACAAGGCTTCAGCCTCAAGATCTCTAAGTAACTCTAAGCAACATATATTAAGTAAGCTATTACTAAAAATCAATCTCTTAAAATCGTAAAAAAATAATATGTATACACGATAATTTTTACGCGGAAGTGAAATAGACAAGAGTGTAAAACTATCATTTATTACGCATTTAATAATACAGTGTATACATAAATGAATATCCCAATTTTGCAGGGCTATTGAAAGAAAACTAAACAAAGTACAAACTTGTTGTTCATCGGAAATCAAAAATAACAGTTGAAAGTTTAAATCCGATACATTTATAAGCGTTCAATGTGAGCCCCTTTAGTAACACTAAGGATATCGAAGGTGGTACGATAACTCATCCCACACTCTTTTCAGCATTGAAAGGCTGCAGATATGCGTGTCTTAAGTTCGTCAACGTCCTTTGGTAGCGGTGGATCAAACACCCGATGTTTGATGTAGCCCCAGAAAAAAAAAAGTTTGTACTCTGTTTAGTTTTCTTCCAATGGCCCTACAAAGTTGGGATGTTCATTTATGTACACACTGTAGTTTAATAAATATAATTCGGTTAGAAATATCATTTACTACACAATGAATGAAGTGTACTATATAATAGCGTCAAACTTTTATTTATTTCACGAGTTATCGCGGATTTCTGGACACTTCGGGATTATGTCAGAATCAATTATTTGTTTATATAATTCGCTAGACTGATACTAAATGAAAATAAATTAAAACTTTAAAATGAAACCCAGTCCGAGATTTTAAATATACTGTTACTGATTAAATTCATTGTTTTCTTCATCCTTTGTTAAATGTTGCTAAGGCATTGCTATGTTGAACTTCTAAAAGAGCAGAAACAAAAACCTGTCAAAGTGAAAACAATGGCATCATTGTATTAATAAAGCTGCATAAAATAGTTTGCGTTAGTAATGCACACCACAAGGCAGTGTTTCACAAACTTTTGATCGCGGAACCTTTAGAACATTTTTCAAAGTTTACGGAACCCTCTACTTTTTTTATCGGTTTGGTTTAGTGTTGGAGCACTGTGGTCATTTTTTGCTAGACGATCGCTAATTAGACCGGAACCTACTGCTTAAAGCCGATTCCGAACGGCTAGAAGGATCCATGCCAACAGCGGGACTTGAACCCACGGACTCTAGTACAGACTGCCAGCGCTCTAGCCATTCGGCCATCCTCCAGCACATTCTTTGATCGGTAGACCCCTTCCTTCTCGAAATTTAATGTGATACTGAATGAAAAAAATAATGTTTTAATACTTAAATTTTATTGAATTAAACAAAAAAATCATTAAAAAATTCTCCATTAAAACAAATAATAGTGGTTATAAAACAAAAATATGAGGGTAAATAGACTATCAGACTGTCTCGCGGAACACCTAATTTTTTTGGTGGAACCCCGGGGTTCCGCGGAACACACTTTGGGAATCTCTGCCCTAAGAAATCTTTCTATGTTTCCTAGACTCTAAAAAAACTGCTATAACTACAATAACGAGAAAAAAAATGAAGCTGCATTTTACCGAAGATTTTGAAATCCCACTGTGTTAACAATAACACTGTGTTGCTGGCATTCGGTTCAGATCCTGTGGGTTCGAGTCCTAGTGTTGGCATGGATGTTTACAGCCGTTTGGAATCGGCTTTAAACTGTAGGTCCTGGTCTAATTAGCCCTCGTGTAGCATAAAGTTGACCGTAGCGCCCCAAAACCAAACCGTTAAACCCCTAACGTTCGAAGTTTGCAACCCCCCAGCCCCTGTCTTCCACAATTGACTAATCCCTGTAGGAAGGGAAAAAAACAGCGTTATCAAAAATTAAGGGATAAAAATACATCCAATCCAACAAATAATCATTGGCTTCATAATGAAAGGAGGAAATACACGAGGGAAATTCACTGGAGATAACACCTTCTCACAGCACCGGGGTCATTAAGATGGTAGAATACCGGCCATAAAGTATAGGGACGCGGATTCCATTCTCGCCTTGGACAGGCAATCTTTCCAAATAATAGGCAATCGTTACAAAATTATTTATAAATGGTATCTAAAATCCCGGAAATTTTCCAAGATTTCCAGACGGTTTGTACTTTGGCATACTATTTTTAATTTAAATAAACCATAGCATAATATTAGTACTTACTGTGTCAATAAGTTCGATGTATTTGGTTATGTAAAAGTACCACGAAATTTCAGCCAACTGAAATGAAAGAAAAATAAATAGGTAATTTATATAATCATAGAAACACAATATTCTATTATTCTCAAGGAATGTTGAACAATAGATTACATCTTGGCTCTACAAGGCAAATGGCTTTACACAGATGAACATTGATCTGCCTTAAAAAGGATATACTTTTAGCTTTATGTGGCTTTACACAGGTGAAAAAATTACAAGATAAAAAGAACTTTTTATATACCATGTTTTTAAATTTTCTGTTGAATCATATAAACTCGACAATTCTATGTATTAATAAATACTTAAAAAAATTGTTTTTTGATGAATTAACCCCATTCACTTGAAAGTAAATGAAGTTAATTGGAAGTTAACTTTTCGTTCCCGACCCGGCCGATAGATGGCTGCACCAGTCTACAAAACAAAATTAACTGAAAATTAATTCAATTCTGGTTAAAGATGGCTAAAAGTATAAAAAAAATGCATTGTCACCGTGTTCTGAGCTATTCTAAAAGTTTCAAATGTCTAGCTAGTCGGAAGTTAGTTAAAAGTCGATTGCAAGATTTGTAAAGGACAAACACACAAACAAACAAGAAAGAAAGTTAATAAAAACATGGTAAATAATTTATTATAAGGCACGAAATAGATGACCTCGACGCAGAAGTAAAATTGTCGACTTTTATCAGTTTACAACAGAATACGTTTATAGATATCACGAGAAACACATTTTGATGATGTCATTTCTCGTTTTAAGGTTTCTAGTTATCAAAACTGACACGTTAGGCATTTTGTTGCTCAACTGTCACGAAGTGAAATCACCATTTTGATCTGATGATATAAGCAGTCTTGGGGCCTTTTCGTAAATGTTCATTTTTTTCAGAAACTGGTATATTCCACTGATTTTTCAAACGGCATTGAAGGGAGAAACTTAAAATTGGAAACCTCTCCCCATCCTTCAGTTTGATTTATACCTCTAATAACCATTATTATGAAAAAATAATTCTAGTTAGAGATTACTCATTTTGAAACATACTTTGGCATGGATATATGCAATTTGTTATCTAAGAAAGAAAGGAAATCGAATGCATTAAGTAGCTGAATCGGCATGTTTCAACATAGATTTTTTCGTAAACTGGAAACGAAACAGCAACAAGGATACTGCGTGTCATCTGTCAGCCTGGATATTTAGCAGCTCTATTTTACTCCATAGCTACTAAATATCCAGACTGGCTCATGAACCTCCCTCTTGTTTCCAAATTTCGCATATACCCACACCAGGCAAGAAAAAAATATATCAGAAGATTTTATTGAAAATATAGCACCTCAAATTCACAAAAGATTCTAACAGAAATGAATTTTGCCTTCAGAATTAATTAATTATTCTTCGATCTTCATTCTCTGTCTACTTATAAAAAACCCAGATAGTAATACCATGCCACCAGCTTTCAACCCGAAAACCATATTTCGGCCTCAAAAATTTAAATATCTTAACAGCTCGACAATAATTGTTGGCAATTTTAGACTAGATATCTCATGTTCAAAGAAGCTTCTAACCTGCAAGTAATTCTTCTTTTAGAAACGATTAATCTTCGATCTTCAGTCCCTGCATGCATACATATAAACAATCCAGAAGGTATTATCACACCAAACCGCCCGTATTCAATCCGAATTTAGACTTCCTTCAATGTAGATATCTTAACAGTTCGACAATAATCCTTGGCAATTTTATTTTTGACACTTTATGTACGAGGAAAAGAAGCTTTTGTATATGTATAAACGCATGTACAGGTGGTTATCAAAACAATGGAAACACATCAATATTAGTGGTGTTTATGAAAGTGCTTCGTATTCCTTAAAAAACAAGTTTACGGACCAATATTTTTATAGAATATAGTGTATACATTATTCTACTTTAAGTAGCAGTAATGAAACTATGGGCATCAGGCTCTTTAGGAGATAGCGTAAGATGTCAAACCTTGTAGACCATGCAGAAGGGCAAATTGTTGAAGCGTGTTTAATTGGAGTATCTGTTACAACAACCCCCATGGGCTTGGGTGTTTACCGAGCTATGATATCGGAAGTCATGATGGCATACAGAGTTCACGGAAAGACATCCTCTGTGAAACAGAATAGAGGACGAAGGGGAAAGCTAAGTGAAAGAGACTGACGGGTGTTGAAGCGGACTGTGACATCAAAAAAGAAGACAACTGTAGCCAAAGTGACCGTAGAGCTCCATCTGAATCTGCAGGCTCTAGTACCAGTCATTACAGGTAAGAGAAAACGTCAAAAACAAAACATTTACGGCAGAGTAGTAATTCCCAAGCCACTTGTAACAGATGTGAAAACAAACCGTCCTCTACAGTGGTGCCACGATCACAAATCCTGGTCGAGTGATACGTTGAAATATGACATTTGGTTAGATGAATCATTTTTCACTTTGTTCCCTGCTACAGGACGTGCGTATGTCTGAATAACACCCACACAAACGTATTATCATGCTTGTCTCATGCCATCTGTCAAACATGGAGAGGAAATTTCTTAGGGTTTCGGCGGCCATTTCATGGTTTTCAAAAGGGATCTATTGTAACCCCGAAAGGGAGATTGACTGGGAAGGACTATGACGAACTTTTACCGACCAGATCCATCCTATGGTGCAAACATTGTTTCCTGCAGGAGATGGCGTTCTCCATGATGATAGTGCTCCGATTCATACAGCTAGACGTGTCAGGTCATGGTTTAAGGAACATAAAGACCAAGTCAAACACCTTATCTGGCCCACACAGTCCCTAAACCACAATATCATCGAACTGCTGTGGTCTGTTTTAAGGACCAGAGTCAGGAATCAATATCCAGCAATAGCATCTCTACAGAAACATTGACGATTTATCCATAAAGAATGGTATAATATTCCATTAACCACTATTCATGACTTGAATAATTCACTTCCTTAGTGAATCCAGGTGGTATTAAATGCCATAGATGGTCCTATGCCATATTAATAAAGAATTTCATGTTTTTTCCTAAGTGTTTCCCTTATTTTGATAACCACCTGTATATATGTATGTATAATTCAATACAAGACTCAACTATTATCTCTACAGGTACATCAACAAAAGCTGTTTCCGCGAAATGTAATCGTTTAATTTTAGAGAGCTAAGATAAGGATTCCAACGTGAAACAGTGAGGATACTTACTCGATAAGTCTGAGGATCTACCTCGGCATCTAGCGGCAAGTACATCGTCTCACATTTGACATCTCTGGTGCCAAACCACCTAATTTTGGCATACTGAAAGCAGAAGGAGAAACAAGCTATAATATCCCAGTTATATTGGTATCTATAATACAATCTAATGTGAAACACATATATACGTGCACTATGAATAAGCTTGAAAAATTCTTTATTTTGAATTTGGCACCGGACCGTAAAGATAGCGAGCATTTCTACAAATACAGAAAAACTTTGTTTTATTTTGTTTGCAATCCAGAAATTCAATAGGAAGAAGAAAGTTGAAAGGGGAAATTTTTTCGGTTTGAAAGCAAATACCGCAGTAAACAGGCACGCCCACATGCCAAGAAATTATGAGCCCATGCGGCAGAACCAATTTTTATAATCACATTATGTTAACTTGATTCGGCAATTTTAACCCTCTAAGCATTTAAGTCTTTTTTTTTTCACTTTCTTTCAGACTGAAAAAGAGACTGTAAGGAATTATTCCATCTTCTAGTTTTGGTATTCAAATGAGTAAAAAGTGTGCTCCTGAGACACTTTTGAATAACAAATTATAGGATGAATAATCTGTAACAAATGGTTTTCAGCTGAAAAGTGGCAAATACGTCTAAATCGCCTAGGGAGTTAAGAATAATGTGTACTAACCCTATTGTATGAACTCACCTCAATGTTAATCAATGGAGAAAATATGTCTACTATTTGCCGCTACATGAATACTGATAATCCAATGCAAATGGTATTTTCAGATAGTGAGAACTTTTCTGCACCTTGTAACAGGATTCATTTTATAAATTTCGTCCCCTAAAGGAATTCATGAACGTTTAAAACACCATACCAGATTTTTTTCCCCGGAAAATTTAAATTTTAAAATATTATCTAATTTTTTTAAACAAAAAATGCCCCAAGTTTATAAAATTTCTTTCTCTATTAAGGAGTACAATTTTAAAAAAATCTGTCAATCCAAGTCGGCAATCCTTGAACACATTTTCTCCATAGATTAACATTGAGGTGAGCGAATCTAATAGTGTAAGGACTTTGCCTTAAATAAAATACTGTCAGCCTTTTTTGTATTTAATGCTTTAGTTGCATTTCTCGTGTAAATGCAGGCTATTTACAATATATATATATATATATATATATATATATATATATTAATTAAATTCGTGGGTTCACGGCATCGACGAGGAAGGTCAGACTTGAGTTGTCGCTGCGCTCGTTCAAGTCTATCTGGGCCCGGCAGTATCTTCTTGTCTCCGGCTCCGGCGTCACTCCAAATAACTTAATCTCTGAATCACTGACTGACTTTCACTCGCGTTCGGCGACTTTATATACCTTCACTGAACGTTCTCGAAAGGTCTGGAAAACGCCGTCTTTCTTTATTCAGTTACGTAACCCGACGACTAGGCGCCTCCAGTTAGGAACTTCCTTTTTGTAGCTGACGAACTGTCCTTTGATCTGTCGGTAGCACTTCCGGCCATCATGTCGCCAGAGGACTGTCTGTCTGCAGCCGTGCAAATCAATTATGTGTACAAACCGCGTGTTGGTTGGTCTTCTCGGAATTTCCCGGCGCAAAAATAATACGCTATTGTACGGGAGTCGTTACAATAGAGTTAGTACACAGCAGCCTTAAAGATTAAGATCAGCGGAGGAAACAAACAGTTTAGATCTAAATACAGGTATGTAATAAAATTACAACGATTGCCCATTCCAACCTAGACATTTTCATTTAACATCCGGAGACCTATTATAAAAAGGAACACTTTATTTTCGTTATGCTGTGCAATTGAACGCCAAGTTGTCGCTCCTGTATTAATGTACACAAGGGATCATTGAAACATCCTTTATATTTAAATTGCAGAACATTCATGAAAGCTTTTAGCCGTAAAAAGTATAAACCGCAATAGGTATTTTAATGGATGAGGTTAAACAATGGTGTAATTATTTCATAACTGCAATAAAAGGAATTCATTTGAAAATGCTGAAATATCGCTCCTTTCAGTACACTTTCTAGTTGTATACAATTTAAGCACATTTTAACTGACATTAGACCCCCGCCCGGGAAACGTTTCGGCAACCCATCATTCGTACTTCATGAAGAACTCTAGTTAATTTCTGCATGGCTTTGAAACAATGGTTCAATTTGAAGTAATTCAACGAAACATTTTCAGTCTGCTGTTGTTGCTTCAAATGCCCCCAGGCCGAAAGTATTCCAGACCAGGTCCTTATAGGCTAGTGGGCCGAGGGGCGGCTACGGCTTATAATGGCACAAAAAGGGTTGCAGTCCGATTTAGACAGGTGACACCTCAATTTTGACCGAGCATCCCAAGGGGCGACAGATTGTACCCTCTCTGACCTCAAAGAAGGACCTTCCGGTCTACGGATTTAATGTGCCCAGACATGAAGGTATTTAATGGTTCTTTACGCTATTCGATTCGAGCACCCTCAGCACCGAAAGACGACTCGCTATCACTAGGCTACCTCAGTCCCTTTTCAATCTGTTGTTCATCTAACTGTTTATTCAGATTTTCAGTTCCTCGTTATTTTGGAAAGTCACTGGTGTGAACCAAAAACGAGAGTTTTTTCGACGACATAATTTATTTATAAGCATCTTTTTTTTAATTAAAATATTCAAACGTATTCCTTCCTTTTTCGTCAGTTGAGAGCGACATTAAATAGCTATTTTCAGAAAAATACCACCTTAAATAGTTTCGACGTAAACAAAATATTACACTTTTAGCTTACATTAAAAGTTTTTCTGTTATATTTGTTCCCTCGTGTCAACAATGAAATATAAGATGAGCATATCTTTCGAATAAACTAAGTGATGGAAATTTATGTAATCTATATATGAGGCGGTGAAAGGAAAAATGGTGAAAGTCGCATTTTCGACTATTTTTATTTGAGGGCAAAAATGTAATCTCCATGTTCAGTTTATAGTGGAATTGCAAATAATTATTATTTGCAATATTATAATAATTATTATGAATTATAATTTGTTCAATTTATAGGGGAATTTTTTGTACTTTTTGCAGTAAAACGCTTTGGACTTAAACCACTTGGCTTACTGACTTACACCACTTTGCCTTTCACAGCCTCATATATATATAACTGTTCCGTAACTGACTGACTGACAGATAACGTACAGACCAAACCGCTGGACCTAAAGGGCTGAAATTTTGCATGGCGATTCTTCTTATAGTGTAGGGGTGCACTAAGAAAGATTTTTGAAAAATTCTTCTTAGATTTTTTAAAATTAAATTTTTAAGCTGTTTTTGTAACATTCTTTAAAGTTTGCATTTAAAAAGATTTATATCACGAGAAAGAACATAAATATTCCTTTAAAATGAAGTCTTTTTCGAATCTTTACCGCCATTTTCTGCTTTTTGATGAATTTTTAAAGATTAATTTTTAGAATTTAATTTATTAAATGCTGATCACGTGGTTTCTTTCCTTTTTGTGATACTTTAAATTAATTTTGCGTCATGTGCATAACAGCGAAATAAATTGACAAATTTTTTTTCTTTCTAATGCGGCAGACGATTGGACATTATCCAAAAAAAATATTAAAATGCAGTAAAAGAAATGTTCCTACAAACTGTACTATATTAACTGTACTATAATATTCTTTAGTATGTTCTTTTAGATTTAATTTCAATATTTTCTTCTACATTATTTTGTCTATAAAAGTATCCGTTACGATTTTATTATAAATATATTTTTTTGTTTTCTTTTGGCATTAATTGCATACATTGACCATTTTATTTAATTTGAATGTACTCCGTAGCGAAGCACGGGTATTCAGCTAGTATTATTATAAAGGGCTGCGGTTCATATAAGACACTTATCAAGTTTTTATCTCTTTTCAGGGCTATCCTGGCCAACTCTGGCAACCACTGAACTTTTCTTTGGTTAAAATAGAGCTCCTGTAAAAAGCTGTATAAAGCTTAAGAGCCTTAGGTTTAAGTAATAATCAATTAATGGCATTTTATCAGTCGGCATTCGCCAAAAATTAGTGAAAACTTGAAAAATTGTTTATAAGAAGCTAATCGAAAATAGGGGCTAAAAAATACTTATAATTAAGGGTTGCTGTGTACTAACCCTATTGGATTTGCCACCTCAATGTAACCTATGGAGAAATTGTGTCCAAAGATTGCCAACTTGGATTGAAAGGTTTTTTTTTTTATTGTACTCCGCAACAGAGAAAGAAATTTTTCACTTTGGGGCATTTTTAGTTAAAAAATGCAAATAATATTTTTGAATTTATATTATTTTGGGGAAAAATTCTGGTAGAGTGTGTTTTAAACGCTCATTAATTCCTTTGGTGGACGAAATTTATAAAATGAATCCTGTTGCAAGGTGCAGAAAAGTTCAGGCTACCTGAAAATACCTTTTTTATTGGATTATCAGCATTAATGTAGCTGAAAATAGTAGACACATTTTCTCCATAACTCCGTGCACGTCGGAGTACTCTTGCTTGTATTTCGTCTCCCTCAAAATAAGATCCTGAACAACAGCTCCTCAATATCCAATATAAAAAAATATACGGAGAAGGACACTTATCACGTACGTTAAATCCGTGTGGGCATGTTAAATTCGTAGATTGGAATGTCCTTTGATGAGGTCAGAGAGGATGGACGAAGATACGAGCCCTACTGATGTCGTCCCTGGAGGCGCTAGGTCAAAACTGAGGTGGCACCAGTTGCTGGTGTTGGTTTACATGTACGGTGCCCCAATAGAAAGCAACCAACGATTATCGCGGTTAAAGTGAGAATGTCTTCATTGACAAGCGCCCCGCACTGGAAAGCAATAACAACTGTTTCGAACTAATTAATAGTTGCATTACAGATACTATAACAAGTTGCCACCCTTTTATTTTTCGTTGGAGATATTAAATAGCTTTGTTCCTGTTATGTGTTTTCCACAAGTTTCTTTAAGTTAAAAAGGACCGTCAAGGTTGGTGTGTTCTCAAATCTTTCTCTAAGAATCGGTTCTTGGATTTTAGATGTCTGTTATTGCTTTTATGGAAAGAGAAACATTTGTTAGAAAAATCGTTGCTTCGATTCTTACCTCATAGAATATATAAAAGTTGATTATGACGAGGAAAACGTTGTAAGGCACCATAAGCCACCGCAAGTCGAAAGGTTTCCTGTTCCTCATGATGGAAGGCCCTATGTAGTTGATGAACATGACGTAAGCAAATATGATGGTAAAGCATGGCCAATCAGTACCAACGAGGGGCCATTTCATCACCTCTGGATCTACAAAAGAAGAGTGGAATACACGTGTCAGGTGGACTGCCAAATAGCTAAAGCCTTCGCATAAAAAGACTCGAGTAAATGCAAAGCAGCTGTTTAGAATAGACAGTTCTGTAACTAATAATGTGTAACAGTGTCCTGTAAAATCTTTTTATGGCAATATTAGACGAACCACAAAGAAATATTGCCATATGGAGACTTACGGCCTATTCACACTGAATACGGAGTGTCAGCGTTGAAAATTTTAACCAATCACAGAGCTGCAATCGTTGACCACATGGTACGTCAAACCAATCACAAGTCATGTCAACAATCTCGAAGCCAACTTCGTAACGCAACGCAACGGAACGCTCCGAATGCAATGTGAACAGGCTTTTATAGTCACTGGGAAGTAAATAAAAATAAATAAATAAATAAATAAACACATTTTAGGATCTTGATTGGAATTTACTTCTGTTACAGAGAATATTTAGCACTGATTCGTATTTTTGAGGCTCTTCGTAACTGTATTTTCCTTAATTAATGATGAGTAAAAAGAATATTAACTATGTTAAGAGCATTTACAAACTACTTATAATTAAAAAAACAAAGTCTCAGCTTTCGAAATGGAGATCTATTACAATAGTTAAACTACTTTAATGATAAAAATGAGTTTATATAGCATCTTTAACTACTTTTCTCGGCAGACAAAATAATGCAAATCGAATGAATAGAAAAATTATATAATAGCCAGGTACATGATGTGACGTAGAAATCTACACTAATAAAGAGACAAGTGGATGTCGAGAGATCACGTGACCGTAACTCAATCGGGTGGGCCACTCCTCGAAAAAAAAATGGCCGACAAATATACAGGAAACGATGTAATTTTTTTCTCATGAAAGTACATAAATGTTACATATTTGGAAAGAGCTTCGAAAACTGATAATTTTTTCTGCGTACACTTATTCTGTTAATGCAATAGTTTTAGAGATATTTTCATTCTAAAATCACTCACTGCTGAGAAACCAAATCATTTGGTGCAGTGGTGCTGCCATCTGTCGGCAGCGACGGGAATGAAAATTGAAAGGAATTTATTCACTTAAATTTAATACATTTGTAGGCTTTTTTTTCTTTTGTGGGGTCCGAAGTACATAAATATGTTACACGGATGGCTTGAGCGTAGCTAGGCGAATCCCGAGCCTAGCGGGGCGAAGCCCGGCTAGTACAACATAAATAAACAACAGAATTCACGTGACTGTCTCGAAATTTTTCGTCCTGCTTTTTCAGTAGCGAAGTCAAACTTAAGTGCCAAAATTCCGCAAATCTATCTCTGTTACGAATATCGTGATATTGCATTATCTCTTACATTAAAATAAACGTAAATTTTCCGTGACATTTGAAAGTGTTCCTCGTAGAGGAAATTTTTGGTTATATTATATATATTGTTATAGAGAAGTTTTACTGTATTTTGTTTAAATTAGAGAGGCTTTGCTATCAACACAAAGTTTTGTTTTCCCCCTGGATACTTACGAGTTTTTTGGAAAACTTGTTCGTCATAGAAGTCAGCTATATCGTGGATCCAGTTCCGGTGAGTAATCGTCTGTTCAACCATGATAGGAATTCGTCTAAGAAGGTTTAGCTGAAATAAAATCATACACCTTAATGAATTTTGATATGATAACATGCCACAAAAGTTTTACGACTACAGAAAGTGAATTTCTTAAGCTCTCTTTTATAACCATAATCTTTACTGTTTGCAAAAAATTTTTCATTTACTGTTAGCGATTCAATGTCTTTTAAGGATGACTCTTAGCATGTTTTCATCCATGTATCTTATAAAAATGACCAGACCAACATAAAACAAACAAACTCTCTCTCTCTCTCTATATATATATATATATATATATATATATATATATAAGATAAAGTTGAAAGAGAAAACCAGTAAGAGCACTAAAACTACTTGCAGCCAAGAAGTAAAAACATGAAAAGATAAGATTGAAAGAGGTTTTTGACAGCATCTCGTCATCAGCGGTGTCGATACTGTCTAAAAACCAATTGATTGTTTCTGATAAGTATGATCTATACAATAAACATACTTAGACACCGTACAATCCATGAGAAACTGTAGAATAGAATATACATCCCCTTAACCATAGAACACCAAGCCTGGCGCCAGCCAGAGTGGAAGTTAAGAATATGTAACCGCAAGATGACTGACATCACAAAACTTGCGACCAAGGAGCAAATGGAAACACAGAAGCTGTCCTACTATGGAGACTGTGTTTTAGGACAATTATACCTTAATTATATTAGCTTTTATTATTATTACTAAGAGTAATTTATTATTATTATTTTATTTTTAGTAGTAATTTACTCTATTAATTTATTTTAGTAGTAATTTACTCTAATTAAACTTATTAGTTGCAACAGAACAAACTATTCATGAAATCTAAAACAACCAATTATGTGCTTGGAAAGACTATCGGGGTAATAATTACGTGTTAGCATAGCTATCAAGTCTAAAATATGCTTATTTCTATTGTCTTTAGAACAAAGCCTATTTATACGTACAAGCTGATTTACAATAATGTTATTAAAAACAGGTTTATGTAAACAGGTTAGGCAATTTTGAAATTTAACAATATTAAAATCATAATCTGATCTTTTGTCGTATAAGTCAAAAGTAAATTTGCTATGAGAATTTAATTTAATGTTAATATCTAAAAAGTTTACATTAATATTATTTTGGCTACTTTGTATTAGTTCCAGATTAAGAGGGTAAAAATTTAAGTCTATTTGATTATTCCTTTTATTAATTTCTATTATATCATCTATATATCTAAATATATTTTAATTGCTGTTATCTGTATTATTAATATTTTCAACTTCAAAATAATGTAAGTATAAATTGGCTAGCATACTAGAAGCATTACCACCTTGTGGTACACCTTTGGTCTGTAAGAATATACTATTATTATGAACTATATAATTAGGTTTAGTTATGTTTAGTTATGTTTGTAGTTCTAATTAGACTCAAGCTATTATCAATTATACCACAATCACCAGAAGTTGTTGTTTTACAGATTAATTTAAGGTAATTTAATAATATTACACTTGCTTTGGTAGCATAAGTGTTGTGTCCACAGGTTATTGCTCTAAAAGCAATAAGTGTTTTATGAAACTTAGGAACTAAAGTAATATATGGAAAGAGATAGTTACTTGATGTTATACCTAGAAGTTTATATTTTGCAATAATTTTCTTAATAATAATACATGTAGTTTCTTTTAACGGCTGAAAAAGATCACTATTGTCAAGCTGTTTTTTTAAACAAATGGCAAAATATTTTTTACAAATAATTGCATAATTGTTGGCTGCTTTATCTACATAAGTGATTATAAAAT
The DNA here is from genome assembly GCA_907164885.2 of Dolomedes plantarius. Taxonomy (NCBI): domain Eukaryota; kingdom Metazoa; phylum Arthropoda; class Arachnida; order Araneae; family Dolomedidae; genus Dolomedes; species Dolomedes plantarius. The sequence goes on along the minus strand of OU015498.1, from coordinate 97,034,235 downwards.
ATTCTTCTAATTTTGTTATAGCTTCTTTTAAGTGTTTATAGGAATTATTAAAGAAATTACTATAATTAGGTAGTTTAGAATGTACTAGCTTAAGTAAATTAATTTTCCATTGATTGAAGGCTTCTGTAGGTATAGAATAATTAATAGCTATTTTATAGATAAATTTATCTAAATCAGCATTTAAGATACTTATAATTTTCTTATTACTATAAGTACTAGGTAATCTATACTTAGTTCCTAAATTCATCAACTCACGCAGTGCTAAATTATCTGCTAGTTCCATATTGCCTGTTATTACATGACCATGTGCCGTGTCAACATAACTATTGTATTTCGGCAGATGACATACACAATTTAAATTTATAGATTGAGTAAAATTTTTTGATACCTGATTATAGTTAAATATACGTCTACCCATAGGCAGTGTATATTTAAAGGCACGTTTAACTTTTATTGCATTTACAGGAAACATATGAAGTTTATCAAAAATACTATTGAAGTTTATATTATTTAGTTTAGGGTTGGCAAAATTTAGTACACAATAAGTTTTATTTGCAATGTTATGTTTTTTAAATAAGTTTATTTTTAAATGATTAGCCCTTGTTAATAGTAAATCATATATCAGATGCTGATAATGATAATTCTTTATTTTAGTACTTAAAAATAGTTGATATAGCTTAATGATGTGTTTTTTAAAGATAGAAAATATCCAAGCTTTTAAGTTTTTATATTGATAATCATTAATAAACCTTTCCTGATAATTTATTAAAGCATTTTTATAAAAGTTGCAATCAAAAGTCTTACTTTTTTTTATAACTTTTACCTCTTTTAGTTCTTTTTGATGTCTTAGTATCTTCGATTAGTTGAGGGTAAATATGATGAGCTGACACATCAGTAAAATTGAACTTACGATATTTTTCTGTTTATAAATTTGATTAAGGCCACATGGAAAAATAGTTTTATGTTTTTGCATATACAGTCGGACCTCTATTTAACGAAGTCGCTAAATCCCGAAAAAAAGTTCATTATATGGAAAATTCGTTAAATAGAGATTTACCTTTTAAAATACTTTAAACTGCACAAAACAGATTTTAAATTCATAATCACTAAATATTATTAATAAAAGTAGTTGATCACACCTTTATTTTGTAAATTAAGTCTATTTATTTTATGTATCTTACCCATCAAACAGAAATGTGCAAAGAAAACAAGAATAAAACAAAATTTTCCGGGAATACACTATATTTTCAATTAAAAAAATTATATTAAAATTAATGAATTTTAATGACATTATCGCATTTATTATAGCAAATAATTTTAAGCATACATTACCACATGCGTCCTTAAATTTAACTACTATATAATAATCTACTATATAATAACAGCTGAAGGTAAACAAATGTTAGTTTGTGAGTCAGCAGACACGGGGACTGGCTAATCTCGCGAACCCTAGCATAGCAGGATATCGCGACTGGTACCGATGGACGCGGAAGGATGAGACGTGTGCACTGGTGCCATCCTCAACTTTCAAAACTTTAAACTTTTTTAATTATAAAATTAAAACCGCCAAACTCAAAAGAAGCAGACAGCAGAAACAGATGACATTCCGGGTGGGCCAGCTCCTTTCCGTTTCGCAAATTTCCTCTATTTTCATGCATGCAAAATTAAACTTTTTCGCCCACCAATCGACAATTTTTTATTTCCATGCGTTTTACAACTCTCCATCTTTAAGGATATACACATTTTTATAAAGTTAAAAATGCTTTTCATTGCAAACGAAGCTTTTTCCCCAAAGCAGTTTTCCGAATTTCCCGAAATCGACAATTTTGATGGACAAATATTTCGGTTTTCTGCACCTATTAATGTCAATTTTACGATTTATCGGCATTTGCTAGATGTTCAGCTTCCAAAATATACCAAATACATTTAATAAAAAAATGTTATCATTCTAAAAAAGTCGTACTTACCAAACTCACTTTTGAGATTTCCCGCGCTGATCGCCATAGTATCTTAATGTAACTGAATGGGGAATTCGTAATTTTTCGACTTATTATTTTACTCACTAATAATTCCAGCAAGTTCGTGAAATTTGTTTCTAATTAATGAGCAACTGATGAGGATTCTTCCGCCACCAATTTTGAATTCCTGAGAACTGTCTTTCTATTTTTTTAAGCACTTTTTCACCCATGAGATTTTCTATTTACATTCGGCCATGTTATCCAAAATGAAAAATTATTAGTTCAGAACGAGTCATTTAATAATTGAAATCCAGAAATAATTTTAAAGCACCAGAAATAATTTTAGTTTCAGGAAAGGAGAAGTTAAAACCTTTAGAATTTTTTTCTAATTGAATGAGCTTCTTTTTTTGTTTAAAAAGCCAAATTTTTAAAAACGGAAATTTGAAAGAATTATTTCAAAAGCCAAAAACCAAAATTTGAAAAAGGGAGTTTTAAATCATTATTTCGTGTTTTAAAAATTCTAATGTATTTTTAAAAGTGATTAAACAGTTTTCAGTCTTTAAGAAATAAAACCATTTCATTTTAAATCGAAAATGCAACACATCGGGTTGCCACTCAGCTAGTTAACTGATAAAGTCTGTTAATTTTGTCTGAGTTTTTTGTTTGAAAAAGTATTTTCTCTCATAATACTTCTCTCATCTTTGCAATGCACCAAAAACCCCTTCAGGCGTATTTTCTTCAAACTGTAATCCGCGTCGGAAAATGTTAAAAGAAAGAATAAGTTTGAAATGTTCAGAAATATTTTGAGAAATATGGAGAAAAAAACATTGGATCACAAGAAAAAGTTCGTTAAATAGAGAATGCACTTCGATATTTGGAGGTTATTTTACGAAGAAATTCGCAAAATGTTCTTGGTTCCAAGGAAAAGTTCGCAAAATAGAGGTTCGTTAAATAGAGGTATATATTTTCATATATATTTTCATAAAATAACCTTTCAGAGGGTGATTTAATTATATCAACAATGGAGATAACAATATTTTCAAAATTATGTTTTTTGAAATCATCAAATTCAATGTTTAGTGGTTGACTATTTAGTGTGTTATACTTTTTTATAGTAGAACGGTGTAAATTTATTCTAACATGTAGTGGATTAGAAGTTTGTCCTATATATATATATATATATATATATATATATATATATATATATATATATATATATATATATATATATATATATATATATATATATATATATATATAAATATATATATATATATATATGTGTATGTATATATATATATGTATGTATATACATACATATATATATATATATATATATATATATATATATATATATATATATATATATATATATATATATATATATATACATATATACATATATATATATATATATATATATATGTGTATGTATATATATGTGTATGTATATATATATATATATATATATATATATATATATATATATATATATATATATATATATATATACTGGTATAAGATATTAAGAGAATTTGCAGACTTGGTCGATTATCTCTAGAACTACTGTACCGATTTTAATGAAATTCGATATGTACATACATTGATACAATACAAAACAAATAACCATTCAATAATTGTAATACACACGCATGATCGTGCGTAACACTCGTTGGAGTCGGAAGGTATGAAACAGCGGTTGCAGAATAAACGAAAAAATGGGTTAATAGATGGGTTAATAGGGGGTATGGTCCCCTCTTACAGATATAAAGGTCTCGCAGCTTGATTTCATACTTGAAATAAGGCAGTTTATCGTTTCCTGGGGCAATTGGTGCCACTCGCTCAACAACGCTGTTTTCATTCCCTGGATGGTTCTCGGAGGGGGGTTGCGAGTTGCAATTGCCCTCCCCAGAGCGTCCCAGACATGCTCTATAGGGTTAAGGTCTGGAGATCTGGCTGGCCAATCCATCCGGCGAATATCCTCACTCTCTAGGAATTCGTCGATCAGAAGAGCTCTATGTGGCCTCGCGTTTTCGTCCATTAAAATGAACTCAAGGCCAACTGCACCCCTGAAAAGGCGAACATAGGGCTCGAAGACCTCATCCCTATACCTCACACCAGTCACAGTGCCTCTTTCAAAGACATGGAGAGGTATGCGGGCATCCAACATGATGCCTGCCCAGACCATTAAACCTCCTCCGCCATAATGGTCGATTTCGCGGACATTGGAGGGTAGGTAACGGGTCCCTGGTTCTCTCCATATGAACGTACGGCGAGAATCGGTGTTTAGGCTGAACCGGGACTCATCAGTGAAGAGAACGGTCGCCAATTGATCCATACTCCAATCTCTATGCTCTCTGCACCATGATAAACGGATTCTCCTGTTCGTAGAAGTGAGCGGGACGCAAACAGCAGGTCTTCTTGCAAACAACCCTCTCTCACGAAGTCTTTTGGAAACAGTCACCCTTGATTCACGGGTTCCTGTGGCTGCATACAAGTCACGAGAGAGCTGAGAAGCTGTAGCACTCCTGTTACGCCTCGCTATAATCGACAAATGGCGATGTTCTCTGGTCGTCGTGGCTCTTGGACGACCTTGCCCAGGCTTTTTCTCGATGGATCCGGTATCTTGGAACTATTTCCATAAGTTACACACGACGCAGGGCGTTAAATTGAACTCTCTACAAATTTGGACTTGAGATTGGCCTGCTTCTAGCCTCCCCACAATTCGCCATTTCATTCCATCATCTAAACGTTGGGGGTTACTCATTTTTACTGTTACAATTTGAAATTAACCGATTGCTGCAAAATAACACCAAGAAATTCGCCGAGGTGTGCTAGCGAACGAAATGCGTCTTAACTTACGCGCTTATAAAGCCTGTTTCTCTACTGGCTCCGTCTACACACACATGTACGCTTACGTATTTGATGTACAAGATTTGCATTTTTGTCTAGAAGCAGTGGTTTTACATTCAGTTCAGTTCTTTTCAAGAAATTCGATAAAATATGCAAATTCTCTAAATTTATTTCACCAGTGTATATAAAGAGCTGTACATCACGGGGATTCATGAATGCTGGTAAATACAGGATATGCGAATTCATAAAGTCATAATCATGGCGGTGGAGAGACTCGTAGCTGCGGAAAACACATGATAGAAGAGACCAATCAGCATTCAGCGGATTTTCTTTATTCTATATAACTATTTCTCAAGAAGGAAGAAATCAACACTCCACGAATGCAAGAAGATACACTACTACACGTTGGACGAAGTGGCACAAACAAACTAGCCCGGACCTGCCGGAGTTTCGTCGAATATCATTTATGTATACGAACAGCAGCGGCATATTTCGAAAGAGACGCGCGGCGATAGAGCAACACGAGACAAGAAGAACGCGGAGATGACAAAAAGCAAACACGGGAAAACATCAATATACGAGGCCAGTCACAAAAAAAGCTGCGGGGCAGAACCCTTGCTCTCGCTTATACGAAGGGTTCATGACCTTGTACAACAGGGGGCCAAAACTTCTAATTGGTTATCGGTGACCATCCGACCTCGTGCGCCACAAGTCGTACGATCTTTCGGAAGGCGCGAGAAAAACTGGTGAGGTTGAATCATGTCTTGAAAACAATTCTTACCGTTTAGCGCACGTGCGTTAAGAGACAATTTAGCTAGTCATTTCGCTTATCCTTATATCATATTTTGAAATAGGGGGCTATACTTTATTGAAACGTTAACGGAAAAATTTAGAATATTCATTAATTATTAAAGGTGGAACATTATTATATATATATATATATATATATATATATATATATATATATATATATATATATATATATATATATATATATATAGAGAGAGAGAGAGAGAGAGAGAGAGAGAGAGAGAGAGAGAGTTTTGGAGCGGATATTAAACTCAATCTTGAACTTTCACTTAATTATCATTACTTAGAATTTAAAATGCAAAAATTTGTGAGTAAGTGAAATGCTTTTAACAGATAAACTGAGAAACGATATATATATTGTAGAAGCGGAATGTCATAATTCACCGCGGTGTGTGGTCGAAAGACGGCCAAGAACAAAACTCTTATAAAAACTTCAGAAGCAAAACAAAAAATAAAGGCTTGTTCACAAAGAGGACGTAAAAGAAAAGCTGTCTGTGTGACCATTGATAGCGATCAAAAGACTATAAATATTGCAAGATAGATGGACGTTATTTTATGGCCCACGATAAAACTTGCAGCAGATAATGGTCAAAGTTGTATTTCAAATGAAAATTCTGGTGGGGAGGTACTTTGTAGACTAGGAACAGGAGCAGTAAAATAAGGGACCAATTGGAGCAGGAACTGCTAAGAGAAAAACAGCCCACTGCCCAATGAGAGAAAAAGGGGCGGGCCAAAATGGCCCCGGTAAACGGACAACAGCCCCTCCAAGAAAGAAATAACCGAGAGAATGTCCAGAGATTTCGCTGGCTGTTTTCCTAGAGCTCGGACGATACAGAGTCACGATTGAACTGCCTCGGAGTCTAGCGGTAGTGCCGGTAACCCGACATGATGATCCTGAATATGACTTGATTTGGGCCCCTGTCGTCGAAGCCGTTTCATCGCTGTATTCTTCAACAGTAGTAAGTGCCTCCCGATAGATTCTAAAAATAATTACGTTGACTAAATAGTTTGCCTCTGCTTCTCATTCCTCGTGTGTTAAATATTAATATGAAGGGGAATATTATTCTGTTATTAATTACACTATAAATAAATTTTGAGCTTTGTCAAATAAAGGTATGATAAAGGCCAATTCTCTGTCTTCCTTGCTTGCCCCAATACATGCTCGCATCTATTGTTTGAAGGTTATTTAATAACCTATATATATATATATATATATATATATAATATAAATATATAAAATCTTGGCAATCTAAACGAACATACATTACTATGACTTACAATGTTCAAGACTGCCTCGCGTTTGAATATCAATGAATCATCGAGAACAAACTGATTAGTTAATAATAGTTTAACATCACGCTATGCGAGGTAGATCTTGAAGGATAACTAGAATAATTAAAAGATAATAAGAACTTTTTATATACCATGTTTTTACATTTTCTGTTGAATCATATAAACTTGACAATTCTATGCATTAATAAAAACTTTTTGATGAATAATCCCATCAACTTGAAAGAAAATCGATCGGCCTGCACTGTGCACAAAATGCAAGGATGTACCGTGAACCACGCAGTTCTGTACCTCGGAAAAAAAAAACTCTTCGCCAACGGTCAGGTTTTCGTCGTATTAAGCCGAGTTAGAACCTTGGAAGGACTGCTCATCGAAGAGTTTGACTGCTCCAAACTTACTGGAAAGACCTTTAATTTCGCCAAATCACAATTTTAATATTTTCCTATTTAATTATTTTTCACTTGTAATTATTTTTTTTTCTCTCCTTTTCTCTCTTAATTGTACAAATAATCACTTAATTATTTTTTTCACTTTCTTTTATTTAATTTTAATCACTTTTTAGTCGTTTCCACTATCCACAGACTTTATAAACTGCTAACTTTTATAATTTTTTAAAATTTTTCGCACAATAATTTTGTAAACAAATTAAATTCACATGTATTCTGTTTTCAAAATCGTCAAACGCCGTTACGCAAAAGTGCAAGCAGTGAATTCGATCGATGTGCCACCTTACGGATTTTTCTGCTTAAAGATGTCTAAAAGTATTAAAATAATGCATTGTCATCGTGTTCTGAGCTATTCTAAAAGTTTCAAATGTCTAGCTAGTCGGAAAGTTAGTTAAAAATCGATTGCAAGATTTGTACTGGGCAAATAAGAAAGCGAGTTAATAAAAACGTGGTAATAATTAGATATTGATTATTTTGAACTGCTTATAAAACGGTGTGTTATGCACTTCGCTTGCAGGAACATCCTGGTTGAAAAAGTTAAATTTCTCTAAGTTTAGCACATATTAATCTCCTTCTTGATCTTTCACTTAATTATCCTCACTTCACTTAATTATATATATATATATATATATATATATATATATTAAATATTATGCCCTCCATTCTAGCATTTAAACTGTCTTTCCTAAATCGAATCCCCAATTACATTAATTTATCGCTTTAAATCCCTTAGCCACAGAACTTCCCATGAATCGCATGCCTTTGCATTTCTACACGTGTATATCTCCGAATTCAGGAGTGAGTTAGCATCGCGAGAACCAAAATCTGCTGACCCTACAAATAATAGTCACATGTCTACCTCGACCTCGCGCTTAATGTTGAAAGGGGATATTATTTCCGAGCCGTCTTCTGAAATGAACGGATGTACTTTTGTCGCTCTAATAAACGATTCGGCCGGACTGCTTCCAAATTTAATTTTATCTCATTCAGGATTAGCCTTGCTCCAGCCATGTAAATATGAGCTAGATTTTCCTTTCGGGTTATAGTTTAAGGACGTGATGTAATACGCATATTACATATACATTACACACGCACACAGACACACACACACACACATATATATATATATATATATATGACATGATGCTTATCTACACGTAACTCCTTTAACTTTTTTCCCTAATAATAATTATTGATATAGTAGTCAGTGAATAAAGGCCTATGGCAAGTAACTATAATTAAATTACATCCAAGAGTTTTGCAGAAGCGGAATGGTATAATTCGCCCACGGTGTGTGGCCAATAAATAATCTATTGTAAAGGTTGCAGAGGCAGGGGTAAATAGAGGCTTGTAAACCAGGAGGTAATAGAAGAATAGCTGTCGGTGTGGACAGTGATAGCGATCTAAAGTCTATAAATATTGCAAGATGGATGGTCGTTATTTTATGGCCCACAGTAAAACTTTCAGATTATAAGGGTCAAAGTGGTATTGCAAATGAAAATTATGGTGGGTAGGTACTTCGTAGACTATGGACAGGGGCAGTATAATAAGGAACCAATTGGGGCAGGAACTACTGAGAGAAAAACAGCCCACTGCCCAATGAAAAAGAGGGACGGGCCAGAATTGCCCCTCTGCAAACGGACAACAGCCTCTCCAAGTACGAGCGGAATAGGAGAGGAGGTCCAGATTTATCTCAGCCTTTTTTGTTAGAGCTCAGATGATAGAGAGTATCGGCTGCCTCAGAGTCTAGGAGAAGTGCCAGTAACCCGCCAAGATGATCCTGTATATGACATGATTTTGGGTCCCTGTCGTCGATGTAATCTTTCATCGCTGCATACTTCAGCTGTAGTAAGTGCCTACCCATAGACTCTAAAAATCCTTACTTTGACCATATAGTTTGCCTCTGCTTCTGAGTTCTCGTATGTGAAATGTTAATATGAAAGAGAATATTGTGCTAGTAGCAATTACACTTTAATTGAATTTTGTTAATTATTAAATAAATGTATGTTAAAGGCCAATGCTATGCCTTCCTTGCTTGCTCCAACACACGCATGCATCCATTGTTTTAAGGTGAATAACATCCTACAAGTTTTATTCCTAATATTAACTAATTCAATTCATTGCCAAGTTCTTTCTCTAACACTCCGCGACGTGCGACCAGCAACGACCAAATCAAATCCCTCTTTGATCAAAGCCTTTGTTTCAAGCTTCCAGCATGCTATCTTATGTCACCACTGAACATGAGGCTTGGGCGTGGTCAACCTGTCAATCAAATCGATGCTCCATGCAGGGAATTTCCCTTTTTTGATCTGTTGGGTTTTTCTCGTTACTTTCAGAATTGTGAAAAACAGTGACGTTTTAACGCCACGAAAATAAACTATCCTGAAGCCCCCCTGTAAATTATTTTAACTATTTTTCTCTTTCTAATTAATCCTTAACACATACATACACACACACACACACACATATATATATATATATATGCGTGTGTGTGTGTTTGTGTTTGTTTGTGTGTGTATACGTATATATATTAGATGAAAATATATTCCATGCAGGCCCATGGTAGCCTAGTGCTAGCGTGCAGGATTTCGGACTGCTCGAATCCCGAAGATCGCCATTGAATGCTTTCATGTCTAGGCCGGATATGGACACGTTTACACCGGGAAGTCCTTCCATGTGGTCAGAAGGAGGGGTAAGATACGATCGCTCCAGTTGTCGCCCTGGGGGGGGGGGGTTGCTCTGCCCAAAAAGAGATGGCACCAGTGGGTGGCGTTGGTTCACTTATACGATGCCCCCATTAAAAGCAACTAAATCTCGCGAATACTTGGGAGAATGTAGAAAGACTATAAGACCCGCTGCGTTGGGAACAAACGCTATTTCCTTTCAATAGATAAAAATATTAGATACTATATATCATAAACTGAAACAGAGGAGTTATTGTAAATAGCGAGGTTTTAAAAAAAAATGTAATGCTAAAGCGGAGCTTGTAAGATGTAGAATTTTTGCATCCGAAAATTTGAATTTATATCCGCATTCCCAGGAGTGTTGGCTATCATTTATTTGGTTAACTCTTGATTTTTAATCTACATAAAATGCTCTTTTATGTGTGTATCTAGGGCATGTTTGGTCTGACCAATATAAGACAAACTTACAACCGCTACAAGGTATGCTATAGAAAATTGCACTGTTAAAGCTGCCGTGTACTAACCCTATTGGATTCGCTCACTCCATGTTATTCTGTATGGGGAGTATAAGTCCAAGGATTGACTACTTGGATTTAAAGATTTAAAAAAAAAATTGTACTCTTTAATAGAGAAAGAAATTTTACACCTTGGGGCTTTTTTCGTTATTTTTTTAAAATGCAAATGATATTCTTAAATTTAAATTATTCGGGGGGGAAAATCTGGCATAGTGTGTTTAAAACGCTCGTAAACTCTTTTAGTGGGCGAAATTGATAAAATGAATCCTGTTGCAAGGGGTAGAAAAGTTCAGTCTACCTGAAAATACCATTTTTATGGGATTATCAGCATTTCTGTAATTGTAAATAGTAAACACATTTTCTCCCCAGTTAACATGGAGGTGAGCGAATCCAATAGGGTTGGTACACAGCAGCCTTAAGTATTTTACTGATATGCAATTCAGATCTGAATTCCGTAATTGAACAGTTACACTGCATGAAAATCAGTTGAAATAAGCGCCAAAAATATTTAATCAAAGAGAAAAAAAATTGTAGCATGTTATTATAAGTAGTGTGCAAACTTTAATTTTAAATACAAAATCCTAGTGAGCTTGCGATTCATCAGACAGCCTTTCGAGATCGACTTGTTGATATTTTTTTCATCTAAAATATCAGCATTTGCGAAATTTCAAAATTAAACAACAACTGTTTGAAATTAATTCTTAGCAAACAATAAAGATAACCTGTAGAAGATTTGGTAAAATTTAGAAAAAGTTAATATGCTGGAAAGACAACTTAATCGAAAGATGATGATTTAATGCGGGACCGTAAAATTTCAGGGGTATGGAATCCAACAAAGCAAAAAAACTTAAAGGCAAGATGACGATTTAAAACACGGCCATGAATTGTCAAGAGAATGAAATCAAACGGAAAAATGAATGCTGGGAAAACAACTCAAAGGCAAGAGGACGATTTAATACGCGATCCCGAGAGGTCAATCGCAGGAAAGCAAGGGAGAAAACTAATACTCGAAAAATAACTCAAAGGTAAGATGATTTAGTACGAGACCCCCGAGAGATCAATGACAGGAAAGCAAGGGGGAAAACTAATACTCGAAAAATAACTCAAAGGTAAGATGATTTAGTACGAGACCCCCGAGAGGTCAATGGCAGGAAAGCAAGGGGGAAAACTAATGTTGGAAAAACAACTCAAAGGCAAGAGGGAAATTTAATACGTGACCCCGAGAGATCAATGGCAGGAAAGCGAGGGGGAAAACTAACACTGGAAAAACAACTCAAAGGCAAGAAGACGATTTACTACGTGACCCCGAGAGGTCAATGGCTAGAAAGCAAAGGGAAAAACTAATGTTAGCAAAGCAACTCAATGGTAAGAGTACAATAAAATACGCTACCTCGAGAGGTCAATGGCACGAAATCTAGGGGAAAATTAATTAAAGACAAGATGACGATTTAATACGCGACCGCGAAAGGTCAAGGGCAGGAGAGCAAGGGCAATAAACTAATGCTAGATGAACAGTCCAAAGACAAGATGAGGATTTAATATGACAACCTCGAATGTCAAGTGTAGGAAACCAATGGGAAGAAACTATTTAGGAAAACCGAGAAATGATGAAGATTTGATTCAACCGATTTACTGCTAGAGCTACACCTCTTTGCATAGACTGCATATATTTCTTTTTTAACACTTGATATTTTTCGACAGCGATATTTCTCACTCTTAAGAGGTGAAAAACATTCACGAAAACATAACTAAAATGTGAAACTTGACAGGCAATAGCAATAAATGAGAAAGAATTAATCCATGATACACGTAGCTGGAAAAAAAAATGACGAACTCTGGACCGTACCCCTCCCCCTCGCCCAAACTATCCCTTTCTCTCTGCATATATATATATATATATATATATATATATATATATATATATATATATATATATAGGGGGATAGATAGATATCGTTTAGGGTTCTGTATGAAATGCAGAACTTGTTAATCTCTACAGTTTATCATCCGAAACAATAAGGACAAGCAGTTCGTTTTAGTTCGTTTTAGTTCGTTTTCTTACCTAAAACTAAAAACGGAATAATTTTAATTACCGTCTCCCACCCCCCCTTCCCACGCTGAAACGTTTCTATAATACCAATTATAGATTTTGGTTAAAAAAATCTTGTACCCCAAACAAATGTTGAAATCCCCTCCCCCCCCCCACAAACGCGCAAATACACTAGATCAGTGGTTCTTAATCTTTTGTTAATCAGGGACCACTTGCCCCCCCCCCCCAAAAAAAAAAAAAAAAAAAAAAAAAAATTCGTCGGGGACCCTCTCCAAACCAACCCTTATAGAGGCAAAAGTGGGTTCAATTTTCTGAATAAATAAATTATTTCTGATAAACAACTATGATGAAAAGTGTCAAAATATTTAGTAACAAATAGTAAATTTCTCTTAAAAGTAAACAGTAGCATACATAAACCCCCTATGAAAACGAGATTTTTGAGTTGCATTTGCTTTACTAACTGTAAAATTGCTGAGACGCTGCGACTCCACGACCAAGAAAATATATTAGGGATATTTAAGGAAGACAGGGATTTTTTTGTATCCGCAACGTCCAAAAACGGAATAATTACAGGAATTTTTAGAATTTTCAGAAAATTCAAAACAACATTTTTTCCTAATTTTATAAAATTGTCAAATTGGGGGTCATTTTGAAATGATAAAATCAATTTCTTTTAAATCACTGCTAACTTCTCGGACTGATTCTTGGTTTCATGCGGACCACGATTGGTCCACGGACCACTGGTTAAGAACTCATTGCACTATACCAAAGTCAAAGTCATGTTGTTGACAGAGTACCTAACGGGGGAGGGCTCGAAGACCACCGCTTTACCTCCAACCGTAAGATGTTATGATCGTAGTTTGTTTCTTCTATTGGGCACTTTGCCTTCCCCGATGAACAACACGCAAGCCAGCTTAACTCCTCCGCAAAACAGCGACGAGGTGAAGATGGCTGCGCCAGGCTTCCATCGGAAGGGAAGGATCGATACTCGCACAGTGCGAGGGACTTAGACAAGGACAGCTCCATCAACCAGAGGTGTAGGACAGCGTCCGAGCGAGCCAGATAAAAAGGGGTAGTTTGTGGGGGGGGGGGGAGCGACCCCGCAACGGGGGTACTATACCAAACCATATCAAAGCAAGAGCTTTGATATGGTTATCTTTGATATGGAACCATATCAAAGCAAGAACACACTATTTCACACTGAAATAGTGTGAAATGAACAGATAAAGGTAAAAACAATTTCTGGCCTGTCTAGAGGCAGATGTTTCATGAAAGACTGATCAGCGGCAAACGACCTCTTCACATCGACAAAATAATGGTGGTGGTGTTGAGAAACTAATCGTCGATAATTTCTTATTAAATCATGTTAGTTTTTAACAGTTCAGTCTAAACAAAATTTGACACATTTTACTTTGACAAAAAGAAAAAAAAGTTTTCAAAACTAATATTGGGACCGGGCCCTATAAATACAGCGTGTCCGAGAAAGATCTTTACTATTCCAAACATTAATAACGAAAAATGTGAAAGGGTCAAATAAAAAGCAGTTTGAGGCCAAAAAAAAAAAAAATTAAGAAATATTTTTATGTTGAGTCTGTAGTCGATTTCCCTCTCGTGTCTTTTGACATTCGCGGCGTAACAGTAAGGATTGCGAATTGTGTCCTTTACTTTAAAACGGAAATATCAGATACAGGTGTTTGATAAACATTGTCTTTAACATAACCCCACAAAAAGAAATCCAGTGGAGTTTATGTCGGGTGATCGCGGGGGCCAAGGTTTTGGTCCTGCGTGACCAATCCCTCGTTCGGGAAATACTCTATCAAGTTTTGAAAAGAAAAGACAAAACCTTTGTGCTCGAGGAATAAACAGGAAATCCAACGTAAATAAAGCACAAATAGCAGTACGGTGCAACTTTGCATACGGCCGTTTGGAAGATGCAAAGGAGCTTCTTCATCAGGGCAAAAGAACTTAGTGGCAGCTCAAAAAGTCGAAAACTAAGCCAGGATAAGTTTTCGGCTTTTTGAGCTGCCACTAAGTTCTTTTGCACTGATGAAGAATCTCCTTGCATACGGCCGTTTCGAAGCTGCAAAAGAGATTCTTTATCAGGGCAGAAGAACTTAGTGGCAGCTCAAAAAGCCGAAAACTAAGACAGGATTAGTTTTCGACTTTTAAGCTGCCACTAAGTTCTTTTGCACTGATGAAGAAGCTCCTTTGCAGCTTCGAAACGGCCGTATGCAAAATTGCACCGTTCTACTATTTGTGCTTTATTTATGTTGGATTTCCTGTTTACTCTATCAAGTGTTTATAGTAGAAAAAACTGTTAGATTTCTTCATTCTTTTGCCGCAAATTGCATTTCATTCGACCTGTTCGTATTTTTGTCAGTAATATTTAGAATAACAAAGATGTTTCTCGGACATGCTGTATAGATATTTAGCTAGATATAGATACAAAGAATAGAATCTGAACTGAAAACTCAGCGATGTAAAATCTCTCTCATAATTACTTTCAATATAGTAACAACTACTTCATGCACAAAACGTCACTTACTTCTACTGGCTTGCGAAGAACAGGAGCGTCGGTGGTGTATCTGCCCTAGCTGCACGAACACAGTGAGGCTCGATGTACAGCAGATCTCGAAGTCATAGAGATTTTATTTGGCGTTATCCTTATTTTGAGGCAATTACTTCTCTCGCACACTCCACTTTCCGTCATACGTGGAATTAGAGGGAAACTACCTTGGGTGTGACTGTCAATAGCGACTCGAAGAAAAAAAAGTAAATTGGATAATAATCGCGGTAACTCCCGACACTACATTTATTTTTAAATATTTTGAGTGTTTTCAATAATTTGTTTGACGTGAGCAAATTGCTTCTTCATAAGATATTTCTCTGTTTCAAAATGTCGTTGAGATTTTGTTTAACGATGTCACATAAGAGTTTCATTATAAAGATTATTTGTATATTTTAGATTTTCCCCGTGCAGTTATATATGCATATATGTACGCACGCGCGCACACACACACACACACACACACACACACACATACATACATACATACATACATACATATATATATGTATATATATATATATATATATATATATATATATATATATATATATACATATATATGCATATATATATATATATTTATATATATATATATACAGGTGGTTATCAAAATAATGGAAACACTAAGAAATATCATGAAAACCTTTATTAATACGGCGCAGGATCACCTTTGTTATGTAATAACATCTGATTCACCTTGGAATTGGATTATACAAGTCATGAATACTGGTTAAGAATATATTATACCATTTTTCAGCGAAAAATCATGAAAGTTCCTGTAGAGATGCTGTGGTGGATATCGATATCTGGATCTATCCCCTTTTAGAGATCACAGTGGTTGGATGATATATAGTCGGGGGGATCGTACAGGGCAAGATAAGATATTTTTTCATGCTCTTCAAACCAATACTTGATAGATTTAGCTGTATGTATAGGGAGATTATCATCCTGGAGAAAGTCTTCTCCTGCAAGAAACGGTGTTTGCACCGTAGGATGGACTAGTGCAGTGGCGCCGGAAGAGTCAAATATAGAGGGGGCAAAGTAAAATAGATTAAAACTTTTACACCTTTATTATTAAAAATACATATATACGGTTATAAAAAATAAACTTTTATGTTATTTTCTAATCGGAGAAAAGTAATGAGAGATTTCTTCTGTTTTGAGAAAATCTATTAATTGCTTTTTCAATAAATGTCTTTATTTTTACTCACAGATTCTCTGTGAACGCTAAGCATACAGAGACCAGAAAGTCTCTCTTGAGACATGGTTGATCTCAACCAGGTTTTTACCCGTCGGTGTGTACTAAAAGATCTTTCAATTGTTGTTGTGGTAGGAGGTAAGGCTAAAAAAAATTTTTAACGCTTTTTTGATGCAATGAAAGAACTGGCATTGTTTATCTATTAATTCAACAACCTGGAGATCAGTCTCAGTATTGTTACTTTTGACTTTTGAAACCCACATTTCTTTCCAAGTTTCGGCTTCAGAATTCAAATTTTTAATTTCATACAGTTTTGAGATGTTATGAATGTTTGATTTTAGCAAACTAAAGGTTTCTGCCTGTATTATTAGTTGCGGGTGAAAAATAGACAGAGCAAATGCACTATCCGTCTCTTGGGAAATTCGGACTTCAGTGGACTGTATAATTGAATCCAGATATGGAGTAAATAAAGAAATTCGAAAATAATTTTCAGCACTATCAGTAGAGTAGTTAGCCCTTTGCGTTTGCGTTGCAGCTAATCTAGGTATTTTAATATCAATGTCAAATTTTCTTCCGTCCAATATACATTTTTGAAATATATCTTTAAAGTAATTCTCTGCATCAGCCCTGTGATCTTTCAGAATAGATAAAAGTAATTGAATATGTTTCTTCGTCGATAAAAGGTTTATTGTTTTTGCTTGTAAAATATTACAAACAGGCTCCAGTTTGGCACTATAGTGTGAAATAATGTGCAAACACACAATAAATTTAGGAGTGGAAATTGCGCATAACAACTGGTTAGATTTCGATAGTGTATCTCCATTTATTTCCATCGTATATGATAAATGTTCTGGGGCGTTTCTTATTTCCTCAAAATGTTCCGAAAATATTCTAATAGACTTATACTTGGCAGACCATCTAGTTTCACAAAATAAGGAAATTTTGGGTACATATTTTCTCCGATATGGACTTTCGCGGAAAAAGTTAATGACTTTTTTTATAGTAGCTGCTGAATTTTGTACATCCTGGATTTTATTTAAGTCGTTGACCACCAAGTTAAGTCTGTGTGAAGCACAATGAAAAAAGAGAGCTTTGTTATATTTCTCTCGAATTATTTTCTGCACTCCGTTTTCGAGGCCTGCCATTGTTGCACAACCATCAAATTCTAATCCTACTACCTTTTGCATACTTAAGCATAATTTTCGAAAGTTTGTAATATTGCTGATGATATACCTTCTGCATTCATGGAACTAAGTTCAGCAAATCCCAAGAATTCCTCGCGTACTGAATTAGTATTTTTATCCACGAATCTTACTCCTATCGAGAGCTGCTCAACACCAGAAATATCAGCAGATTCATCAGCTAACAATGAAAAACCTTCACTGGCGTTCACTTCTGTAATAATTTCTTCTCGAATAATATCACCACAAATCTTAACTAATTCATTCTGAGTCTGGTGAGAAGTATATTTAGCATTTTTTGCAGAATTTTCCAAATGATCTTTTAATATTAAATCTCAGCTCTCGACTCAAAAATTTAGGAGATCATCAAAATTTCCAGTGGTTTTACCACGGAGAAGTAAATCGTGGGTACCACAAAAAATTATAGTGGAAATGATTGGCATAAGTTTTTCTCGATTAGACTTAACTTGTTCCCGTTCATAGCTACTGAGCTATTCAGTGACACAAGTACTTTTACCCTCCAAAACATGTCGAAAGTTTACAGCTTTAATTGTTGATGAACGATGCCACTCCGAACACATATGTTCTTTTGCATTTTCATGGAAGTCTTTGTAATTCTTGAAAGGTTTTACAATGAAAGATCCAAAAAACCCTCATCTTAAATTCGGTCGAAATGTAACACAAGTTTTACAAAGTCCACCCTTAAGTTTATTGGAATAAGCTAACCAATCGTAATTTTGTAACCATTCGTGAAGAAAAACTCTTTTTCCATCTGAGTCCCTTTTAAAATTGTAGCTTGAATCGGGAACAAAATGTCGAGTCATTAACGCATATCTTGTTTCATCGGAAATAGAAACATGCTTTTCAATAAAATCTCCTATATCTAAAGGATGAATATGAACAGTACGATTTTCACCAACACCAGATAATGACGTTGTATTAGATTTATGATCAACATCAGAATGTAATGACCCAAAACCTTCACTCACTACTGCTAAGCTAGTAACTATGTTAGTAGATGTACTGGGTTCTACTTCTAATGGTTCAAGAAGCTTCGATTTGTAATTACTGTCAGTTTTTTCTTAAAAAAATTTCTTATATCCATGATTTCTAAAAATAAAATACCTATTGATATTTTGGTATGCCTAGCGGCAAAAATAAAATATGATTTCATAAAATAGGAAAAATCGTTAAGAAGAATAGTAGAAAACTCCTAGGTTTTATTTCACTCTAATCCTTTGCAAGAAAACAACAATTGAAAAATGAACTTAAAAAAATGATACATATCATCTACAATGAAATTCTACGTAATTAAACTACTGTAAATATTTTTCATTGTATTTTGAACAACAATACCTATTATCCATATTATTTAAAAGACGACTCTTACCTTATGTAAGAAACGTGTTGTGTCCATGTAAGAAAACCGTCAAGAACACACAAACTTCCGAGCGGTATTTGAGAGACTCCGAGCGTTTAGCCTTTCAATGTGTAGAATTGCCCGCCTACGTGAATGGGGCAATATTATTTTGCTGGGTTCCCATGCAGTGAGGATGTGATAAAAAATGCAGTTATAAGGAATGAAAACTTTTATGATTTTAAGGAATGAAAACATACGAAATCCGCACAAAGTCCCCTTGCTAACGCTGCACCTTCTATTGTTCAACTGTCCCATGGGGCACGTTCTAGACGTTACACATTACAACTCAAATTTGTAGCGTAGCACTTAGGAAATGTCTTAAAGGCCCTATCACACGTCAACGTGTACGCGTTTCAAATGCATCAGATTCAAGATTCCCTTTCGCGATGCCAAAACATTGTATAGGGTTGCTTTTGAATCGCAAAAGCAAACGTCTGGAATTGGCGTTTAAACGCACTTGCGTACCTGAAATTGGCGATTAATAGCTCCTGCGTATATGGAATGAAGTTTATCCCGCTTGCGTTAACGAGTGTGAGGTTGCAATTTAGTATTCAGTTTTGTTAGGCTTTATGATTTTAAATGAAAATTCTAATATTTTACGAGCGCTAGCTAGGTAGAAACAAAAAAAATTCAATTTTCTAGGGGGGGGGGGCAAGTGCCCTCCCTTGCCCCCCCTTTCCGGCGCCACTGGACTAGTGAGCTAAAATTTCGACATAGTCCTTCCCATACTATCTCCCTTTCAGGGTTACAATAGGGCCTGAAGAAAACCACGAGATGCCATCTCAAACCCTGATATATCTACCTGCATGATTGACAGTTGAGATGAGACAGCCAGAATCTTACGCTTGTGTAGGTGTTCTCCAGACATACGCACGTCCTGTTGCGAGGAACAGTGTGAACAATGATTCGTCGGACCAAATGCCGTTTTTCGATATATTTCTCGACCAGGATTTGTGCTCGTGGAAACATTGTGGGCGATATTTTGTATTGGCATCTATTACAAGTGGTTTGGGAATAGCTACTCTTCCGTAAATGCCTTGTTTGTGAAGTTCCCTTCTACCTCTAATGGTTGATACTGGAACATGCAGATGCAGATTGAGCTCTTCGGTCATTTTAGTTGCAGTTGTTTTCTTTCTTCATGTCGCAATCCGCTTCAATACCTCATCCGTCTCTTTCCCTCAGCTCTCCCTTTCGTCCTCTATTCTGTCTGGCAAAGGATGTTTTTCCGTGCACTGTGTATGCTATCATGACTTTTGATACCATAGCTCGAAAAACACCCATTAACATGGGGGTTGCAGGAAAAGATACTCCAATTTCAACGCGATCCAAAAATTTGCCCTTTTTGCAAGGTCTGCAAGGTTTGATATTTTACGCTATTCCCCCCTAAAGCACGATGCCCTCAGCTTCATTACTGCTATCTGACAGTAGAATAATACATACACTATATTATATAAAAAAATACCAGTGGCCAGACTTGTTTTTTAAGGAATACGAAGCACATTCATAAACACCACTAATATTGATAGGTGTTTCCATTATTTTGATAACCACCTGTATATATATCTAAACAAATAAATAAATAAATAAATATATATATATATATATATATATATATATATATATATATATATATATATATATATATATATATATATATATATATACTGCTGGCCATTAAAATTGTAACTCTTGAAAGGAAAGCAAATAACAAAACTTTACTTATTGTACGTATACAGCATAGTAGGAACAAAACATTATTAAATTTGAAGGCAACTCTCGCACCCCCTTGAAAAAGGTGTTTCTTTTATTTATTCTTGAAAAGACATTTATTGCAAGAAAATTTATTTCTTGCATAAATATTAATACATTTACAATACATACTACATTATTACATATAAAAAAATATCTGTATTTTAATGGCTACGTTGCTGTTGTTTGTTCATAATTATCCTTTTAAAACGAGACACTTTATTTAAAAGAGGCACGCGCAAGTCATTACAGATGCATTTAAACATTTAAACGATTTCAGGCTTTTGTTTTGACGTGCAAAAGTGATGAAAAACTCATTTCACAAACATAAGTGGTGGGAAATGATGAAAGTGTCTCTAATGCTTCTTTTGCCAATTCTGGATAAAGTTCTAACTGAGTACACCAGAACTGTTTTAAGTCCAGATTTTTCAAATTCCATTTCAACACGTGCATTAGCTCGTATTGTGATAAGATCGTCTTTTAATAAAATGTTGTCGTCCATGGAATTTAGGTCAAACAAAAATAGATTGAGTGTCCATCTATTAATTTTGCTAATATTTCCCCTGGAAATGTATCCATCAAATGATCCAATTCAAAAACCCTGATCAGCATATGGCCCTTAGAGGGCCATCGTACTACCGTGTGATAAAGAGGCACAGTATGGTATGAACAGCACCGATTACTTCACACAAAGCACGAAAGATACGGTGATTAAGCGCTCGTCCTCGGATGAACCTATCTACATTTATTGCAGTTACTAGATACTGTTTGAAAATTTTCTGGCAAAGCTTTCGAAGCAAGTGCAATGACGATGCAACATGCGGCGCGTTATTGTAGCTTGCGGTATTTCTCTCTTTATACATGAAATAAATCTAGAATTTCTGCCCAACATTGCAGGGACACCATCAGTGCAAATCGAGCCTGTCACACTCATGGGTATTTGATGTTTTTTTTAAGTTTTCAATGTGATTATAAACATCTCGGTCTTTTGTCGTCGTATGAAGAGGCTAACAAAAGAGAAAATCTTCTGGCATTTCATTTTCTTTAATATATCCTACAAATACTAGTAACTCACTGCAATTAGCTACATCAGTTGACTCGTCCAATTGAATGCTTACTTTTAGAGGATTACCTTTGATATCGTCTACTATTTGCAGCAAAATATCCTCACTGAGATCTTCAATACGCGATCTAATCACATCGTTTGATAGCGGAATTAGCTGATTTTTAAAAAAATGTTATTTAAAAAACTTTTTTTTTTTAGTGCTTCAGAACCTAATAACTCTTTTGCGATTTCAAGTACACATGGTTTTACTAGTTCTTCAGCTATTGTATGGATCTGTTTTTAAAGTAGGATTACGTTCCTCCATAACGGTCCTCCGGAAAGCAAAATTTCAGACGCTAAAACTCTCCATCGTCGCGAGTTATAATTTTGGCAGCGCACCAAATCCAGTCTGTATTGCTTGAGCAAGCAGTAAACAGTTAAACAGAAAAATACCAAAATGGGTTAAAATTTTGACATCATATATATATATATATATACACTCAAGAGCCAAAACATTATGACCACCTGTCAATAACGAGTTGGCCCACCTTTGGCGCGCAGCAGCACAGCTTCAACCCGCTTTGGCATGGATGCCACAAGTCCTTGGTAGATGGCCGGAGACAGATTGTACCAGATGTTTAAGCAACGTTCACGCAAATCCGAGATATTGCGAATTGGTGGTCTTTGAACTCTGAGCTGCCGTCCCATGACATCCCAAATGTGTTCTATCGGATTGCGATCCGATGAGTTAGGCGGCCAGGACATTAACTGGAATTCAGCATCATGTTCCTGGAACCACTCCAACACAATTTTAGCCTTGTGACACGGGGCGTTGTCCTGTTGGAAAATTCCATTTCCAGCTGGAAAAACAGAGGCCATGTAAGGGTGCAACTGGTCCGCAATGATGTTCAGATACCCTGTAGCATTCATGGTCTGCTCTACCACAACCACGGGTCCCAGAGACGCCCAAGAGAACGTCCCCCAAAGCATAATACCGCCACCACCGGCCTGTGTATGACCTACTGTACATTGAGGGAGCAACAGTTCGCCTGGAAGACGGCGTATCCTGACACGGCCATCGGCGTGATGAATGACAAACCGTGATTCATCTGACCAGGCAACTCCCACTGATCCATGGACCAGTCGCGATGTTCCCGGGCTCAACGCAGGCGCAGTTGGCGATGACGCTTGGTCAGCAAAGGCACACGAGTGGGACGTTTGCTGCGCAGCCCCATATCCAACAGTGTCTGCTGAACAGTGTGCTGCGATACTATTCTACTTGGCCCTGCATTGTATTGGGCTGTCAGCTGAGCCACTGTCTGGCTCCGGTTTTGCTTCACCATGCGAGACAGTCTCCGACGACCTTTTTCTTTGATAGCGTGTGGACGTCCAACACCATGTCGTCTACTGCTGGTTTCACCGTCATTCATCCACTTTGCATAAGTACTAACAACTGTAGGTCGCGAACAACCCACGAGTCGTGCAGTTTCGGAAATACTTGTTCCGAGCTTTCGAGCCATTACAATCTGCCCTCTATCAAAGTCGCTTAGATCCGCAGCCTTTCCCATCACACACAGAAGTAAGTGAAAGAATGATTCTTCAGACTCTCCAGCAGTTAAATACCACTTCCACCTGATCACGTGCCTTCCACGTCATCCAGGCGAATTCATTGCAAAATGTAGGGGTGGTCATAATGTTTTGGCTCTTGAGTGTATATACAGAGAGAGAGAGAGAGAGTTTTTTATGTTGGTAAGTATATATAACACATGCATACATATATAAATAAAAAAGAGGTAAGCAACGATAAGTAATCCTACGTTAATAACTCACGGTAGTTTCGTTAGTAGAGACTACCTGAATTTTTTTTTAGCACACAGATACGTTACTTGATAAAAAAAAAACTTCTAGCAAGGGCTTTTAAACTGCTGTAACGTCAAATTTTGTAATAGTACCGCTGGCATCAAATCTTGCTTTCATAGACTTCAAGACGTTAAGACTATATTCCGCAGATTCACCACCATGCTGATTTATAAAATATTGTAACAACGTTGGGGGATTGAGATTGGAGTTGTGTAGGCAATTAAATTACCTTAAAACAATGGATGCAAGCAAGGAAGACATAGCATTGGCCTTAAACATACATTTATTTGTTAACGCACAAATTTCAATTAAATTGTAATAGCTACTAGCACAATATTCTCTTTCATATTAACATTTTTACATATGAGAACTCAGAAGCAGAGACAAACTATATTGTCAAAGTAATGATTTTTAGAGTCTATGGAGAGGCACTTACTACAACTGAAGTATGCAGCGATGAAATATGGCATCGACGACAGGGACCCAGAATCATGTCATGTATAGGAACATCTTGGCGGGTTACTTGCACTTCTCCTAGACTCTGAGGCAGACCAGACTCTCTATCGTCTAAACTCTGAGGGGAAAAGTCTGAGATCGATCTGGACCTCCTCTCCTCTTCCTTTCGTCCTTGGAGGGGCTGTTGTCCGTTTACAGGGGGGCCATTCTGGCCCGCCCCTCATTTTCATTGGGCAGTGGGCTGTTTTTCTTTCAGTAGTTCCTGCCCCAATTGGTTCCTCATTAAACAGCCTCTGTCCATAGTCTACGAAGTACCTCCCCACCATAATTTTATTTTGAATACAACTTTGACCCTTATCATCTGAAGTTTTTACTGTCGGCCATAAAATAACGACCATCCATCTTTTAATATTTATAGACTTTAGATCGCTATCACTGGCCACACCGACAGCTATTCTTCTATTACCTCCTGGTTTACAAGCCTCTATTTACCCCTGCCTCTGCAGCCTTTATAATAGATTCGTTATTGGCCACACACCGTGGGGAATTATACCATTCCACTTCTACAAGTTGGAAAATATTTTGCAACATAAAATACATCGTGGTTGTTGTGTACCATCTTTTTCTGTAGTATAAAGAGAATCCGTAAGCGATATAATTGTCTTTCCATTGACGCTTTTTGAACATAGCGAGGGTTACTACAATAAAAAAAGAAATTAAATTAAATAAATATATAAAATATTATAGTGGTGAGAAAATGCGGGGTGAGCGAGATCGCAATAGCACACTACACACACTACACACTCAAATACACTGACGTATGCGCACAAATATTTCTGCCTTACAACACGGGAAGGAGAAAGTAGAGGTAGCGTTTGTTTGGTTTCAGCCGTAGAAGTGGGGGAGAAGAGAATACGGCATGTTTCTCATACGCAGGTAGGCGGTAATTTACATTAAAGATATAGAACCTTCTCTTGCACCCCAAGACATGCTCTCTCGCAACCCCAGGGGTGCCCGCATATCCGGTTAAGAACCACTGCTGTAGAACATAGTCTTTTTAATACGTCTGTTACCAGTTCTGTTTTAGGTATCTATGAATGACAATTTTGATGATATCTGCCTATTTATTCAGTCATCATATACTATTGTTTACAGTTTCAGTTTAAAGAAAACGTGTGTGCTTTGTTGTGACTCTATTAACTCATGAAAAAACTCTCTGTCTACGCAATCAGAAAAATGGGGTAAAATGGTCAAATGGATCATGAAGTGTGATAAGATTCCATATTTGGGATTATTGAATCCATCTTTGATATGACGTAACAAATATCAAAATTCTGACATGGTTTCGTGAGAGAGATATATATCACGGTTTAATCGAAAAGATCTCCACTTGTATCACTTTACATTAATTTATTTACGTAATCACATAATTAAATTACAAAATTACATTTACATAACTAATTATGCCTACAATTATAAATAAATATTAATTTTTTTGCTACATTTTTAACTTAAAAGGGAAAAAATTCAGATCTTGAGATATTCTTGATAAAAAAAACCATAAACCCATACGGACACTGAAAACCCAGGTCTGGGAACCGTGCGTGTGTGTGTATATATATATATATATATATATATATATATATATATAGAGAGAGAGAGAGAGAGAGAGAGATACATTGAGGGCTCGAGGTAGCCTAGTGGTAGTGCGTCGGCTTCGGTGCTGAGGGTGCTCGGATCAAATCCCAAAAAGCGTCATTGAATACCTCCGAGTCTAGGCCGTATACGGGCACGTGAAATCCGTAGACCGGAAATTCTCTCTATGAGGTAAGAGAGGGTGGAAGAGGGTACGATCCCCCAGATGTCACCCCTTGGGATGCTCGGTCGAAATTGAGGTGGAACCTGGCTCAATCGGACCCCGACCCTTGTGGTGCCATTATAAACTGGAGCTGCACCCCTCATCCCGCTAACCTATAAGGATCCGCTCTGGAATATTGTACTTCCGGCCAGGGGGCATTAGAAACAACAACAACATATACGGAAGTTCCAGAATAACCGAGATAGACGATCTCATTCGATATACGTAGTACCACACGCTTTTACGTAAATGGTTGCGTCCAGTAGCAGTGTATGTATGAGCCATTCAGAAACCAAATCGATAAAGTCCACTTGAAATTTTTTTTTAAATTTTAGCGTCAAAGCACTTGATTGACTCTTTATTTTTTTTTATATTCAGATTAAATTTCCCTTATCATAAGGATTAATTCCACTAATACGTATATGGGGCTCCTATAATGAAGTAGCCAACAAAATGTGCGGTTCGGTTGTGCGAATGTCGTAAAAAAAAAAAAAAAAACTCTGTGTGTGTGTGTGTGCGTTCGTTCGTTCGTTCGTGCGTGGGTGCGTGCGTGCGTGTTCGTTCGTTCAATGGGGATATAAAATCATGAAAACAAATACAAATTTTGGTAAAAATATCATAACATTTTAAAATACAGGGATTTTTTTAATAAATTTGTAGTACAATTTAGTACTTACGCCGGAGACTCTAAACTCAACTAAATCTATTTTATTTTCCTTTATACTGTATACTACTGCGACACTTACCCGTGTTCTGAAGTAAAAGTTTTACAATATTTCCAAAAATCGCTGAAATCCTTCGTCTCCATGCTCAACCCTGAATGTGAAATTATTAGTAATCAATGCTGCTTTGATGCGATGTGAAAAGATGTGACGAATAACAAAGATGTGACGAATAGATGCATTGGAAGGGAGACCGATTTGCATTTTGACCGATTCTAAAGCGACTCTTCAGGTCCTTCGCCAAAACAAACATGGCACCTACTTTTTTCGCCCCTGCGGAATCAGGGACCTTTTTGTTGAAACTAAGTGACAAAGATATCACCTTACAGTGGGCTCCCGCACACTGTTAGGTCCGCGGGAACGAGATCACTGACCAGTTGGCAAAATTGTCCTCAAAAATGGAATCGGTATATCCTCAAATATGATCACCTTTTCTGGATGTTTCAACTCTAAACTTCAATTCAGAAATATTTGGTGGGCTTCTTGAAAGGTAATAGAAATTATCGTTTACAACAAGTTCCAAATGACCCAACTTACTTCAGAAAGGTTTCGAGAATGGTTGCTACCTTTTCAGCAAAGTCTAGAATCGGCCATAATATATAACAAGCCTATTGAAGCCGCTTTCAACTGGAGTGTTCAAGTGAATGTCCTATTTCTTTGATGAAGGAAGAGACGTTAGAACACGTCCTGTTGCGATGTACTGAAGGGAACTTTTATCGGAAAATAGTGACGGGATGGGTTAATCCATCATATATGGATATTCTTAGCCCTTTGTTTAACCCTGTATTTGTGCATTGCTTTTCATATTTAAAGAAGACAGTGAAATGATACGCCGGGTTCACAAAAATCCATTAAATAGGAGACTTCTCTAACTTGAAGTTTCTTCAATGGAGTCTATAACTGTATAAAACAGGCGTGTCCAACGTGCGTAATTCCATAATATTCCACGGGTCGCATGCGGCCCTGGACTGGTAGTTATGTGGCCCCACAAGATTCTAAACTGTAAAAGACCTATTTTCCCAGAAAAAAAATAGCCCTCGCTTCACAGTTACAACTTATCCATGTCATCGCTGTTTGGCACTACGTACTTTTGCGAACAACCATTTTCAACGATCAAGCACACACGAAGAGTAAAATTAGATCAAAAAAGAAAAGTCTGATGAACATCTTTAAAACTCACTAAGAATTGCAAGCACTTTCGTCGAACCAGACATTAATGCATCAGTTTCACAAAAACAAGGTCAAATATACCACTAATTTTATGTTCACGTTGCCTTCTTTTTCTAATGATATAATACAAAAATTTTAATTTGAAGGAAGTTTTGTTACTTATACTATACATTAAGTATATCATATATTTCATATTCGGCCTAACTCCTCCTACTCAATGAGGTCCAGACAAGCCTAAGATTTGGACACCCATGGTATAAAACACTGGATACACAGCAAAATGATGTACACCACCAAACAGCTCACTTTTAAAGATAGAACTGAATAACAATCGAATAGTTATTGCCTCTGAGGAAGGATGCTGATATAAACTTATTGGTTTAATAAGTCCTTCTTGAAGATTGAGCAGAATAAACAGGGCTCTCTAAGAGCCTGTTCACATAGAATCCATCAGCGTAAAAATTTTTAACCAACCATAAATCATTGACCCGTTTAGCCAATCAGCTCCAACGGAATCTTTAACGCTGAAGCTGTCGGATTCTATGTGAACAGGCGCTTACAAGCAAAAGGGAGATTTTTCAGGGTCTTGAGTGCTATATTTGCATTAGCGGTGTGCATCTATTAGTTCTACATCTTTTTTTTTTAACTTTTAGAAAGAGACAATATAAACTACGCATTTACAGTAGGAAGGACTCGCTCTCATTTTTTCAGATATTGAGCAAAACATCAAGATCTTTTTCAAGGACTTTTCAAGGGTAGTTTTCATGCTACACGCATTACGAAATCTTAAACAATTCACCGAATTTTGTATTACAAAAACATTTCCTCTTTCTCTCTCTGTCTGAAACAAATACGTCTCCTCTCGAAGTTTTCCTGTTATTCAAATTACTTATTAATTAAACAACACAAATTTCTACATACGTAATTAATAACTTAGTTGCGTAGTCTAAGAACATATAAGTAAACAGATGAATAACTTAGAAATATCAAAAAATAAGATTTACATATTGCATCTACATTAGTTTTGGTACAAAATGGCTGTTTTACGAATTGTATCTCTTATTAAACTACTCTGAAGAACCCCTTTCCTTTGAAAATCTATGTATTTAAGTTGCTAGGCTGATCCTTTGGGCAGTACGTGAGAGAAAACTACTGCATCAATTTACGCCATTTTGGTATTAGACGAAAGATTTTAATCTATAGCTGTGTCAAATTTGGTTTTTGTAACCGCAATTTCTATTAATTAGCGATAATTTACAATTAAAAATTTCTTTCTGCGCATGCTCAGTGACATGTTTGAATCTGGCTTTAGATACTTACAAGCACGAGGCCGCATAAACCCGTTAATTTGTTTATTCCGAGAGATCTCTATAGCGCTCTCTCTCTCTCTGCCATTTTTATTTTTAACTAGTTCGTCAAAACATGACGGCTAGATAGTAAATAAATGTACTAATACACAAATTATACTCAACACATCGTTGCCAAATGTTGAAAATCATAATATTGCGCAGAAACAAATTAATGTTTAAGCGGTCTCGTGCTTAGTGAGTATCGAGAGACAGATTTAAAAATGTCACTGAGCATGCTCAGAAAACAAATTTTTAATTGTAAATTATCGCTAATTAAACAGCGCAAAATAAACAATTTCCATCAGGTTTAATCTTATTTCACAAACATAATTATCATAAAAATAAAAATGGCAGAGAGAGATCTAGAGAGACTAGAGATATTAACCGCTTAAGTGATTTGCCCGTTTAAGAACCACTGATTGGGCGTTCCATTCAGAAGATCGGAGGAAAAAGGGCGGATTTTTTTTTTAAACAAAAATCAATTTATTGATATGTTAAGAACCCCGTATTACCACGCCTACATTCGTTTCTAGTATCTTGTAAATAGCACTTAAGACTAATGTGAAATAACCCTATTGGATTCGTTCACCTCAATGCTAACCTATGGAGAAAATGTGTCAACAATTTACAGCTACATAAATGCTGATAATCCAATAAAAATGGTATTTTCTGATAGCCTGAACTTTTCTGCACCTTGGAACAGGATTCATTATATAAATTTCTTCCACCAAAGGAATTAATGAGCGTTTAAAATACACTTTACCAGATTTTTTCCCCCGAATAATTTAAATTTTGAAATATTATTCGAAATTTTTTTTTTAACGAAAATTTCCCCAATGCGTAAATTTTTTTAATGTAGGATTACGTTCCTTCATAACGGTCCACGGTAAAGAAAAACTTCAGACGTCCGTCGTCGCGAGTAATAATTTTGGCAGCTCGTCAAATACAGTTTGTATCGCTTGGGCAAACAGAAAAACAGAAAACAGTTAAACAGAAAAGTACCAAAATGCGTTAAAAAAAAAGAAACAAACAAACAAAAAAGAAAAAAAAGAGGTAAGCAACGATAAGTAATCCTACGTTAATAACCCGCGGTAGTTTCGTTAGAGGAGAGTACCTGAATTTTTTTTTATGTATTACGGAGTATAATTTTAGAAAAAAATCTTTCAATCCAAGTTGGCAATTCTTGGACACATTTTCACCATAGGTTAATATTGAGGTGAGTGAATCCAATAGGCTTAGTACACAGCAGCCTTAATGTACGGACTGCATGAAAATAGATGAAAACTTAGTACTGTACTGTTGGGGGAGCAAGGGCGAATATACATCTCTTTTGTTTACTTTACTACCCTGCACCGCCCGCCAGCATGACCTTCAACTGTGGTATAAAGACCATATTCGCCCTTTCTATCCGAGGTCCTAATATATTGTTCTGCCCGCATAATATTGTGCGCCGTTCAATATGCTTTAGTTAATATATATTTTTTTTCTAATAGATGAAAGTACTATCGGTAAATCATTCCCAAACTTTTTGTTGGCTCTTGAAACTACGTGACGGGTTTCTGCCGTTTTAATAAAAATATTCTCTTCGCACGTGTTCAGTTTTTTTTTTAAATTCTTCCTGCGATATGTTATTCTGTTCGGCTAAATTTTCCAAAGGTTATGCTATTCCTTCAGTTCTATACTAATTTTACTGAATTTTGCTTCTTTTTTGTGTGAGTTTTTTTAAAATTTTTAATCGTAAAAGATCGAAACTATCAGTTTCACTCTTCACCCAGGCCTACAATGGATGGCCTACGATACTGGCTCCGAAATTTCTGTCGATAAATTTCCGAATTATTCAGAATCGTTTGATGAAATGTCTAGTTCGGAAGATGCCGATATAACTTCTGCAAGAGAAGGAAAATTTACGGAAATTTATGACTTTTTACGGAAATTTATGACGGAAATGTCCAACCTGTACTGCCAAGATATTCGTTCCTCGCAATACTGTCGTACATTGGTGATTCCTAGGGATACGCAAATTTAGCATAATACATATCAAAATTTCGCAAAAAAATTAATAATATATAAAATTTAGCATTTATTTGCAATATATATATACTAGCTGAAAACCCAACTTCACAACGGAGTACATTCAAAGTAAATACAACGGTCAATGTAAGCAATTAATACAAATATATATATATATATATATATATATATATATATATATATACACTGCTAAAAAAATTAGGGGAGCAAGCAAAGAAGTTAAGAAAACCGTGCGAGACAGCCACGTATTGGCATAAAATGGATAGTACCCGCTTATCAATGCACAATACAGAAAAAAAGACGTAAAAAAATTTGTAAATAAGCTTTAATTCTTTTAAAATATGGAAAAAACATGAAAAGATGATTTAGGGCAACAATTTGGTTACTTGTAAACGATAAAAAAAGTATTGTTCAGAAATGATGCAAGATTTTTAATATGACGTGTGGTCTCCTCGAACAGCTAAGACTGCTGCACACCTGTTTTTCATGGCTGTGATGATGTTATCGATAAGACTTTGGGGAATACTGTTCCACTCCTCAAGAAGTGCAATCTCCAAGTCTCGGAGAGTATAAGGAGGCCTTGGTCTCGCAGCAATGCGTCGTCTGAGCATGTCCCAAACATGCTCGATTGGATTCGGGTCAGGTAGAGCACGCTGGTCATTCCATGCGCTGTAATGTTTCAGCTTCAAGCATGTTCTCCACAAGACGAGCTGTATGCGGTCTGGCATTATCACGCTGGAAAACAAAGGAATCTCCAATGGCTGCAGCGTAAGGTATGACATGAGGTCTCAGTATCTCGTCTGCATACCTTCGGGCCGTCAAAGTACCATTCCGAATGATATGCAGGTCCGTATGTCCACCTATGCTGATTCCACCCCATACCATAAAACCAGCTCGTCTGTATTGTGACCTTTCACGAACGAATATAGGGTTATTTCGAGTGCCCCTTTCCCTCCATACCAAAACACGTCGGGTGTCACACTCCAGACTGAATCGGGACTCGTCTGTAAACAGCACTTGGCTCCAATCATGTTGCTCCCAATCTCGATGTTCAGCAGCCCATCTTCTTCGGGCCGCACGGTGGCGTGAGGTCAACGGAATGCAGACCATTGGCCTACGTGC
Organism: Dolomedes plantarius; assembly: GCA_907164885.2. Taxonomy (NCBI): domain Eukaryota; kingdom Metazoa; phylum Arthropoda; class Arachnida; order Araneae; family Dolomedidae; genus Dolomedes; species Dolomedes plantarius. Next base: position 97,001,899 of record OU015498.1, on the reverse strand, counting down.
ATAGAGACCTCCCTGATGAAGCCTATTACGTACTCTTTGGCTGGACACCCTTCGTCCTGTTGCCAAGAGAAACTGTCTTTGCAGCTGAGTAGCATTGTCTGTTCTGTTTCGACGAGCTGTTAACAGTATATACCGGTCATCAGTTGCTGTTTTGGCGCGTGGCCGACCTTGCCCTGGTCGACGCCTAACATTCCCTGTTTCTTGAAATCGATTCCACAGCCTTGCAACGACACTTCTGGCGACTCCAACAGCGTCCGCGACACTACATTGTGTTTGCCCGGATCCGAGTCTGCCTATAATACGCCATGCCATGGATTCCGGTAAATCACGTTGTTGAGACATTTTCAAGTCACCTTTTCTCAAAAAGAATAACTCAGCAATCGAATTTCACAGTTAAGGCAGTGAAACAGACGTTTCTGCAGCATCCCGATTTCCGCCCTTCTGTTCTTTTTCTGGTTTTTGACGTCATGAACTTTAATTTGCATATGAAGTTTTCTTCTTCTGTTTCGTGCTAGGCCTTAAATTATGGATGATTTATTTTATGTTACTTATCGGTGTAAGTATTTGCGTAATTTCGTTAAAACCATGTGCTCCTCTAATTGTTTTGAGCAGTGTATATATATATATATATATATATATATATATATATATATATATATATATATATATATATATATATATATACAGCTCAGATTCAAAATATTAGAATAATTTAGAAAAAGTAATAAGAAAGAAATTATTTTCCATTTATTTATTTTTGATCCAAAGTAAATGCAATTAAATTTCTTATAAATTAAATTTGGAATGTTTAGATAAGATTTTAACATTTACAAAATATAAAATACAATAAATTTCGTATACAACAGCTTTCTGAAACACATCAAAATATTAGAATAAAATTTAGATTGGTTCAAAATATTAGAATATTTTATTTTGCGCAAAAATATTACCTTATGAATATGAAGTAAATGGTAGTTGATATTTTGTAGCATCCCCTTTAGCTTTAATAACAGCGTACAATCAATCTTGCATAATATATACAAGGTGTTTAAAAACATTTCTATCAATATTAGCCCAAATAGACTTTATACGTGCCACTAACTCAGTTTTACTTGAAGGAGGATTTTCTTGGAGTTTTTTCTTCATTTTACCCCATAAGTTTTCGATGGGATTAATGTCTGGTGTGTTTGATGGCCAAGGAAGTACCTTAATTTTACGTTGGCGGAACCAATTCTTAATTGACACCGAGGTATGCGGTAACGCTAAATCTTGTTGAAAGATGAAATCATCTTCAAATAAATCTTCTGATGATGGAATCATGTAATATTCCAAAATTTCTTGATACATCTGAGAGTCAACCTTTTCGTAGACGATGCATAACTTTCCAGGTCCTTCTGCGCTCATGCAACCCCAAACCATGACACTAGCAGAAAATTTTACCGAACGTTTGGGGCATTCTTTATTAAATGCTTCTTGCTTCATTCTTCAAAATCGATTACCTTGATTACCATATGAAACACAAAACATACTTTCATCACTAAATAATATTTTTGTCCAATCTTCTTCGCTCCATAAACGTCTTGATTTACACCAATTCAATCTTATACGCTTTTGTTTTGCAGTCATGAGGGGTTTTGTTTTCGGTAGAAAACAAAATTAGAATTTCAGCGCAGACGCACATCACGCGCGCCTGTGGCGCCTCTTCAAAGCGCTATTTAAGGCTTGGAGATTTCGAAGATTTCAAGTTCGGCAATTGTGTTTTTCTTGTGGTTTTTTCAAAAAAACGATCAATTATGTCTCGTCGAAAACAGCGATCATCTTTTGATCAAGTATCCGAGTTCGACAGAGGAAGGATAGTGGCCTACCGAGATTGTGGATTATCTTTCAGGGAAATCGGTAGTCGTGTTGGACGAAACCAAACAACTGTAATGTGGATATGTGATCGTTGGATGCAGGAGGGTACGACGGACCGGCGTGTTCGATCGCATCCACCTCAGCGCACCACTTCACGTGATGACAGGAAAATTGTGCGCATGGCAGTGACTGATCGCTAAGTCACATCACGAACCATAGCACAGCACATGCAGTCTGTAACGCATCATCCAGTGTCTGCGCATACCATTCGACGCCGTTTACAGCAGAGTGGTCTGTCCGCAAGACGTCCATTGCTTTGTCTACCCTTGACGCAGAACCACAGACGTCTCCGCCGCCAATGGTGCGATGACAGAAGGATGTGGACGGCAGAATGGAATGAAATTGTCTTTACTGACGAGTCACGCTTCTGTCTGCAACACCACGATGGTCGCATTCGAGTCTGGAGACACCGTGAAGAGAGGATGCTGAACAGCTGCGTTATGCCCCGCCACACTGGTCCTGCACCGGGTATTATGGTATGGGACGGTATTGGATATCACTCTCGCACACCTCTAGTACGCATTGCCGGTACTTTAAACAGCCAGCGCTACATCTCCGAGGTGTTGGAGCCCGTTGTCCTTCCTTACCTTCAGGGCTTGCCCACAGCCATATTTCAACAGGATAATGCGCGACCACACGTGGCATGCATTGTCCAACGGTTCTTCGTCAATCGCCAGATTGAATTGCTTCCCTGGCCGCCTCACTCTCCGAATCTTTCGCCGATAGAAAACATGTGGTCCATGGTTGCTCTACGATTGACCCAGATTCCATCCCCAGCTGCCACAGCAGATCAACTTTGGCAACGTGTGGAAGCTGCTTGGTCTGCTGTACCCCAAGAACTCATCCAAAATCTCTTTGAATCAATGCCGAGGCGTGTGGCAGCGGTGATCTCCAACAATGGCGGCTACTCTGGCTACTGATTTTGGCTGGAACCACACTTCACAGAAGTCTATAAATTTAATCATTTGATACTTGGTCAACATGTTATCTACAAAATAAATTTTGTTGTGATATCTCTTGTCTTTCTTGGTGTTGCAATTTGGGTGGCCAGCAGTATATTTCGTAAATACGAAAATTACGTATCCCTAGTCATTCCCCTTGAATAGTTTTTTTTTTCATGATAATTTTAATTTACTAATAGCCTGATTAACCACATAGTCTCTGAAACAAATCGTTATTTTGAATTCACTATTCGAAACAGTACATCGCACATTTTGGAAACCCACAACTCGAGTAGAAATGCCTGATTTTTTTTTTTTTTTGTCACTCATCTATAATGAATATAACTTATTTATTCACTAGTTGGTACCCGTCAAAACATGACGGCTGTATAGTAAATAAATGTACTAATACACAAATTATACTCAACACATCATAGCTAAATGTTGAAAATCAAAATTTTAAGAATAGAGGAATACACTTTAAGAAATTACTATTGAACCCAATAAAAAGAAATAGGGTTACTCAGCATCGCCAAATAAGCAATATCCGTCAGGTTTAATTCTATATCTCACAAACATAATTAAAAATAAAAATGACACTGAGAGAGCTAGAGAGATTCCTCGGAATAAACAAATGAATGTGTTTATGCGGTATCGTGCATAGTGAGTATCTAAAGCCAGATTTAAAATTTATCACTGAGCATACGCAGAAAGCTATTTTTAGTTGCAAATTATCGCTAATTAATAAAATTTGCAGTTACAAAAACCAAATTTGACACATCTATTGATTAAAATCTTTCGTTTAAGACCAAAATGGAGTAAATTGATGCAGTAGTTTTCTCTCACAGACTGCAACAAAAATTGGCTTAGCAACTTAGATATATAGACAATCAGTGAAAACAAAATAGCAAGATTCCAGTAAGTTTTACCTATAAAACAATAATTCTCTGATGTCCCAAGAGCACGCAAAATGCCAACTTGAAAAGAAATCTATTTTTCATGCATTTTTGTTCATGACTATTTTATTTCTTAAAGTTGCTGTGAATTAACCCTATTGGTGGATTCACTCACCTCAATGTTAACGTATGGAGAAAATGTGTCCAAGGATTGACGATCTGGATTGAAAAATTTAAAAAAAATATGTACTCCGTAATAGAGAAAGAAATTTTACTCCTTGGGGCATTTTTCGTTTTTTTTAATGCAAATAATATTTTAAAATTTAAATTATTCTGGGGAAAAATCTGGTCCTTCATAATTTACTTTCGTGGATGAAATTTATAAAATGAATCGTGTTGCATTGTGCAGAATAATTCAGGCTACCTGAAAATACCATTTTTATTGGATTATCAGCATTTATGTAGCTGTAAATATTAGATACATTTTCTCCATAGGTTAACACTGAGGTGGGCGAATCCAATAGGGTTATACAGCAGTCTTAAGATAAATAAAATTTTAAAATTGATAGTGGCAGAAAATCTCCTGGAAGTTCTAAAAATGCAATAAAAAACGTCCTTTTTGGACCCTAACGTGTAAAATTATGAATCAGCTTAGTGGTTAATATAAAGGAAATAAAATATAACATATTTAAAGCAGATGACATTAGTAATGATTATCTTCTTTTAATATAGTAAATGATACATTTACAGCCATGAAAAAAAAGGTAAATGCATGCAAGGGAAACAGTAAAACAAGCAACAAAATAACGACGTTGAGCCATACCATTCCTTTTACGACAAAAGTTATTAATCAACCATTAACAAACAATAAAAAAGCATTTTTTCCTTCCTGATAGTGGTAATAACATTCATCTATTTATGATGTCATAGCACTTGCCCATGAAATGAAACCCTGAGTGTTTCGCCTTCTTTGCCCAATAAGAAACAAATAATGCAAAAATTGAGTTTCCCCAAGCTTCTTCCTTGTAACGGTAATAATATATACTTAGCAAAACTCCGAGTGAAGTTGCGTATCTCGTCTAGCCATATCATTTTCATATTCAGAGGTGTAAAAAGAAAACTCATAACGGAAAATTACCGTATTTTTTGGACCATAAGACGCATCATTTTACATAAAAAAAATCGACTTAAAATCGGGGTGCGTCTTATGGTCCGAACATTAAAATAAAACGAATATTTTATATATATATATATGTGTGTGTGTGTGTGTGTGCGTATATACACACACTCAAGAGCCAAAACATTATGACCACCTGTCAATAACGAGTTGGCCCACTTTTGGCGCGCAACACAGCTTCAACCCGCCTTGGCATGGATGCCACAAGTCCTTGGTAGATGGCCGGAGACAGATTGTACCAGATGTTTAAGCAACGGTCACGCAAATCCGAGATATTGCGAATTGGTGGTCTTTGAACTCTGAGCTGCCGTCCCATGACATCCCAAATGTGTTCTATCGGATTGAGATCCGGTGAGTTAGGTGGTCAGGACATTAACTGCAATTCAGCATCATGTTCCTGGAACCACTCCAACACAATTTTAGCCTTGTGACACGGGGCGTTGTCCTGTTGGAACATTCCATTTCCAACTGGAAAAACAGAGGCCATGTAAGGGTGCAACTGGTCCGCAATGATGTTCAGATTCCCTGTAGCATTCATGGTCTGCTCTACCACAACCACGAGTCCCAGAGACGCCCAAGAGAACGTCCCCCAAAGCATAATACCGTCCACCACCGGCCTGTGTATGACCTACTGTACATTGAGGGAGCAACAGTTCGCCTGGAAGACGGTGTATTCTGACACGGCCATCGGCGTGATGAATGACAAACCGTGATTCATCTGACCAGGCAACTCTCTCCCACTGATCCATGGACCAGTCGCGATGTTCCCGGGCCCAGCGCAGGCGCAGTTGGTGATGACGCTTGGTCAGCAAAGGCACACGAGTGGGACGTTTGCTGCGTAGCCCCATATCCAACAGTATCCGCTGAACAGTGCTGCGATACTATTCTACTTGGCCCTGCATTGTATTGGGCTGTCAGCTGAGCCACTGTCTGGCTCCGGTTTTGCTGGTCTACTGCTGGTTTCACCGTCATTCATCCACTTTGCATAAGTACTAACAACTGTAGGTCGCGAACAACCCACGAGTCTTGCAGTTTCGGAAATACTTGTTCCGAGCCTTCGAGCCATTACAATCTGCCCTCTATCAAAGTTGCTTAGATCCGCAGCCTTTCCCATCACACACAGATGTAAGTGAAAGAATGATTCTTCAGACTCTCCAGCAGCAGTTAAATACCACTTCCACCTGATCACAAGCCTTCCACGTCATCCAGGCGAATTCATTGCAAAATGTAGGGGTGATCACAAAGTTCTGGCTCTTGAGTGTATATATATATATATATATATATATATATATATATATTATATCTGTGTTTGTAAAGTGTGTCAAATACAAAATCGTAGTTCTGAGAAAAACGGGATTGAAAAAAAACTTTTGTAAAGTCAGTTTTTTAAGTTAAATTAAAAAAATTAAGTAAATTTTAAATAAATTAAGTAAATTTTTCCAATTTTATTTTTGTTGAGTAAAGAATGCTAAGTCCTTGATTGGGACATAACCCCTTTAACACTAACATGTTTGTGTTTTTTTTCACATAGCCCAAATTTTCACTGATGAATAAAAATATTTAGGAGTGGAATTGGAGTTAGCTTTCTGTACCCTGCAGTAGCTGTTGATTTTTCAAACATGTCTGGTTTGATAACTCATTTTAGCCCATTTTGGACTTAACATCCCAAATTTTCACTGATGAATAAAAATATTTAGGAGTGGAATTGGAGTTAGCTTTCTGTACCCTGCAGTAGCTGTTGATTTTTCAAACATGTCTGGTTTGATAACTCATTTTAGCCCATTTTGGACTTAACATCCCAAATGTTCAGTGATGAATAAAAATATTTAGGAGTGGAATTGGAGTTAGCTTTCTGTACCCTGCAGTAAGGTCTACTGCAGGGTACAGAAAGCTCAAACATTCAATTAATTTCTCAAACATTCAAGTAATAACTCAACAACAAGTAATTTCAAACAAGTAATTTCTCAAACATTCCTGGTTTGATAACTCATTTTAGCCCATTTTGGACTTAACACCCTTTGCACAGCAAACACAGATAAATTGTATATAATTTATTATATTTATTTTACAAATTTTTTAATCTTTATTAAGTAAGAATTTGAAAATATCTTTACATATCTAACAAAATACAAAATATTCTTATCTAAAAATCCCCCCATAAATTTGAGGTGTACGTCTTATTGTCAGGTGCATCTTATGGTCCGAAAAATACGGTAATAAACAGGTGGACAGTCAAACTATGAAAGATGAAAGCATTTAAAAATGTATACATATCAATTTTCAGAGGACTATTTCGACAATTAGCTAAATTAATTTCAAGCACATGCATTCGGTAAACAGTCAATTTCGTTTTTGTGTCTTAATCCGTCACAACCTCTCTATCTGTATACACTACAACTCCTCTGGCCGGTCACTCCTCAAACCAGCCACTTTTATTTGGAACCATTACTGACCGCCTTAAAAAATTCCACTGTACATACACTCTTAGACAAAAAAAAAAATACTCACCAAGAAGGGGTAATGCAAATTGCACTCAAATTGATATGCATACATGCATACAGGTTTCGACGGAAAATGCAAAATTTTAAAGTTTGGCGGCCAATGAATGAACATGTGACGCTGCAACACATCTTAACTACGCAACTGGCAGAATATTAAAGAGGCGAAATTTCGATTATAGGTCATAAATTCTTTGCGAATTTCATTCCGTGTACTGAGGTAGACAGTAACTATACCTCACATACAGGTGCGTGAACAATATACGCAGATTCAGCATTTGAGAGAGGACGTGTAGTTGGGCTCAAAGAAGCCGGTTGGTCTAACCGGCGAATCGCTCGACATTTGGATAGGAGCGATGCCACTATTAGACGATGTTCGCGGGAATGGGGGAACCTTGGCCGAACACAGCGCCAAGAAGGAAGCGGTCGGCCTAGAGAAACAACAGAATGTGAGGACCGAGCAATCGTCAGATCGGCACTCACAGCCCCAGATTCATCATTATCATCGATCGTATACGTGCAACTGGTGCTTCAGTTACCTCAAGGATCCTTCACAAGCGGCTCAGAGAAAGGGGGCTGAGCTCACGGCGCCCCTTGCGTCGACTACCATTGACCTCTGTACAACGACAAGCCCGTTTGCAGTGGTGTCGGGCTCATTCGACCTGGAATGTCACTGACTGGAGTAGAACTGTCTTCAGTGATGAATTCCGTTTCAAATTGAGCCCCGATGACCAGCGAATACGTGTCTGGAGACGCCGCGGACAGCGGTGGGATACCAACCTGACTGTCTTCCATACGGGCCGACAACTAGAAGTGATGGTCTGTGGATGCCATTTCATTTCATAGCAGGACCCCTTTGGTTGTCATCCGCGGCACCCTTACAGCACAGCAGTACGTGGACGATATTCAACGTTCCGTTGTGTTGCCCTTCATATCACGCCATCCTGGGTTTACATATCAGCAAGATAATGCCCGCTCGCACACGGCGAGAGTTTCTACTGCTTGTCTTCGTGCTTGCCCAACGCTACCTTGGCCAGCAAGGTCACCGGATCTCTTCCCCCATTGAGCACGTTTGGAGCATTATGGGAAGGGCCCTCCAACCAGTTCGGGATTTTGACGATCTAATGCGCGAATTGGAGAGAATTTGGCAGGATATCCCGTAGGAGGACATCCGCTACCTCTATCAATCAATGCCAAGCCGAATAGCTGCTTGCATAAGGATCAGAGGTGGACCAACGCGTTATTGACTTTTTCACTTTGTGAGGCACTTTTTCTTGAATAAATCATCCAATTTTTTTTTCTTAAATTTTTTTGGGGTGTCTCTAAGAGAGTATATTTATTACTCTTAAGTATTTGAGCCGTATTTTTTCGTTATCTACAATACCAGCATAAAAAGTATTTGCGACGGGTTACTTTATTCTCTCGTTTCGTTATTAAAATCTGTTTATGTACATTGAAGGTCACATGTTGTGCTAAAAATATTTTAGAGCTAATAATGAATCATTATTATGGATCAAAAAAAAATTTGCAGTTCAAAATTTCTCTGAAAACTATCCGTCCACCATCAATATTTCCACATGTGATTTCACAGCAATCAAATTAGGCGATATGCAGGACATTTATGAGCCTGTGTCCAACCACGGTTCCTAGATTCAAGATAATTCAGGTGAGATACGTCATGGCATGTATTTCCAAACCTGTGTTTGTCCCATTCTGATTTCTGAAATTTGACCTAACGTGTTAAGCTACGAATTTCCACTAAATTTTGAAAGTATCTAGACCATTCAAATGCAGAAACAATTAAAATGAACAAGAATGCTTTTTTTTTGGGGGGGGGGGGAGATTCAGGTAATCTCTTCTAACGAAACTACCGCGGGTTATAAACGTAGGATTACTTATCTTTGCTTACCTATTTTGTATGTTTATATGTATGTACGTGTTATGTATATATTTGTATGTATGTATGTATATATATATATATTATATATATATATATATATATATATATATATATATATATATATATATATATATATATGTGGCATTTCACCACATGATTTCCATAACAACACACAATAAGCACAAACGACGAGGCAGAGTTCTATAAAATTGCAGTCCTTTATTTCACAAGAGTTGGTAGCGGATATCAGAGCGTCTTTCTATCATGACGCGAAACATACAAGTGTTCACAAAGACAGCCAACAACAGAATGTCTGCTCTCTTAGTCAGGGGCTGTACCAAAGTCAGCGACTGTTTACATCAACACAGATGTTTTTCGTGGGTGGTGCGGTTGCTATACTAAGAAGCACATTGGGTGCGTTTTATCTTTATGGTATTGTTTGTCACTTTTGATCCTTTATCACTGGCACCTGCAGCCATTATCTCTGAGATATTGTGAACTGCGGATTTTAGATGACTAGAGACGGGGTTTTGTTGCTCCTTCTGGGCGGCACGGCTAATATTCCTATCAACTGAAAATAATTTATTGTGTTGTTTTCCCCACTGGAATTTGCAGATGTTCACTTGCTTTTGGGTGGGCTATTTCTGAGAAAAGGGTCCTCTCTTAACAGATGTGGGGACCCGAATTATAGAAATAGACGAGATTCAACTTATAATGTCAAGATTCAACTTATAATGTCACATCCCCCCTCCCAAGAAGCTATCTTCCTATGCCTGCATAGGGTGAGAGACACCTGAGTGTGAGTATGTTGGGACCTCACCTAATTCACTCTGCAAGATCAACATTATAAGTTTTACTACCTCAATTTTTTAAGTTAAGTCATAATCGATATAAAACTCTTGATCTGCAGTATCAAGCTCTTTATATCGACATACGTTAGCTGGAATTATAAATCTTTCCGTCTCTCTGGAGAAGTTCTCCACCTACCTAAATTCCTCCATCTCCAGTCATCGTGTTCAATACCATAACAATACAATTACTCGGCCTCAAATTAATAGGTGCACAATTACAACAATAGTCTAATAGTAATTAAAAGTACATAATTATAACAATATTAGTGGGATAATAAAATAAGTAATAAGATAATATACTAGTATAGCCATGAAAAGAATAACATATAAATGGCAAGTGATATGGCATAATTGAATCTCTCTGCAAATACATCAATAGTCTGGTAATAATTATGAATAAAATAAGGTATAAGATAATATAATGGTATAGCCATGAAAAGAATAACATAGAAATGGTAATGTATATGGCTTAATTGAATCTCCATGCAGATACATTATACCGAAAATCATTTCTAACTCAATAGTAATCTACATGAAATCATACACAAAAACAATTCAATTCTGATACTTGTAAATCAATGCTAAATCAATACACAGAAATGATACATTAAATACTTCAATTCAGGTAAACGTAACTCAACATTAATCAAATATGAAGGCATATTGACAATCACGCACTAAATTAGTTCAATTCAGAAAAATATAACTCAATACTATTTACACTTCTAGAGCACTGGTTTACTCGGATAATAATTACTATTTATACAATCACAATAATGCCAGTATGATCATAAAATAGATAATATGATAATAGTGCGTAATAATGAAAAAGAAATAACAGGTGATATAATATAATAAAATCCTTACTAAGACACAAATATATCATATGAACACAATGCTTTTTACAATTATTGGATTATTCATCTCTTTCATTCCACTTAAATTCTCCCATGTTTTTTTTTTTTTTTTTTTTTTTAATCCAATGCGGAGGCACTTGTAATCAAACATTCGCCCTTACAACGCCGCAGTTTTACTGTCCATTTTATTGTGGGGGCACCATATAGGCGGACAGCATTACCTCCTATGAAGGGACGACACGAACGGAGGCATTTTTCGTGGCGCAACGCTGGGACTCGATCTGAGCACCCTCAGCACCGAAAACCAGCGCGCTGTACCACTGGGCCGCCACAAGCCCCCCCCCCCCCCATGTTTTTTAATTCACTATATTCTTTAATATAGGGGAATAACTTCTATTTTTCTTAACCTCAAGATCTCTTTCCTATACTCTTCTAGATCTCTACATTGAGCGAAAATTAATCCTTTTACCCTTCCAGTATTCATCTCTCTCAAGCTCAATTTTTGCATTACCTTATCCTTCTAACCTAGCTGTGGTGTTCTGACTTATGATGGCATCTGCTAATCAGAGTACTAATTTCTCATGATAGCTTGTTTTTGAATAAGCCTGTCCTATTTAAAAGAATTTAAGATTCTACTGAAAGGTACAAATTTCCTCCTTCCATTTTTTTTCTTAACTCCATAATTTATATAAAAAAATAAAATAATTCTGACAACTTCAGCTAGTTGGGTTAAGGTATAATTATTATTCGTCTCCTTTTACACACTCAAAGGAATCGGGGACTCGCTCTTTCACCTCCCCCTCTAACACAACAATTCATTACTCGTCGTTTGACCTACTTCTGTTGGGTGGGGTCAGGGTTCACACTGTTACTCCTAGCACGCTCTATAAGGCCTCAATGCTACAGGTATTTCTGACGTTGTAATAATTTCTAGCAGGCTCCATTTTCACTCTCCCAATATCATATTTACTTTTAGGAAATATACCAATAAACGATGACAATAGAGGAATGAGCTCCGACGATAGATTCATGTTAGCAAATTCAGGTAATTTATCCTGAATGGCATTCTGAGTCTTATAGTCTTCAGTCAAATCAAGTGTATTCCTGATTTGCATAGACGTTTTTGGATGCTCATGTTCTCCATTGCCATTCGTTAGCATTATATCATCACAATTATTTTGAATACGACCATAATATAATTTAGCACAGTTATTATCATCAGAATATTCATTTATCATTTTACTCGACCTACATATCAATACACGTGACACCTAATTCAAATTAACAAAATACCAATTAAACAATTATATACCAATACACTACGCAATTACTAATTACACATATGAAAAGTATTGAATTAACCTCTACTCACAAATTGAAATTAATAAAATGTCACTTAAGCAATTATATACCAACACACTAAACATATACTACCCATAAGCATGAAAAATAGTAAATCAACACTCACTCACAAATTTAAGTTAATAATAATAATAATACATACTGCTAACGGAATCCAACAGACGTAAAGATGACATTATAATCACTTAATTTAATATTCCGGTTAAATAGCTTCATATGTGGTAAAGATAATAATATATGATTCAACTGGGTATCTACTGTATAACATACACCTTAATAGTTCTAGTTACAAAACCTATAGTAGCTTATACACTGATAATGTTATCAATAGCAATCTTACTTTGCGTTTCTTGCACTGTTAGCGGTAACACTGTTTTTATGAATTGTCCGTTATAATCACTATGTTCCGGATTCTCTAAACACCATAGTTGGTTACTATGCACTTCACTAAAGTTTTGCAGTAAGAATCTATGAGCTGAGCCCATCACTCAACGTGATCACAAATACACACACACACACACAAAACGCTAAAAATAACACTTCGTCGCTTGATGACACTTAGGGCCACATCAAAGGCTAATCAGAACATTTGACAATCGCACTGCTCGTCATAAATAATACTTGACGTGCACACATAATCACACTGATCTATATTTCATTTTTACACACCCTAATTGGATCTGTGAAGTCGACAGGGTCTGTCTAATCACTAATAAATGCCTGTGCCCATTCATTACTCTCTTGTTCTACCACCTTCTGTCCAGGTAGAATGCACCTCGAGGACTCACCACATAACACTGTACAGCTTTCCGACACGAATATTTTTCTTCTGAATATCGGAGAAACATTGCCACTCTCAAATGGGTTTAGTCCCGATCTCTTGTCAGCCCCTCTAGTCTTAGGCTGCAGAGAAAGTTCATTTTCTCCCCTTACTTAGTTTGTCCGCAGCTAGTGTCAACGACCTCTGATTATCACCGAACTCCTTCCATCTTGTATACGAATGAAAACGAAACTGTCTTTCCACTGTAACACCAGTGAGCTATCACAGCACTATCTTCCTTCGTAACGCGGGTGAAAGATGACACCCTCCTCCGTTCGGTGTGGGGGAATTGGGAAGCAAGGCTTGTCCGCCATGTTGTCCTTCTTGTCTTCTATTGCCTTAAAAATGCATATAAGTTCATTTAATCAATTTGATTTCTTCTTATTAAAATCCATTAGGTGTTCCTTCGCAAAGTATTATCCTGTCGACTTGTGGCATTTCACCACATGATTTCCATAACAACACACAATAAGCACAAACGACGAGGCAGAGTTCTATAAAATTGCAGTCCTTTATTTCACAAGAGTTGGTAGCGGATATCAGAGCGTCTTTCTAGCATGACGCGAAAAATACAAGTGTTCACAAAGACAGCCAACAACAGAATGTCTGCTCTCTTAGTCAGGGGCTGTACCAAAGTCAGCGACTGTTTACATCAACACAGATGTTTTTCGTGGGTGGTGCGGTTGCTATACTAAGAAGCACATTGGGTGCGTTTTATCTTTATGGTATTGTTTGTCACTTTTGATCCTTTATCTCTGGCACCTGCAGCGATTATCTCTGAGATATTGTGAACTGCGGATTTTAGATGACTAGAGACGGGGTTTTGTTACTCCTTCTGGGCGGCATGGCTAATATTCCTATCATGTATATATATATATGTCCTATCATATATATATATATATATATATATATATATATATATGTACGTATATATACATATATATATGTATATATATATATATATATATATATATATATATATATATATATATATATATATATATATATATATATATATATATATATATATATACACTCATGGACAAAAAAATTAGCGCACCAAGAAATAATTGCGGGATCGTAACGAAACTTGTAATGAAGGTACATGTCGGGGAGATATGCAAATGTTTAGAAATGCAGCGTGATTGCACATTACGTATAGCCGGTAGAGGGCGTTGAACATCGTACTCTGTGGAGTATAAAACAGGTAACCAAAGCTTGTTTGAGTGTGCTGAATCATTTACAAAGGAAGAGCTGAGATAGACATGCCATTACGCCGTGTTCGAAGACAATATAAGCAGTTGTCGCAATTTGAGAGGGGGAGAATCGTCGGGATGATTGAAGCTGGGTGGTCAGCTAGACTAGTAGCTCGTCAATTAAGCCGCTCTGATTGTGTTGTGAGGAGGTGTTCGGACACGTGGACCCGAGAGATGTCATGTACACGAAGACCAGGCTCAGGACGCCCTCGACAGACCAGTCGTCGAGAAGACCGCCACATCGTAAGAAATGCACGCGTACAGCCAACTGCTTCATCGGCCGCCATCCAGACACAGGTAGCACCTTCACTAGGGGCCTCTTTGTCTTCTCGAACCATACGAAGGCACCTGGCTGAAGGACAGTTGGTATCGCGGCGCCCTTTGCGTGTGCTGCCCTTGACGCCCACCCATCGACGCCTCCGTTTGGAGTTTTGCCGCGCATGAGGAAACTGGACTGCAGCGGAATGGAACCAGGTCGTCTTTGGCGACGAATCCAGATGCAATCTCGGCAGTGATAACAATCGTGTTCGTGTGTGGAGAGCCCGTGGTGAACGATTCAATCCTGCCTTTGCTGTACAGCGACACATCGCTCCCACAGCTGGTGTGATGGTATGGGGTGCCATTGCCTACAATACACGGTCACCCCTAGTATTGTTCCGTGGCAGCATGACAGCCCAGCGGTATGTTCATGAAATCCTGCAACCACATGTGTTGCCACTCATGCAACGGCTCCCAGGAGCCATTTTTCAACAAGACAATGGTCGGCCTCATACGGCAAGGGTGTCACAAGACTGTCTGCGCACTGTTACTACCCTTCCTTGGCCTGCCCGATCCCCAGATTTGTCTCCAATCGAGCATATCTGGGATCATTTGGGACGACGAATTGCGCATCCCACGAGTTTGAACGAACTAGAGGCAACGTTACAGCAAATATGGAACGAAATGTCTCAAGACATCATACAGAACTTGTATGACTCAATGCCCGATCGTATCGCATCGTGCATTCGCGCTAGAGGGGATCCAACGGAGTATTAACTCCTCCGTTCTTTTGCCTTTTACTCTGAAATAAATTATCCTTTTTCTTTGATTTTCTTATCATTTACTTATATCAAAGTAGCCATTACGTATGTAAAACTTCGTTTCATTTTCACGACTCCTTCTTGGTGCGCTAATTTTTTGTCCATGAGTGTATATACAGGTAACCCTCCTATAACACGGTAGATAGGTTCCTAGAAAATACCGTGTTATAGGGGACCCAGAGACAGTTCAAAAAAAGGGGGTTACGTTCCGAAAACTTATTAAAAACAAACATTTTTTTTTAATTCCATATAAGCAACTTAATTTTTATTAAAAATATAAATGTATGTATAACACAAAACGAAAACAAACAAAAAATATTATTTTCTTTTAATGCGACCTTAATTTGATAAATTTCTTCCTCATCACTGCTCAGAACAATCAAACGAAAACCTTTATGCAGTTAAAGAATATCAGCTATACTTTCAGAACTTTTTTCTTCATTTATATTTTTTGCACCTTTTATCCTCTTTAAAAAATCTGTAAATTTGGTTTATTTGATGGTTCTTACGAGGTCATTGTAGATTCTCGGTACGGAAATAGACAATTTTACAGCTCCCTTTTGAATTTTCGGCTTCTTTCTGCGGAAGGGTCCGTATTCAGGAAAAATGATTCAAGATTTTCGGCTAAGCTTAGGCCTTCTTGTAATTTTACAGAGTTATAAATGAATAAATTATAATTTGTTTATACATTTTCATGTAAAGCCACTGATAGTTCGTTATTCCTCCCCGTCATTATTTTAAGGTAATTTAGTTTTTAAATGTGTTGAACAAAAATCATGTTATCTATTGCTATATAAGTACAGTGTTGTACAAAGGTTTTCGCAAATTTTTTATCGTGTTAAAGCGAAACCGTGTTTCAGGTTGCAGTGTTATACGAGGGTTCCCGCAATTTATCTTATCGTGTTAGAGCGAAACCGTGTTGTAAGATGCCGTGCTGTAGGCGGGCTACCTGTATGTCAAAATTTTGATACTTTTCTGTTTAACTATTTACTGCTTCCCAAGCGATACAGACTGGGTTTGCCAAAATTATAACTCGCGACGACAGACGGTTTCAGCGTCTGAAATTTTGCTTTCCGGAGTACCGTTATAGAGGAACGTAATTCTACGTTAAAAATCCATGGGTAAAACAAAAATTAAAGAAAAGCGTCAGTGCGTGAAATGCCTACTACAATTAAAATCTGACTTACATTCTGGTAGACCTCCGCCAATATCCTCAGAAATTATAATACGTGTTCGCGTTGCAATCGATGAAAATTGTCGTTTAACAGAGAAGGAGTAAATAAAAGAAAACAACACATCTCAGCGTTCCCAAAATTATTGTTTAAGGCTGGTGTGTACTAACTCTATTGGATTCGTTCACCTCAATGTTAACCTATGGAGGAAATTTGTACAAGGATTGTCGACTAGGATGCTAAGTTTCTTTTTAACGTAGGATTACGTTCCTCCATAACGGTCCTCCGGAAAGCAAAATTTCAGACGCTAAAACTGTCCTTCCGTACCTCACGAGTTATAATTTTGGCAGCACGCCAAACCCAGTCTGCATCGCTTGGACACACAGTAAACAGTTAAACCGAAAAGTACCGAAATGCGTCAAAATTTTGACATACATATATGTATATGTATACATACGTATATATATATATATATATATATATATATATATATATATATATATATATATATACACTCAAGAGCCAAAACATTATGACCACCTGTCAATAACGAGTTGGCCCACCTTTGGCGCGCAACACAGCTTCAACCCGCCTTGGCATGGATGCCACAAGTCCTTGGTAGATGGCCGGAGACAGATTGTACCAGATGTTTAAGCAACGGTCACGCAAATCCGAGATATTGCGAATTGGTGGTGTATGAACTCTGAGATGCCGTCCCATGACATCCCAAATGTGTTCTATCGGATTGAGATCCGGTGAGTTAGGCGGCCAGGACATTAACTGGAATTCAGCATCATGTTCCTGGAAGCACTCCAACACAATTTTAGCCTTGTGACACGGGGCGTTGTCCTGTTGGAACATTCCATTTCCAGCTGGAAAAACAGAGGCCATGTAAGGGTGCAACTGGTCCGCAATGATGTTCAGATACCCTGTAGCATTCATGGTCTGCTCTACCACAACCACGGGTCCTAGAGACGCCCAAGAGAACGTCTCCCAAAGCATAATACCGCCACCACCGGCCTGTGTATGATCTACTGTATATTGAGGGAGCAACAGTTCGCCTGGAAGACGGCGTATCCTGACACGGCCATCGGCGTGATGAATGACAAACCGTGATTCATCTGACCAGGCAACTCCCACTGATCCATGGACCAGTCGCGATGTTCCCGGGCTCAACGCAGGCGCAATTGGCGATGACGCTTGGTCAGCAAAGGCACACGAGTGGGACGTTTGCTACGTAGCCCCATATCCAACAGTGTCCGCTGAACAGTGTGCTGCGATACTATTCTACTTGGCCCTGCATTGTATTGGGCTGTCAGCTGAGCCACTGTCTGGCTCCGGTTTTGCTTCACCATGCGAGACAGTCTCCGACGACCTTTTTCTTTGATAGCGTGTGGACGTCCAACACCATGTCGTCTACTGCTGGTTTCACCGTCATTCATCCACTTTGCATAAGTACTAACAACTGTAGGTCGCGAGCAACCCACGAGTCGTGCAGTTTCGGAAATACTTGTTCCGAGCTTTCGAGCCATTACAATCTGCCCTCTATCAAAGTCGCTTAGATCCGCAGCCTTTCCCATCACACACAGAAGTAAGTGAAAGAATGATTCTTCAGACTCTCCAGCAGTTAAATACCACTTCCACCTGATCACGTGCCTTCCACGTCATCCAGGCGAATTCATTGCAAAATGTAGGGGTGGTCATAATGTTTTGGCTCTTGAGTGTATATATATATATATATATACATGTATATGTATATGTATAGATACATATATACCGGGTGGCCATAATTAAACTGACAGTGCTCACAGTGTTCTGTAGCGCGATCTATTTGCGAGAATGACGCCACATTTTGTAGGAAGATTAAAGAAGAAGGGGGACGAAGGATTCCGCGAAAAAATAAATTAGTTCCAAAAGTCACCACTAGGGGAATATTTGGCGCTGTGTAATAGAAAATAGAGTGTTAACAAATGCAAATCAATACGGAAATTACCTTTTATTTTACATTCAAATGAGGTTCAATGTGGCTGCCGTTGTTGTGGACCACATATTGCATTCTGTGCACAATATGCACAACAGCAGAAAGTAACATGTCTGCAGGAATCTCCCGTACAGTCCGTGATATGTTATCCTTCAACGTAGCCAGGTCCTGGACCACTCCTTGATAGACCTTGGACTTAAGGTAACCCCTTAGCCAGAAGTCGCATGGGGTAAGATCAGGCGACCGAGGTGGCCATGCAGTTGGAAAGTAGCGGCTAATGACTCTTTCTGCTGTGAATTTCTGTCGTAGCAGCTGTTGCACCCGTACAGCAACGTGTGGAGGGGCTCCATCTTGCAAGAAAATGATTTCCCCCAGGCATTGTCTTTGCTGAAGTGCCGGAATGACAAAGCTGTTCAACATGTGGCGATATTTCTCTCCGGTAACAGAACAGGTTTCTGGTCCTGTCGGGGTAATGTTCTCATAGAAGAATGGACCTACGATAAATTCCGCTGTGAACCCACACCAAACAGTTACCTTTGGTGAATGTAAGGGAATTTCTGTGACTGCATGTGGTGATTTGTCATCCCAAATTCGGCAGTTCTGGGTATTCACAGTTCCATGCAGGTAAAAGTGGGCCTCGTCTCCCCATAAGATTTTCCACGGCCAAACATCATCCACCTCCATTCTGGCAAGAAAGGTGAGAGCAAAAGTCAATCGCTTATCATGGTCGGGGTACAGTAACTCCTGTACACGGCTGATTTTGTACGGATAGAAGTTGATAATCTTTCGTAAGATTTTCCATACCGTACTGTAAGGCATATCCATATTCCGAGTTAATCCACGAGCGCTAGAGGTGGCAGCAATATTGTCTGGTCCTCTGTCGACAATCGCCGTGGCAACTGTTTCGATTGTATCCTGTGGTACAGGTTTTCGTCCTCTGCCTGACTGAACCTTCAGAGAACCTGTTTTCTCAAACGTCGCAACCATTGCTTTTAGCCCATTAACTGACACAGGACCGTTACCTTTACGCATTTTTTTGTGCGTTCTAAAAGCACGAAGAGCGGCTGACGCGTTGCACTGGTTGAGGTAAAAGAATTTGACCAGTAACGCACGCTCGACTAAAGAAGGAGACATTGCACATAAACTTTCAATCCGATTGATTCGAAACGTAACACGTTGCCTTTTAAAACCCAAGCAGCCCGCACTGTGCCAATGGATGTAACGTGAAATTTGAATAAAGAACTTCTTCTGCTCAGCGTACGTGATATTGCAGATCACGAGACTTTATCGGTGTTTATGTAGATTTTACGCTTTTTTAAAAGTGTTGCCATATTGCACTTGAACTAAATAAGAAAATGCGCATAATAAAAGGTAATTTTATTCCGTATTAATTTGCATTTGTTAACACTCTATTTTCTATTACACAGCGCCAAATATTCCCCTAGCGGTGACTTTTGGAACTAATTTTTTTTTTTTCGCGGAATCCTTCGTCCCCCGTCTTGTTTAATCTTCCTACAAAATGTGGCGTCATTCTCGCAAATAGATCGCGCTACAGAACACTGTGAGCACTGTCAGTTTAATTATGGCCACCCGGTACATGACAGAAACGTACATATATACATTCCAATGAAGTAAGCAACAATAAGTAATCCTACATTAATAACCCGCGGTAGTTTCGTTAGAAGAGATTACCTGATTTTTTTTTATTGTACTCTGTAATAGAGAAAGAAATTTTACACCTTGGGGAATTTTTCGCTTAAAAAAATTGCAAATATTTTAAATTTTAAATTATTCAGGGGGAAAAAATCTGATATTGTGTGTTTTAAATGCTCCTAAATTCCTTTAGTGGACGAACTTTATGACATGAATCCTGTTGCAAGGGGCAGAAAAGTTCAGGCTATTTGAAAATACCATTTTTATTGGATTGTCAGCATTTATGCAGTTGTAAATAGTAGACACATTTTCTCCATAGGTTAACATTGAGGTGAGCAAATTCAATAGGTTTAGTACACAGCAGCCTTAAGAAATTCTAAGTGAAGATCTGGAAATGAGTCACCGTAGCCACTGAATTCGTCCCACGACTGAAAACCAAAACGGAGATAGAATCTCCTAGTGGAAATCGCGCGAGTTTGTTGGAAACGTTCGGCAGTGACCCTGATTTTCGCATGAGGGTCATTACTGGCGAGGAATCGTGAACTGTTGGAGATGTGACGAAAGCCAAAATTTCTCAATAGAAAATGTGAAGATATGCTGACTGTGATTTGTTTACCATAAGTTTGCTTCTCAGAGTAAAACGGTAAACAGGGAAAATGGTGGTGGATATATTACCTCAGCTCTGACAGATGTTGACAGGCGGCTGCCATAAGACAACATTCCTTCAGATTCTCCGTAGGATTTTATGAATGTAAAATCACATCACAGTATTTCGCCAGTCTTGACATGAGAGCTAAAGATAGGAGTCGGCTCTAAAAACTGCAATCTCCCCTGAAAGGGAAGAGATATGAGGATATGGAGGAGATAAAAGACCTCAACGAAGCAGTTAATAGATACAGAAGGTTGTTCGCACTTTATGGAAACGATTTTGATAATTTTTATGTATAAATGCCATATTTTTTGCGGCGATTTGCTTCTATCTGATAGCCATGGTTCTTGACAATAGCTCTAGTTCGAATTTTCCATGAAAGTAAATTTTTGCTTAGTACTGTCATGTCAGTTTTACCTCATTCTTCTTGGACCGTTTTCCAAAGTCCGTTCAGTGTTTTTAGATGCCGTTTTCCTAAGGCTCGTATTTAAAAACCAAAATCACAAAAGTCCATTAGAGAAGAGTCATGTAATTTTACAGGTATTTCATTAAATGGGATACATTTTATTACTTTCGTAATTTTACCACTGTCCCCTTCATTATGTCCACACATAATTCACATTGCTAGTGTTGTAATTTTAAAGTTATAAAATATACTGTTGCAGTATGGAGAAATGCTTTACTTTTATTAGTAGTACAAATATGATATTCAGTAATAAGAGTTCAGGTACAAGTACCTTTATAGCTATTCACAGCATTTCCTCCTTTAATCAGACCAAAACGTTCCAATGAGTAGTGTAAGCAACCTTTTGAGCAAGCCTAAAAGTCTTAATTTACCAAGCATGAGTTTTGAATACAGAGGAATGAAAGCACATAAACATTCATATATTCTGAGAAAATATAAAATGCATATTATCCCCATAAGGAATTGGGAAAGATGTTTATTACTTAACCATTTTATCAACATTATTTAAATGAACATTATCATAGACTACTTAGATAATATAAACTTTCTTATATCGACTTAAACAGTTCTATTATACTTTTCATAAATGGATATTACAAACCTAAAAACACACATATGTTGTCAAATTTATGAAGTAAATTAGAACTGCAAGTTTTAAATATATATATATATTTATTTATTTATTACAACTGATTTTAAGGAATAAAAAGTAATTAAAATATATATATACACACACAGTCGTTTCCGGTTAATCAGACCACATCAGGAAGTGATCATTTTGGTCCTAATAACCGGCTGGTCCAATTACACGAACATGCCCTATTAGGCTTATGTAATAGGATTTGCTTTGGTTCTTTAGGATTCGGTCTGAATAAGCAGCTGGTCTGATTAACCAGAGTCTACTGTATATACATATAATAACCCACCATTCATTATTTAATCTTTTCCCTTCTACAACTACTTCTGTTTCTATTTGTCGCTTTAGAATATCTCCTCATATATTTAACATGTATGATCACATGACAAAAAGAAACTAACTTTTCATTGTCCTGGTGTGGGAGTCTAACTGCATGTCACTTAGCACCATGCAATGGCTTGAACTAGATTCAAACAACCTCTCCTCTCTTCAATGTATATAGCTGTTGTAAATAATCTTCAACTCTTATATTTCTCATAAATACTAAACTAAATATCAATATTATCCATCATGTGTTAAAGTAACTAAAATGATTATTCCCATCAACTGGACTGTATTGACAGGATTGGCTAACCACTCAAGCCAACAACTACAAGAATACACTGCCTGCCATGTCTACACTCTCCTTTGGTTCTGATTCTGAATTCATTACATATATATATATATATATATATATATATATATATATATATATATATATACACACTCGATTATCTTTTTGTATGGATATGGGATATGTTCCAGAGACTACTGTCTTAAAATAGATGCAGTGAACATATAAAAATCGGAGACAGGTTCCATACAAATATCTCTCTATTCTAAAAAAAAGTAACTCCTGCTGCTGCTACCAAAGCTTGTCACGCTATCTCCTCTGAAACCTCTGAGGGTATGGGGTCAAGAGCAATACCAATGGATGCAGAAAAATGGGGGAACCAAAGAAAGACATGTCTCATCTTTGTCGGACTTTTAAGTTTTTATTATTTTTTTATTTTATGTTTTGTGGGAATATATTGACTTTTTCATCTTCAGATTACGATAACTCGTCAAAAAATGATCGTAGAATTTTGATCTTTTTACAATCTAAGACTACAGACATTTCTCGTTCAAACTAGACCTTATTTGTTTAAAAATATTTTAAAACAGACTAATATTTTCATCAAAAAATGAAACACAGTTTTTCAAAAAATATCGTCCCCTATGTGGATGTAATATCGATGCTCCTTGAGTTTTTATCATACAAAGAAAATATTTACATCATCTGGAAGCTGAAAGCTTTCTCATTTCAAGTCTATACCTTAAATTTTCGATTTTTAATTGAATTTTAAAGCTGATAATTCAACAGTGATGAAAAGCCCTTCGCATTAAGGGTGACAACAGTAAATGGATGGAGGCTGTTGCATTGCCCGAGAATCACCCCTATGTATCTCACTATTAGCCATAACAGAGGAGCGAGCGTAGCGAGCCTAGGGGCGAAGCCCCTAGTACTTAATAAAAAATAGTTAATTTCCAAATGAAATTTGGATTTGATTGACTGAACTTGAATAAATATGTAAGAGCAAATCCACAAACCCCATTTAAATTGTGTTTTAATGGGTTATTTTTCAAACTGAAAATGTGTGACAGTCGCAAGTGGTTAAAAATAAATTGCATTTATTTTGTATTTATACATACATACATCTAACATAACCATTCAGTATCACTACTAGACAGTAAATTACAGTGCAATGCCATATTTTTTTTTCTTTTTATATTTATAAACTGTAAAAAAAAAAAGTGCAAAGAATCTTTTCTTCTTGGACTATGATACTTCAAAACCATGCAGAAAGAGAATCGAGTGTATATATGAACATAAAATAAAGATTATTTTTTTAAATCTTGCTTGAGATTTTTAATATGTGCCAAAATGCTTATTAGAGTCATTATCTTTTCTCTCTATATTAAATGTCGCAAAGGAACTGTTATATTACTTGTTTTATAGGGAAATTTTAGCTAACTTGAAAAAAACCAGAAATGTTAATCACTCAGTGTGAACAATAACACCTTAGTGCTAATGAAATGTAATTTTAATATGTAAAAATATAAATTATTTTTTCTTCTTCTTTCATAGTAAAGTTATAAGGGTAACAGTTATTTTTAAGATTTAAAAATACCCTCACAATAATTATTTTCATTAAATATTAGGATCATACAATTAAGGAATAAATGTATAGCCATACAACTAAAATAAACTATGCAATTCAAATTCAAATTTCCAAAACACTTAAATTATCCACTGATATAAGGGCCCTTTCATTTAATGAGAAATAGAAAAAAAATGTTCTTTTCGCTATTTTCTGTTTTCATCATAAAATTTTAATAAGAGTAAAGAAAAGTCAAGTAATCAGGAAATTCAAAGTGTCCATGTAATATTGTTCTATTCTCAAACTTTTGTCCATTTTGTGTGGAAATTCTTTTAATTCCCTTTTCCCCCCCCCCCCAAAAAAAAAATAAACACACACACCCCTTACTCTCTCTAGCACATATGAACCACTTAATTATCACAAAATACATAAAAAATTATTTTTCATACTTCCATAAAACTTCATATTTTTTATAACAGACTTACATACAAATGGAGCCGTTTTGCTAATGTTTTCACTCAGTTTTCAAATGTGTATGATATTAGTGAGATGAGAATTAATTTTAAAGAAAAATATACAAAAATCGTAGTGAGCATTAGTTTTAATGAAATATATACAAAAATATTTACAAATAGTATTTACAAATATTTTCTTCACAATCACTCAACTAAAGGATATGCAGATAAATGAATTTTGGGTACAATTAGGAATGAAGGAAATTCTATTATTCTCTTTCCCTTAAAGTTGACTCTCAGAGACTTGTTCTGTTTTAAAACATGATACCTGTAAAAAAAAAGAAAAAGAAAGAAAATGTGAAAAGCAGCATAATTTATATATATAAATTTATATACATTAAACCCCACTCCCAGTAAATTTAGCAATAATTTTGCCTCATTTTGATGATTTTCCTAAACAAATAAGAAAATACATAATAAATAAATCCTTGATTGGATACTTCCATATCAAACCAGAACCTATACACAAATAATTTTCATCAAAAATAAAATGTCCACAGTGCAGAAATCTATATTTATTCAAAAAAACAATTTTTTCTTACACTTCAAGAATAAAAAAATGAAGACCTAAAACTACAACTTACTGATGGCCCAAATCAATCATCAATACAGCCATTAGTTCAAAGTGAAATCAAGAATAATTGCTAAATTAAGAAACAATTACATATTTTTTTATAGTAAATTTTTTAAAAATACTTTTCAAAATTTACTGGTATAATTTGCTAGAATTTAATTTGCTTTGCTATATACTCCATTTAATTTTTTATTTTTTAAGAGTCATATTTTTTGTCAATAACATGGGACACCCAACTTGGTCAACAAAGGTGTGAGGTACTAATTCAAAGGATTGTATATTGACAGTAAACACCCAACTGCAATATGAGTACACACAGTTCACATCTTTTCATATATTTCTTTTCAAGACATCAATAATATAACATAAAGCTAATGGTACTACCTTCATGAAAGTATTCTCAAGTAAAATATGTATATATATATATATATATATATTTTCAAAAACTTTTTTTAGTACTTTTTCTTTATCCGGACGCAAATGATAAATTGCCAAATACGATTCACATGTTGCAATTTTGGGTTTTTTTGTTTAGTAATTGTAATTTTCATTATTAATGTATGTGAAAAACCAAAATATAGACTAAGCATGAATGCTTTTGATTATCAAGTAAATAATTAGCTTGGAGTCCAAAAATCTTTCATGTCCTTCAAAATATCTTAACGGATCCTCCTTTTGTTGTTGCAACATAAATTCAGGTAAGTTGCAAATGGTGGCATGCTGTTCCTTATTTCTCCATTTGGCACTTCCCCACAATCACTTAATCTTTTGTGTGCTGTGTGTCGATTTTTGGATCCATGTTCTGAAACAGACTTTTTGTGGTGACATGAAGATACATTGCATTGCCATTCAATACCATCATTAACCCTTAGACCGTTACGAACACGCTCAGTACGTTCATCAGAGTCTTTCTCCCAGCATTACAGATGCGTTGGACGAGTCTATTTGGATTTTCCAACATTTTGCACGTTACAAACGCGTTTAACATGTTCTAAATTGATTTTTTCATTCATCAATAGATGACAGCACTATAATGGCATTCAGATACAATTTCTCCTGATAAGAAGATTTTTAGGTGATTACATGCAGTATAAACTGGCGGGAGTTTTGGTTTTCGAAAGCTAAAGGCTATTTGAACTAACATTTCAAGAAATTACAAGAGTGATATTCAGATTTATTCGATGACAAAAGTGATGAAAAGACAATAGTGGACTAAGTGATGAATAGTCTATATGGTATAAAGACTGTGAGTGGGTTTATGCATATCACCTTGCTTTAAAATTTATCATACTATAAGAAATTTATGAACCAAAAAATCTGTACATTATACAAATATATATATATATATATATTCTTAAAAAATTTTTGTTTAACTTATTTTGTACTATTGATTTTCATTTAAATAACTTAACTGTATAAAACTCGCATGTTTGAACATCCCTTCAAAATGTGCATCTTCCAAAACAAACCCAACACTGAGGGAAGAACCAGAAAGCAAAACCTCAATGGTCTAAGGGTTAAAATAAAGTTTCATCTCATGATTATTTTCACAAGTTTTATTTAATGGCAAAATTCCCCTTTCTTGAAAAATAAATAAATAAAAAAAATAAGAATTCTATCTTCTGATACAAATATCCCAAATTTTCATCAACAGTCTACATGTAATAGTGCTACAGTGTTTCTTCAAAATATAGCATATCTATTATCTATTCAGCTGTATTCATAGGGTTGCCAAGGTCACGTGTTTTCATTCTTGCCAAAGGCAATACTTCTTAGGGCAAACGCCAAATGTACCCGGCTAAAGAAAAAGTACCCCTTTTTTATATCAAGTAATATTAACATAAATCCAAAACACAAATACTGAACTTTCTGAAAGCATACATACCTGGTTTCATTAGATGGAGCATTCTCATCTTTAAGTAAAACTGCAACATTGTTGTGACCCATACCTTGATAATACTCAAGTTTCTCATTCATTTCTGAAGTACTGGGAATTAAATATTTATCCAGGCACATTCCGAGTAAATCTTCTTCATCTACCCTGTAAAAATCAGACCATGTTAGGAAATCTTTACAAAGACACACATTTTTAATAAACTATGCATCTATTTTAAAAGCTAAAAAAGAAAATATTCGTACAAATTTCAATTTTAACGCAACTAGCATACACATTTGTTGTTATTTAAATGTATATAGGGTTCTAAAATTACAATATATAAAACTAACAATTTATGAAATACTTGAAACAGTGCTTCGAAACAACAACACAAACATCTTGCAAAAATCAATATTTATACAGATGGTACTTCAGGTTTGAGGAAACTTATTTATTGAACTTCTGAAATTGAAATTCAATAAGTTCACCAACTGAGGACAAGGAGCATTAGGTGTCATTGTCTCTATGGACAACTCAATAGGCCCTCAATCAAAAATACTTTTGAGAATCATTAATTAATCATTAAACTAGCTGTTACCCTTTTAAATTTTACTGTAGATAATATGAAGCTGTGTGATCCTGTTTTGCATTTTCCACCAATTTTCTGTAAGTTACAGTTAGTTTTGTCTCATTTTTAAAATAAAATGTCCTATAGATTCAGCTAGGAACTCAATTATTGAATCCTTAAACTAATTTATTGAAATACTCAGAAACACTAGGCATAATTAATACATTACTAATTTTTAATTATTATTTAAATCCAATATTAAAATTATCCATTTATTGCTTCTAAAATATCTGCCAAGTTAATGTCAGAATAAATGAAGATACAAATTCCAAGATAAGTGAAATGTTAAAAACAGTAGTTCCTGGTTGGAAAACATTTTTAACAATTCAAACAGTGTACATAAAAGGTGATGATGAAGTTACATGGAAGGTAAGCAGAAAAAACACAAAGCCATAAAATAAAGTGTCTGACAATACAAAAAGTTTTTTTAAGGTACGAATTTTAAACTCAACATGATTTTAAACACTATAGATGAAAGAAGGACGATGGTGAAAATACAAAATTAAAGCTAAAAACACACAAATTTCTTTAAAACATTAATAGTTCTTACCTTTCATCGAAACAAGTAACCTCACACATAGGAAATATCCATTCAATTCTCCAAAATATTTTATTATCACTGCAAGACAAAACAAGAGAGAATATTTCAGAATACTAATCAAAAGCATATCTAAAAGTTTACAAACACAATTTTTAAAAATACAATTATTATGTATTTCACTTAATATATAAAATTAATCCCCAATGATAAATAGTTTAATTTTTGACACACATATCTGACTAAACTCACTCTTTCAAGTTTTTTCTCCAATTATTGATTGGTTTGGTTTAGAGCACTACGGTTATTTTTGTAACACAAGGGCTAAATAGACCGGGACCTACTGCTTAAAGCTGATTCCGAATGGCTACAAACATCCATGCCAACAGTGGGACTTGAACACACGGACTCTGGTTCCAAATGCCAGCACCCTAGCAATTCGGCCATCATCCGGCTCCAATTGTTTGAAACAAGTTTTATACTAGAATTTGTACCACCACCTATTTCTTATGCATTACATTCTGCCTAGTATTAAACAAATATTCTCACATTCTCATTTACTGGAATACTAAAAATATTAATCCCTGATAAATAATTTTTATAGCCTTTTTGATTTAAATTCTGTATGCACCAAATTGAGCAGATTTAATCTGAGATAACTAATTTGATGTTGATTTGTAAAATGTCAAGTACATTCTACTGCTAAGTCTTGCTGACCAAAATCTTTCACTGAGAGGTTAAGAGGAAGAAAAATAATTATTTAAATGGAATTAAGACAAATATTCAATAACTATTACAGTTTTATTATAACTCAACTGCATAGTATAAAAAAGAGAGATCAAGGAGAATATTTATTAGTAGATGACTAATTTCTTTTTTGAATTCACAAAATAATTCCCATTAATTTGGCAAATATAAAAATTATATGAAAAAAAAAATATATGTTCAAATACCCCAGGATAAAATGAATTAGTTCATAAACAATAACAAAAAATTACAAATGTACTCTTTTCACATGTACCTTTAATAATTGTACAAGATCAAAATCATATTTATTACATGAAGACTAAAAAAAGATTTTATACATAATTTTAAAAAATTGAAATTCTATAATGAATTAATTTTGCTTAAAATATACAACATTATTTGACATAACAGAGAAATATGAAAAATGAATTTCCATATTATAGAAAAGATATAGATTTTTACCTGTATCTCAAATAAGTTGTGCTTAATTTTCTTTTGGCAAATACAATAGGTAGTATTTCTAATTTAGTCTTTCTTGTAAAAGCAACTTTTTGAAGCCTATCAAGGTTCTGAAAATGAAAGAAATTTAATAACTTCAATAATTTAAAAAAAAATAAAGTTTCATCCATATTACAAATTGTAAAATCCATATCTCAAGATCTTTCAAATCATAATGAATTCCCTTTTTAGGAAAGGAAACAGCCTGAAATTTAAAAAGAACACTTAAAAGGGGGGGGGGGGGGGGAACTGATTCTCACAGCTTTCGATAAAGTTTCTTCATCAAATGGTCACTTGGAATTCTGCCATTCTGTCAGTGGTGAGTAAACATGCCTAAGTGTAAAGATTTAAGTGTTAGAGAAAAGCAAGAAATGCTGAAAAGACATGACGAGATGCCAAAATGGAGCCGACAAGAAGCTTCGTCAAAACTGGGGATTACTCAAACTGCCTTATTCAATTTGTTGAAGCAATGAGACACCATTTCTGATTAAATTAAAAATAATGGAAACTTATCCTGCAAAAGAAAACACGATGGGAAATTTGATGACACAGAGTCTGCACTTTTAAACTGGTCTGAGAAAGTGAGAATACAAAAAATACTCATTTCTCACTCAATTCGGTGAGAAAAAGCACAGCAATTTGCTGGTCTGTTTGAAAAGGAAAACTTCGCACCTGCGGATGGATAGCTAACCCAATGGAAGGAACACAATAACACTTTTATAAAAAATTTCATGGCAAGAAGCAAGATGAAAATAACACAGGCCAATAAAAAATGACTTTTTGAAAACTTTTTTAAC
This sequence comes from Dolomedes plantarius, assembly GCA_907164885.2. Taxonomy (NCBI): domain Eukaryota; kingdom Metazoa; phylum Arthropoda; class Arachnida; order Araneae; family Dolomedidae; genus Dolomedes; species Dolomedes plantarius. The sequence continues at coordinate 96,971,437 of OU015498.1, read as the reverse complement.
GTTAATAGCTGATTCTTATGTAATTTCTGGTGCTGAATCCATATCTGATCCCAGTTTGTGTCTATCACCCACAGTTTTGTCACAATGTGACTTTGTCGGAAACTAGAAAATTAGCCAAATATACCATAAAATAAAAATAAATAAATGTTACAATATGAGCAAACTTTTATTCAAGTATAAACACGAAAAAAAAACCTTTTTATTACATAGATTTTATGTGTGCTTTGGCTTATATTTCCTTTCTCTCTTCTTCTTAAAGCTCCTGATATTGCTTTTTCGCCTGTGAATCAATTGCTCAACTTCTCGGTGAAGTGACCAACAGTAGTCTCCCATCATATTGGAATTCCAGCGGCCCTGATACCGTCTTTCCATCAATTTAATATCTTAATAAAACCACTCACTTTGCTCCTCATTGACATCACCAAAATTATCTGGGAAAAAAATCGAGGTGACTGTTCAAAAAGTGAATCTTGAGGCTCATCAAACAACCTAACTTTTTGAACTTTTTCAGCTTACATGGCTACAGTAGAAATATAATGTGGGTCCTTTTCGTTGTCCAAGAACTTGGTCATAATCTGCTTGAATGATACACAAGCCTCCCTCTCTTTTAAAGTCATTTCTGATTCAAAGTTGGGATCGAACATCATTTTTTGGATGTCAGGCCCAACAAACATGCCTTCTTCCAATTTTGCTTCTGGTAGATGAGAAAACTTCTCATAGAGATACTTGAAACATTCTCCATCTTTGAGTAAGGCTTTCACAAACTGTTTCATTAGGCCTAATTTTATGTGTGGAGGTGGCAGCAGAATGTTTTCCAGGTCCACAAGGTTCTTGCAGAGAATGTTCTTCTCTCCAGGCTTTAAAGATTTTCTTTCAGGCCAGATTTTTCTGGACCAATGTTGATCCCTTGCCCTACCGTCCTATTCACATAAGAAACAGGGGAATTTGGTAAAGCCACATTGTAGGTGGTTAGCTTATGGCATTGAATTCACTAAAAATGTCATTTCTTTAAATATTGAGTGTTGAAATGTGAAAAAATGGTGGGTGATATGGCTTTTTTATTGTCATATTCGGTTTCAGCACACTAAAAACCACAAGAATAAGACAAATTTATTCAAAAAGTTTTTTCATCATTGGCCTGTGTAATGAGGCTGTTGAGAACTGGAAGGAAGAAGTCTGGGTTAAACTGATCAATGATTATCAGCTTGATCAAATTTACAATTCAGATGAGACTGGAATATTTTACCGAGCACTTCCGGGATATACTACGATGTCTAAAAATGAATCTGCTGCAGGAAGCAAAAAAGGTAAGCAAAGATTAACTGTGCTGTTAACATACAACATGACAGGAACTGTAAAGAAAATGCCTTTGGTGATTTATTCCAGCAAAAACCCTCGTTGTTTTAAGGGTGTTAAGAACCTTTCAGTCAATTATGCACAAAGCAGAAACTCATGACCATGCAGAAAAATTCTTGAAAATTTTCTGACATGACCAGTTTATAAATTCGGTAATTTTGAAATACATATATTAATTTTGCAAAAAGAAAACTGCCTCTTTATTACATCAAATTTGATTCCCAATGTAGCCACTGACGTAGCTAGCATAACTGGTGCCCAGGGCATGATACCTCTCTGGTATCATGCCCCCCCCCCCCGAAAATCATACAGTAATATAATATACAGAATTAGTTTAAAAGATCATTTGGTGCCCCCCTGCAAGTGGAGCCCAGGGCATAATAGACCCCCTTCCCCCCCCTCGCTACACCACTGGATGTAGCATTTTATACCCAGGCACCACAAACCCTCTTCAGCAAAACAGCATTGTTAGATCACAAAAAACAAAACAAAACAAAAAGATATTTTAAAAACTTAGCCAAAAAATTATTTTTTTTTACAAACCCAAGAAAAAAGTATGCATAATTAAGAATACTATGCATCCTGCTGTAAATAAAACAACAGCTATAATTTTTTTCCTAATTGCTAGAGTTTTATTATTACTATACTGTGCTAAATAAGCAAATATCAAAATATCAAGTTGCTGAGAAAAAATTTATTAATAAATTATTCAGCTTAGATTTTACAGCTTATGCTTATAAAATGGATAATGGAAAGAGTTATAGAGACAGGAGAATTGACAAATCCAATTTTGTAATTCATATCAATAAGTAACATTTCTGGCTAATTGTTTAAGAAAGCATTAAATTATATGAAATCCCACAAATTAAGATAAAAATTTAAAAAATAATCTTACAATAGGTTTAAAATGCAGGCGCCCATGATTCCTTTTTGCTCTGTTGGCATTATCTACTTTTCGGCTAGCTTCTTCCAGAAAATGGTAGTCTGAAATTGAAAGAAATATATACACTTTCGTTTGAAAATACATAAAAGAGAAGACTATAAAATAGTCACTCACTGAAGAAAACATGCATGAATAAAAGCAATTTAAAAAAAATAACAAACTCACAAGGTCACTGAAATTTCCTACAAAACAGATCTCACCATGTGAGTCAATGTAAATACATCTACAAAATATTGGTTTCAGAATTTAAAAAAATATAACACATAATATGAAAACAAGTACGATTTTCCAGCACTGCTTAAGCTATATCGCACAAATCTCACATTTCTCCTATTTCACTTCTGCTATAACGTGATGCAATGTAGCCAATGCAGAGTGTTTCAGACTATCTAGGTCAACTTTTAATTAACCTAAACTGAAAGCAAACATACGCGTGGTTTATTATGATAATAATTTAATCAAAAAAATTGAGTCAAATTCATAAAAGAATAAGAATTAATGATTCCTTATGATATTTTAAATGGAAAAAAAAAAAAAAGAATAACATTGCCATATTCAAAGAATTCTTCTTTCAGCTGACAACAGCAAAATTTGAGAATTACTTATCTGTTATATAAATAAATAATGTTATGAAATATAGTTAAAAATACCTATTATTTGATACACTGAGGCCCAATTAAAATTAAACTTATTTTTTTAAGTATTTATGAATATCAGAGATACTATTTTCTCATACAATGGCACCAATGTGCATCCTTTTAGTTGCTTTGAATCACAGACATAACTGTAAGGTAGATAGCTCCAAAATTTCAGTCTAAAAAAAAGCATCACTCTTAATTCTTACAAGCAATATTTATTATTATTTTATTACTTTGGAGCTTTGCTGAACTAACTAATAATAAATTAGATACTAATGAAAAAAGCTGACTTTTACTTTTAACTTTGAATAAACAAACTTCAATACTACTAGTTGGTAACCGTCAAAATATGAAGGCTGGATAGTAACTAAATGTACTAAAACACAAATTATACTCAACATATAATTGCCAAATGTTGAAAATCAGAATATTAAGAATAGAGAAATACACTTTAAGAAATTACTATTGGACCCAATCAAGAGAAATAGGGTTACTCAGCAGCACTGAATAAGCAATATCCATCAGGTTTAATTTTATATCTCACAAACATAATTAAAAATAAAAATGACACACAGAGAGCTAGAGAGATTCCTTGGAATAAACAAATTAACATGTTTATGCGACCTCATGCTTAGCAAGTATCTAAAGCCTGATTCAAACATGTCACTGAGCATGCACAAAAACAAAATGTGTTTATGCAGCCTTGTGCTTAGTGAGTATCCAAAGCCTACACATGTCACTGAGCATGCACACAAAGCAATTTTTAACTGTAAATTATCGCTAATTAATAGAAATTCTGGTTACAAACACCAAATTTATCACCAATCTATAGATTAAAATCTTTCGTTTAAGACCAAAATGAAGTAAATTGATACAGCAGTTTTCTCTCACAGACTGCCCAAAGACTGGTATATGCTTTCATGAATTTAATTTTGCTTTAAAAGTTCACAATTCAGATTATTTGTATACACTATTTTAAAACTTATAAAATTGAACATATTAATACGACGACGTCTTCAGACACTATATCTCAAACAAATTTGAAGAGACATCAAACAAACAAACTTCAAAACACCATTTCGACAAACAAATTAATTTATTTGCAAAATGACAATGCAACGAATTAACATCATAATAGCAAAGGCTAGCTCGTTCGCTATTCATACAGGAGCTTAAGCGTGTGGTATATATACACAAGTCTTTTACACGTGCTGTGGGCATGGCCTTTTAAAATTCACAAACCTGCTGCCACAGAAGTTAAAGTTGTTTTCTTCTTAAAGGATGACACTAACACATTAAGAGTTTACAAGAAATTCCTAAATGAGTAATTATCTTGTCAAGTTAACGATGCAACCTATTGCCTTTATATTGCAAATAAAAATTATAAATTTTTATATAATTTATATATTGATCTAGAAAGTCTGTTTTCATTAAATTATTTTAATTGTTATTAATGTTATGCTATACTTTTCTAAAAATCCCAGATCTTAATTATTTATTAAGCTGTACTTTTCCATATAAAAGTTACATTTTAGTTAAAAGTCAATTTTTTATTTGTCCACTGACGCAGGTTAAAATGTGTTTTCTTAGAGATACTTTTATTTTTAAACTAGCAAAATACTTCTGATATGCATGCTCATTGACAGGATTTCAGACATGAGAATTTTCTATATTTTTTCAGCCTTCATTTTTAAATTAATATATATGCTTCTCTTTTGGTTTTCATTTATTTTCTGGCTAGTTCAAACTAACAATATTTTGTTTATCGCCCAGGAACAGACAGTAAAAAGCACTAATTTTATTTTGCTGGCACTATTAATGGAGAAATAACAGATAAATTGTGTTGCAGTCATGCTAAATTTCCAGTTTTATCTTATTGAGTTATACATTAATCAATTGTTAAAGATGCATCATATGTATGTATATAAATTTGATAGATTGATACTATGACTATTTCAAGTTTAAATTGACTTTGGCTGCACTTACCACTAAATAAATGTTTGTCTTCAAACTGCTCAACTGGCACAAAAGATGTCACACCTCTGACTCCATCACATGAATTCTGATTTTTATGTGTTTTAACACAATTCAGAGAACAAGATGGGGTTGAACACTTAGGGCAACTATACTTTGCTGGAGAGCTACATGATGCACATAACCTAAAAATTTGTTAAAGGCAAACTTAACACTTTTCATTACAGTATAAAACATTTACAATTAAAAATACAAATCATAGTAAATTACCAAATAATAATGAGGATCAAAACAAATTTAATTTTAATATTTAAGATAAATATTTCTTACTCATAAATATTTATCTTAAATTATCTGCTAATGTACACATATTATGAACTAAAATAAAAATTTATATTTGACACACAGGAAGGATAACAAGGGGACAGGACACAAACAACTTTGCACACAATTTATTAAAGGATACAATATATTTATGTTATGAAACAATAAGCTGATTAAATAGATTTATCAGCCAATAGAAATAAATATTAGATAAAATTTCAAAATCAACGACAAACAAATATTTGAAAACAAGACATTTAAATAGATTGTAAATTAGTCTCACAAGATACTGCCCATTACTGAACAGCGTATAAAACACAGAATATTTAAACTAAATAAAATATACTAAAAACTGTGTCAGTAAAGCTCATGTTATACATATGAAACAAGGAATTCATCAGAGAGTAATAACAGTCTATGAAATATTTCAAGCAATAATGAATATTGAAATAGTTTACTAAACAGACATCAACCAGAAGTCTATTAGATTTATTGAATCAGAAAAGAAAGGATAATATTATGATCAAATGAATTTATTACAGAGTACTTCAAATATCTAGAATACTAATTCTAAATATCATTCAGATTAAAGTTTAGGTATCACATTCACCATTATACTAACTTTTGATATATGGCTCCAGAAACATGGGGTTTTTCTGCATTTTCATTTGCTACGACAATTTCCATTGTTCCACCTCTTTTATCTACACAAAGAAAAAACAAATTTATTCCAATTGTTTACATTAAGAAATAAATACAAAACCTATTTTAAAAATGATTAAAGTTCCTTTAGTACAACATCAGACAATTTTTAATGTGTCATCAAGATAACTGAAAATGGTACACTTTCAAATTTTTTCATAGAATGTCATGCTAAAAAACTGATATACTTCATTTAATACATTAATAAGCATGGTGCTTTATGAACAAAAACAAACTTGCGGTTCAGTAGCAAACAATTACTTGCACAACAGACACTCATGCAAATTTTTTACCAAACTACTTTAGTGAAGAACTGACTAAAAAATATAAATTACCCAATTATCTGTGAAGTAAAAGATACACCATACAACTGTAAGTAACAGAGTACTCAGTACTGCTGTTTCCTAAGGCAATAAAATAATTGTTGACACCAGGCAAGACCACTTTTTTTCTGTTATTATGGTGATTATATAGACTGCATTAAACTTTAATAATAAACTGCATTTCGAATCTTCCCCTAAACCTTGTGCAAATTAGTTAACAGTTTACAAGCATTATATGGACAATTACATTTGGGGTGTAATGAAGATACTATTACCCTCTATTTTATGCTAAAGATGTTTGTTGGAGTTGAAACCCTGGCTTTTCACATATCAGTTACATTTTTCAACCATTGAAACTTCAAACTGCAAAGCTAAGTATCTTTCTTTATAAGCAAGTACATTAGTACACTTACAGTTACGGATAAAGGGGCTGAAGCCTGATCCAGTTGCAAATCTATATGTTGATTCTTTTGATAACAACTGTCAGTTTCAGGATATTGCTTAAAAGAATAAAAAATTATTTATGCAAGAAAGTTATTTTGTTTTTACTGCAATATTGGAGTTTTGTACACGTAGTTTTCCATGGTTTCTTGAGCATGTGCCATGGAAAACATGTTTGTGTGGCATTTAGATATCCATAGTAAAGAAAATACGAAACAAAACATAAAAACAGAAAGTCTCCTAGTTTATAAATTAGAATTTATTTTAATGCAGCCCATAAGGACTAACAAGGGATAAAGAGCTCATTATCATACTCCACAACATCAATTTTATGATTAGAATAAAAAAATCTTTTAAAAATTCTAGCTGTCCTAAAAGATTGTATTTTAAAAAGACTACGGAAACATTTTATTTTTATTTATTTGAAACCAGTATTTTTTTGCTTAATAAAGGGAATACTTTACAATGTCATAATATGTAATTTAAGCACTGAGTAGTAAGTCATATGCTTTTCATTTTTTTAATTACTTAGTAATTATCACCTAAACAAACATTCTTCATTGCTAACCAGGTACAAAATATATCAATTCTTTGCATCATGATTTCATTTAACCTTTTTCGCCCAAAGGAGCTAATTATTACTGATTAAGTTCAGTAATCAGTAGTTATCAGACATTCAAGTATATGAATATTTGGTGAATTTATTTCAGCCAGTGTAACTTACTCATGGATTAACTTTAAAAATAAGAAAACTGATATATTTAATTCATAAGGAAAAAAATATTACATAAACAAATAAACAAGGTAAAACAATTTCATACTTACGAAAAGAAAACCTGATATTTTACCGGCAGTACAAGTAAAATAAAATCTCTGAAGTCTTGATGAACACCAAGAACAGGAAAACAAGAGTACACGTGCTTATGATGTACCGTTTGTTATGATGAAAAATTTCCGACCGAGACGAATGAATAAATATATCTGTTGCCAGTTTCAGAAACGTGAGATGAAAGTATCTTTGAAATTCAGCTATTCACCATAACAAAATCGCAAGGCAATTGGAGTAAAAAAGTAAAGTGGTTATCCAACTGTAACACTTTGCGATCGTCGCAATTATAGTGTCAAATCAGGAAATTTCGAGCAGCTTTTAAGGCTGCTATTGCATTTTTTGATTACAAAGGATTATTCACCAAGAATTTGTTCCTCAAAATCAAGCAATTAATCAGTATTTTTACAAAGAGGTACTTTTACGATTAAGGGCCTGTTCACATGGGAGTCCTTTGCGTTGCGTTAAGGAAAAGATGACGTTAAGACGAAAATAAACCAATCATATGCCTCCAAACGATTAGCAATGAAATTTTTAACGCCTATGATTGGTTTATTTTCGTCTTAACGTCATATTTTCCTTAACGCAACGCAACGCAACGGACTCCTATGTGAACAGGCCCTAAGAAATAGGATAAGACGAGTGAGGAAGCAACAGTTTGATTCTTCGCAATGGTTTCTTTTACACGATAATGCTAGGCCCCATACAGCAACTTCTGTACAACAATATCTTGCTAAGCATTCAATTACAGTGATAAATCACCCACCATATTCCCCGATTTAACGCCAGCTGATTTTTTCTTTTTTCCGAAGCTTAAAATGGTCATGAAAGGACTGAGATTTGAAAACGTCTCGGATATTAAATCAAATTTTACGCGTATTTTGTGAACGGTTAGTTCCAACGCCTATAAACAGTGTTTCGATGACTTGAAGATACGTTGGAAAAATTGTATAGACTCCTTTGGCGATTATTTTGAAGGAGAAAAATTGGTACTTACGGAAAATCCAGTGAACCATTTTCGCCAAATGAAGTCAATGGCGCCAAGATGCGATTTTTTAGCCAATAATGGTAAAACCTGCCACACGTGATTCAAGGTGACCATTATAAGAGTTTCTTTCTAACTCTCTCTGCGTTCTAAAAAGCACAGATTCAATGGCGTTGTAATATTAAGACTTGTCAGAAGTGAATATCCATTCGGAAAGTAACATGGTTCGAGGGTTCAACCATTTCATTTGTGACTGCACTAAAATATATTTACAGCTGGCCAGAGAATTGACTACTATTCAATGGAGAAAAGAAGAATTAGAGTTGAGTGACAAGACAGTTATCGATTGGAATAATTACTTAAGAGAAGTTTGTACACACAGTCTTTTAACAGGGTCAAAGAAAAAAAAATCAGAGGGGCCTCATTGGCAAAATTAATGAGAGCCTTTTCTCAAAGCGTAAAAACGATGCAGGGAGAATAACCCCCGAGCAGTGGTTGTTTGGAGGCATTTGCAAGGAAACCAGCGAGTGTTTTATCGTAAAAGTTCCAGATAGGAAGGCGATAACGCTTATGCAAGTGATAAAAGATAACATCGAAGAAGGTTCTACAATATACTCGGACTCATGGAAAGCCTATAAAACCTACGAAATAAGAGTTGCTAATTTCGAGAATTTCAAAGTTCATCATAAGTATAACTTCGTAGATCCGGATACCGGCATACATACACAAAACATTGAGCGATTGTGGGGTTCGGCCAAATGTCGGAACAAAAGATATTGTGGGACAGCACGACACCACTTAGATTCTCATATGGCTGAATTCCTGTGGCGTCGTCTTAACAAAGAAGACATATTTGTTTCTATTTTGCGTCCAATTGCAGATTTCATGCCACCAAAATGATTGGCGGCAGAAGCGGCCGGGAAGTTTGGCGCATTTACGCCAACGTTTATGGTCGACTGGATTTTCCGTAAGTACCGAAAAATTTATTTGAAGGTGAGTAATATTTTTCTTATTTATAAAAAATTGTCCTGTTACTTTATGGGCGCACCTTGTACTTACTACACTAGTTATCAAAAATTAATGAAAAATCACAAAAAGAGGGATAACACGTTCAAAGCTAGGTCAATCTATTTAAAATGTGAATATGTTGTTAAGTAAAAGGTGCTGAACAATACTACACTATGCAAAATAGTGACGCTGCAGTCAGAATACGTCATTTGCGAGAAGCATAAAAGTGCATATATCAGAGCAAGGCGACAATTGTCACTGCGAGGCTGAGATTAGACATCTGGCATAGCCAAATTGTAACAATGACCTCCAGGCATCATTTGACCGAAGAACTGCGATGGCGAGCTATTGGGAGACAAGAGGCAGGGCAGAGTCAGACAGAAGTGGCCAGATGGCTAAATGTGAGTCCGTCTGTGGTTCATAGACTTTGGCAACAATTTCTAACCACGGATTCGGCATCCAGGAGGTGCAGCCAGGGACGGCCATACGCTACGACGAATGCCGATGACCGATATTTGTCATTATGCGCACGAAGGAATAGAACCGCAACTCCGTCTGAACAGATCCTCCCTCGCTGCAAGCTCCGGAAGGTTGGTATCAACATCAACCGTGCGTAGAAGGCTTCACGAAGGTAGTGTCTTTCCGAGGCGACCAGCCATTTGCGTCCCGCTCACGTCCCTCCATATGCGGGAATGTTTGCAGTGGGCACGCCAACATGTCCACTGGACGCGTAATCAATAGAGGGCTGTTTTCTTTACGGATGAGTCTAGGTTTAGCCTCCAAAGCGATAGTAGGCGTATTTTGATTTGGAGAGAACCTGGAACTCGTTTTCGTCCATCACGCATCCGTGAAAGATATGCATATGGATCTGGCAGTGTCTGTGTTTGGGGTGGTATCTCTTCGGGTGGACACACGTCTTTCCCCGTGGAAATGTGAATGCTCTCACCTATAGAGATGACATCCTTGATGCTTATGTGCTCCCTTATGCCGGAGCAATAGGTGATGCTTTCGTGCTACAGGACGATATAGCGACACCCCACATTGCTCGCATCGTGGATGCTGAATTGTTTCCTCGAGCAGGAAACAATTCAGCGCATGGAGTGGCCAGCTCGATCACCGGACCTGAATCCTATCGAGCATGTTTGGGACGCTTTAGGACGACGTATATCTGCTCTAAATCCTCTTCCTAGGACCCTAGCCATGCTTTCAACTGCTTTGCAAGTGCAATGGATCTCACTTCCTACAGAACTCATTGACCGCATAATTGACAACATCACACATCGCCGTACGTGCTGCATTGTTTCTCGGGGGGATCATACGCCATATTAAAGGTACTTTTCCTATACAAAACTGACACATCCGATTTGTTCATTGCATACATATGCTAGTTTCTATAACACCATAATTGTCTGGCGATGTCTTTTTATGCTATTTTATACCTTCCTATGTGTTGTATAACGTGTATAAGTTTCATTAAATTATACGAGTAACTTTTTGGGTAATCGTTATCTTTGTAACTTTTCCTAAATTTTTGATAACCAGTGTATATTCTTTCCGGGGACCTATAAGCCATTGTATGAAACTCTGAATAAATGACAAAATATAATGATTAAGGATATGTTCTTTTATTCTAGAGAGAACAATACAAAAGCAGGCGACAATGAGCCTTTGGGAAAAAGTGATACCCTTCACATTCCAGAAAGTTTTTTTTTCGTGGGAGTGGGGTTGGGGGCTAATGCAGGGGTACTTGATGTGAACCATTCACATAGAATCATGGAAGCTATTGCCTACATTTTATATGGGAGCACCTTACAGGTGAGTCAACATTTGCAAAATATTAATATACTTGAATATGTGATTAATGCACGAGTTGAAATTTAAACTTAGATGAAGTTTTTTCTTATGTACCATATTATTAATGTAAAAATGAATGTTATTTCTTAGTTAAACATCATTTTATAAAGTTGAATCAAACTTACTATATTGAAACATACAAAATGACATGCTAACATGAGTTGAGCCTGATCTGTGAGTGGAAGTTAACCCCACATACTGCCGTCCTATGCAAAAAATTAAAATAAATTGTTAAATACTGGTTAAAACAAGGATTAGGTAAATAATAACAATATAAGCATTTGTATTACAACTTAGTCTTTATTTGAAGCATAAATGTTAAGAACAAATAACAAGGATACAGATATAATAATTATAAACAACAAAGTTCGTTGTATTTTCAGCATTCTGGAAGTTGTTCCCAAAACTGTAATCGGGTTTTTTCAAAGAGACCGCCTAGGTTCTTGAGAATTTTCTTCTTCTTATCCACAGGAGTTCCGTTGCCCTTTTCTTGGACTTGTTGAGCCACCTGAAAGACAAATCGTCGACAATGGCTGGGTTTAAAGGGTGAAGACAAATCCAGATAGCTGTATCGAGAGATTCAAGGATCATTTAGTAGCAAAGAGGTATACGCAGACGGATGATATCGACTACGGAGAAAATTTTGCCCGGTGTACCGCTACGACGCTATTCGAGCTGTAATTGCAACGGCAGTCAAGGAAAATCTAAAGTTACTTCAAATTGGAGATGGTATTCCTTTATGGTGACCTGACTGAGGAGATCTATATACATCAACCCGAAGGATACGATAACGGAAATGAGCGTATATGCAAAATGCTCCGACCTTTATACGGCTTGAAACAAGCTGGACGATGTCGAAATGCCAAGTTTACTGACGTGCTAAAGAAACATCGTATGATCCAAAGTAAATCCGACCACTGCCTGTTCATACGCAATGATTACAGACACAAGATGCTGATGGCGATTTATGTTGATGATGGCATTGTCTCTGTTCAGGACGAAGCGGCAATCTTCACATTTATGAGCTCAAGCAACATTTCAACATTAAAGTGACAACGTTGACTTGTTTTCTTGATCTGCAAATTTAACGGTTGAAAGACGGCTCACTCTTCTTGTACCAAGAAGCATTTACAAGAAAGATGTTAGAGCGATTTGGAGATGCCAAGACATCAGACATCCCAGTAAAGAAGTCGAGTCTCAAGGTCGACTATGATCAGCCAAATGACGATGGCATGATCAAGATCACGGAGGCGAAGACTCTCAGCAGTGAAATTCCATATCGATCAGCAATCGGCAGTTTGTTTTATTTGGCGATGGGGATTCGACCAGATATTGCTTGCGCAGTGAGTTTGGTGTCTCGTAATTTGGACAACCCCACAGTGACTGATTGAGTAATCCTTCAAACAACATTAAGATACCGTTGCAATACCATTGGACATGCCATTGTGCACTATAATGCAGATGACAAAAGCCTGATGTTGTTTAGTGATGTAGATAACAACAGCTGTGCAGAAATACTCATGTCGCGCACAGGTTTAGTTTCTTTCTATGGTGGAAATGCAATTAGGTGTCGATGCAGGCTACAATAGGCCATATCCAATTCAACGACAGAGGCAGAGGTTATGGCAGCAGCTGATGCCACGAAAGACCTGATATGATTGAAGCACTTGTTTAACGAGATAGCCAACAATGTCTCATTACCAATCCTGCAGACTGATAATCAGAGTGCTATCAAATACATAAAAATTCCTATGTTCCACACACGCACAAAGCACATCGACCAAAGATACAAATTTGTCCAAGATGATTTCTCAAAGGGACACTTTTAATTAGGCTATTACAAAAGTGATGAGCAGCGATCAGACATTCTGACAAAAGCGCTTCCAGCACCTCTTACATCCTCTAAAGAAGTTTCTAGGTGTGAAAACAGTAAATATCTATAAGTGACAGTTTTACCCACATAAACAACGACTATTTTCATGCTCGAAGGAGGTTGTTGAGAATCGAGCATTGAATTAATATTATGTGCAATTTAGTTGCATCTCTTCGTTTATTTTTTGTTATTATGTTTTATGCATCTGGCATCCCCTTTCGTCTGTATTCCGTTATAATTTATGTAAACAGTAAGGCTTACTGTTCTTCTTATCGACATATTAAATCCTGAATTCAACTATCACTTTATTTCGTTAATATTGCAACACTGGGCACTCCCCCCTGCCTTTTAGGCACCGAAATTTTAGTTTTTTGTGGTATAAATGTATTTTATTTGGATGTAAAAATTTACTGTTGTGAAGATCTTTTTATTAGAACAATGAACAGTAACGTTAATTGCTCAATCTGAAAAATTACTGCACATAAGTTTCTGAGAGATTCTTATATGATCATTAAAAGCTGCCATTTGTAAAGTTTTGATTTCATTTTTCATGCACGATATAGTTAAAGAATAATGGAAAGCATAATAGCAGAATTTTTATTAACACAATTTCAGGTCATAAAGTTTTAAAATTAGTAATAAATGACTGACTCGTAAATTTCAAGGTAGACTTAAAATTAATATAAAATGAAGAATCACTTGTTTATTTGTTAATAGATGGCAGCACTAGCGTATGATTAAAACAAAACGTTCTTTCTGTCTGGCCTTGAGAGATTTCTTCAAATTACTAGTTATTAAATTTTAAAGGGCATTATCAGTGGCGAACCCAGGGGGGGAAGGGGTCCTGCCCCCCAAAGGAATAGAAATTTCATTATGAATATTGATTTTACATTATAAATATTTTTATCCGTTCATATCGCCTCCCCCCCCCCCCCCCCAAAGAAAAAATCCCGTGTGCGCCACTGGGCGTTATAATGGATAAATATGGGAAAGACATAACAAATGTACAAATCACAAATTCACAAATAAATGGCTTTTAGTGCAGTTATAATTTATTTTAAGGATGTTTTATTGTATTCGGTTATTTTATATGAAATATATTAAATTTTCAGTCGTTCTCATTATGTTTTCCCTACCCTTTACACTCTTATTACTTCTAACAGTTCTAATCTATGGTATATAATCTTGAAAATAAGGCTACCCATGTTACTGTATATTTATTCTGCTTCTTTAATGTTTCTGTACGCAAAGTAGGTGAAAATACCACGTCATCCTGTAATAAAAATTTCACATTAGCTTTCATATGTTTTTTTTTAACTGTACCATACCTATACATTTTAAAATACAGTTAGGAAGGTTTTCTTCCATTTCAAAAAATTAGCCGAATCGATTACAATAGTGAAATTCGACAGGATGATCTATTAGATACTATTTTAAATTACAGGATCACGCCCGCTTCATGTTTCTTGAAAGAAGCTGAAATCAGAAGAATCAAGAATTTAAGTTTTACAAACCTAGGACTGATGTTTTACTCTGCTCTCTATGTTCAAATAATTGAATTCTTAATTTACTTACTTTAAAAAAAAAAAAAAAGACATCACATGTATTATTTAACGTTTCCATGGGTTTAAAATTTTTTTAAATTATCTTATGATTTATTAATTCTAGTCTATCTTTAAAGATGTCATTATTTTGGCGAATAGGGCATGGAAAATGTCTTGCAAACTGATAACAGCTCAGGACCCTTCCTCATAAAACGTTGTCATAGAGAAGCAAAACAATATTTGTATTAAAGTAACGAGCGCACAAGTCCTGACATTAAAAACAGAACTTTCGAAATTATCTGCAAGAGAATTTCACCGAATATTTTGAGGATTTAAATTTCAAAACTTCAAACTCTTGATCTTAGAAGCCTAATAACAAAATTAATCTCCGAATGGAAAATATTTTAGACTGTTTTCTTTTACTTTGCATATTCAATAAGCAATAGAGTGTGTCAAATTTCAAAGATTCTGGCGTGAAAGCAGTAAGACGAAGCCAAAGAAAAACTTATAGAAGCTTATGGGAAAGTGTATGGTTTATATTATCGTCTTTTCTATGCTTAAATTTCTGGTTTTTTATGTTTACATTTTCAAAAGCTTTTAAAATTTACAGTTAAATTTTTAACTTGAATATTCAAGTCATATCTCATAGCAAAATTTAGATGTGAAGACAATATTTAAAGATAGTTCCAAAAATTCTTCTGCGGAGACTCGCCAACTAAGCGCATAAAATAGCAATGGATTTCTATAAATCCATTTAACTATAATTAAAAATTTTAACTTTTTATAAAAATATAATAGCTCGTTAAGCCTCAATTACATTAGGCGAGTTAACTAACAACAAGCCAGCGAGAAAAGTAGCGAGCGAGTCAGCTAGTAAAGTAGCCTTGCCTTTAACTTTACTCGCACTAGCTGAGCTACCAGCTAATTAGCTAGTCAACGTGATTACATTGGGTAAGTTTACTAGCAACTAGTGAATTTGCCGGCGAATAGCTTGTAAAGTCACCTAATGTAATTTAGGCTTAAATAACAATGAAAGGGAATTTTAGTGTTTGATACGATACTTTTGCGATGAACGGATGCCATATAGACATTGTGGAAGCAATGCGTCTACGAGGTATCCGTTCATACTTGTGTCGCTTTTAGGAAGCTGTGCAAGAAAATTCTGAGATAGTATAGAGCTTTTTCTAAGCTTTCCCTCTATTGTGTACCACTATGTGATAAATGACGTCACGCGTGAAAAAAAATCGGAAATGGTTTCTCTAATAGTTTAATCTCACAAAAAGTGAACACTCACTTTTAATCTCACTTTTAATCTCATAAATAAAAAATTCATGAAAACATATATAAAAGAAAAACATATATAAAAGAAAAGAAAACATATTTAGGGCCAGTTCACACAGAATCCGTCAGCGTCAGCGTTACTTATTTCGTATTGAAATATATTTAACCAATTACAAAGCTCCAAACGATTAGCCACGAAGCTGTTAAGGCTTCTGATTGGTTAAAAATATGTCAATCCGAGTAAAGCTGACGCTGGCGGATTCTATGGGCCCTGTTCACATAGAGTCCGCCAACGTTACTCGTGAATAGGCCCTTACGATTTACGGTTACTGAAGCTGACGGTTTCTATGAGAACAGGCCTTATGTAAATAGGCCCTAACAGAAAAATACGAAGAAAGATACTTTAAATACAACCTAGAAACTAAATGTAGCTTAAAAGCAATCACATTTGCCTAATCGTCTGCTTCTCTACAAGGCAACTTTTTTTTCTTCTTTTTCGTGACGTCACTTATTGCATAGTGGTACTCGGTTGGGGGAAATTTTCAGCTTCTGTAATGAGTCGCTCATGTATGGATTTTCCCACAACCTGCTGAAAACATTCCAACTCTATTTACCGCAATGGGTCCAATCAGTGAAAAGTAGGCAATTAACGATATTTAATGAAATCATTTTCTGCTTTTTGATGGCAATTTGAATAAGTTCCATTACGGTGAGTTAATACATCGGTTAGAATTTCTTTACATAATTCAGGTCAATAGAAAGGTAAATAAGTGCCTCCGCATAAAAAAAAAAAAAGAAAGGTAAATAAATTTTTCTTTGATTTTCATTACAACAGATTAATTAAATTCGTCCCAACATTTTCTTGTGTTAAAAAAAAATTCAAAAATTATAATGTTGATTTTCCTTCTTTCTTTTTTAACCCAAAGGAATTTTATTTCTGTTCGATCGCATTAAAAAATTTTCTTTTACAATGTAGTTCAAGCCTAGAGCTATTTTGAAAATCGTCAAAGGTTTCCAATACATTCTGGTTCTGCTGTGTTTTGTATGTGATTTTTTACACCGAGTTTTCAGTGTATACAAGATAAGGCTCATCGGTGTTAATGTTTAAAATAAAATGGAATGTGTTTAGTTAAGAACAATTTCTCCTTCAAATTTTTATTTTTGCTATTAAACGTTAAAGTCATTTTTCATTGTTATTTACGAATTATTTTAATGTTATATTTTAAAAGGAATTTGAAATATGACTTAATATATTTATTGAAATTTATTATTATTTTACATGGCTAGTTGGCGATTTTTCCCATATTGGCTTGTAATATGTTCCAAACAAACTTTGTTCTCTGATTTACTGCTAGTTGTACTTCTCAAGTCTGTGCTGTTATTATATGCATTACTTTTGCTTTCCATTTTTTCCCAAATAGTGGGCAAATTCTAGTCACAATTAAATTTTAGTTCTATCTTATAGCTAAATATTAAAAAACAGTTAATTTTTTGCCTTATTAAATTGATAGCATGAATAATTTTATCAGTTTAAAATATTTCTAAATTAATGTTTCGCTTTAAAAAATAATATTTCTAACAAGATTTTTTCAACGTCTAGTTTAAGATCTAATTCCTTTAAAAACAAAAAATCTATAAAAGTTCAGATTTTTTTTTCCTTCATATAATTAACTAGCTGAATACCCGTGCTTCGCTACGGAGTACATTTTAGAATAATTATAATGAAAAAATAATGAAACTGCTTTTTAGAGGATTTCCTTATAAACAATATTTCTTATTTCTTCATTGGATGGAACTAATATTACCAGGCTCGTCCGCGAACTTACGCGTGAGCAAGCTACGTAAAACTGACTGAGAGAGAAACAATTTTCTCTTAAATCCTGGCCTTGAGACTTATTTATCGTCATGACGAAGCATACTTTGAGGGGAAATTGCAGTTTCTTAAAGTCAAAGGGGAGGTCATTGAGTATTAGTGGAATGCGTGGCACGAACACTTTTTCTCCTTGGGCCCACCAGGTTAAAATAATGGCTTCGATTAAGTTTTTATGCAGGGCTCTGACTTGTAGTCTAGTGCCATAGCAAAATTTCGGTGGTTTTAAATTTCAGCCCTTTAGGTCTAGCGGTTTGGTCTGTGCGAGGTCTGTCAGTCAGTCACGGAACTGTTTTATATATAGGTTTAACTTAATATCCATAAAACATACTAATTTGAATTAAATTCTTAAAAAACTTCCATCTCAATTAGTCTAGTGGTTAAATTTTATCTGTTACTGTATTTTAATGTTTTTTTGTCAATTTATTTCGTTGTTATACGTGACGCAAAATTAATTTAAAGTATCTCAAAAAGAAAAGAAATCTCGTGATGAGCATTTAATAAATTAAATTCTAAAAATTAATTTTAAAAATTCCCCAAAAATCAGAAAATGGAGGTAAAGATTCGAAAAAAAATTCATTTTAAAGGAATTTTTATGATCCTTCTCGTGATATAAATTTTACAACCCTCAGATTATTATTTTAAATGCAAACTTGAAAAAAATTTATAAAAATCTTGAAAATTTAATTTCAAAAAATCTTTCTTATTGCACTCCTACACTATAAGAAGAATCGCCATGCAAAATTTCAGACCTTTAGGTCCAGCGGTTTGGTCTGTGAGTTATCTGACAGTTACGGAACTGTTTTGTATATATATAGATAACAATAAAATATTTTGTCACTGATCAAAGAAATATTATCAGAGAAGATAATTTTTAAATTAGTTATTTGTTTTGATTGTAGTTTGGTTTAATGTAGGCTTTAGCAGCATTCCTATATACTTAATTTTGTTTGATCCATATCGAAACTTAATTTTTGCAAGGGTTATTTTTTTTTAACCATAACTGCCTACTAATTAATGTTTTATGCATAATATATAATTTAGTATTAGCAATTGTTAAATCAATAAAATAATCTGGTGTCTAAAATTAACAACACACTTAGCAATGCCCTATTCAATAAAAATAGGGGAATATTCAATAAAATTGGGGAGTAATGAAATTTCGACTGATGTAAATTAATACTTCAAAACCTATTATTTCACAATCTGGAATGAGTTATAAATACATACGAAATTTCAATGAAAAGGATAGGGAAGTAATGAAAAAGTGAATGAAAATAAAACTTTGAAAAAATATAGAATTCCGAAAAAGATAAAAAATTATGAAATTATAGGGCATATGTTCATCTTTAACGCTAACATAGATAAAATCACTTCTTAAAATACCCACTACAAATTAAAATTGGCACCTAGTTTCATACTAATATACATAAGGCTGACATTATTAGTAAATGCTGTCTCGATCGACAATTCACAAATGCCAAAAACACAGATTTCAAGTGATTTGCTACTTTTAATTAAGGTGTTAATTAAATTTTTATTCAGAGTGTTTTGGAATTTGCCCTTTGCCTCCAAAATTCTAGTTTGGCTCTGCTATATATAGCTTCGAGATTTCCAGTTCCGATATTATTCTTTTCGATCGATGGTTAAAGTGGGGCATGTTTCATCCCGTTAGATACTCCTAAAACCCATTACCTTACCTTATTCAAAGAGTTCCACTCCTCTCCAAAAGGCAAATGTCTGAAGGGAAAATTTTGAATATTTCTTGACAAACTATAACATGTCTCTTCAGACAGTTTACAGATTCCTCAATTATTTCCTTAAGAACTAGACAAGACAAGAACGAAAACGAATGACTACACTTTCAGAAGATCAATATTTATTTGTAATGGCACTTAAATTGAGAGTAGTCAACCGGGCGGTTAGGTCTGTTTTGAGTTTGCAGCCTCCACTGAAACAATGAATCGAGAGAAACAGACTATAGAAGATGTCATAAGACAAGTCTTTACACGAGGAAGGCCATGAACAAGTATCAAATCAGTACATTGAAAAATACTAGTGAAACCTCACGCCACAAGAGACCTCGTCTGTGTTGGTGCTGGGAATATAAAGACTTATAGCCTTCAATTATAGGGTGCTGCTAGGAACAGTACAGCTTTCAAGATACGCCTTCATAGAGGTTAATAGACATGAAAATGTCAGAAGCATAAAAATTTTGCATGTTCATGCACACCTCTGACATATGTGGAACGGTGCAAAAGAATCATAGGTAAATTATTTTATGACAAAAGCACTTTAATATCGCTTGGTTATTTAAAATTTCTTCGATTGCTCGTGTTCCAAAATACAGAAAATTGAGATATTTAGCGCATTTCCAGTAAATCTATGCTTTCCTCATTGCTGTTTTATTTTTTCTTTAAGTAGTTCCTCAAGAGCTGGACAAGAGCGAAAATGAAAGACTACACTTTCAGAAGATCAATATTTATCTGACATTTGAACTGGGAGTAGTCTACCGGACGGTTAGGTCTGTTTGGAGTTTGCAGCCTCCACTGAAACAATGTCTACTAGTATGGGATACGGATGTAAAGTGAGTTATTTTCAACATTTTTTGTTTGTATATAGTAGTTTGTCTCAAATGCAAATTTTCATTGATTTGCAGATGTTTTGTGTTATTACTGAAGGTATTGGGTTGGCCAAAAAATTAGTCTGCTTTTTAGCAGGATTGCTGAAGTAGCGCTTAGTTGTCTTTGACGTCATTCGAATCAATTTTGCTGGTTGTGTTGTGAAAGCTATCATAAGCGTGCATTTAAAACAAAGGCTTACCAAAATTGGCGAATTTTTGTGTAGAAGTTTTAATATTAAAGATGGAAGAAAATTAGCAACATTTTCAGCATAATTACACTTTATTTCAAGAAAGGTAAATACGCAAAGGTAAACAGAGATTTAAGCAGTGTAAGTTTTGGGAAAATTGAATAACGACGTGGAACAAAATGGTGAACATGTTGTTCAATAAAGTTATTGTGGAATATCAAGGAAAAGTCTAATATTAAAGAAATTTTAAATAACTGAAAATCATTGAATAGAAGTGAAAGATTTAACGAGGTGAAAATAGAGGTGAATTTCGAGTCATATTTAAGAGGGAAGCTTCATGATTGGTACAATACAAGAGTCACCTAAAAAAAGTGATAAATGGATTCTGATAAAGTAAGTCTTCCTAAACATTTTCTTATATTAATTTAAGCGTTTCGAATGAGTGCGTTTTTATTCTACCTCTCTTTATGAATTCAGCTTTCAGAGTTGCCGAAACGTTCTATTCTTGATGGTCATTCGCATCACTGACTTGTTTTACCTTTACATTATCCAAATGTCACTAAATTATTATGAAAGTTTTAAAAATTTATTTTCGGTACCATGTCTATTTTAATTAATTTAACCGTTATGACAAATGTTATTACGTTACTACGCCTTGACAAGTGCACTATTGCTTCGTTTAAATGAAAGTTTTGAAATTTCTCTCGCGAGTGTGTTTGTGATGGGGCGGGGAGAGCGAGAGCGTAAATGATTGTAATCTATATATATATCTATATATATATATATAAATAACAGTTCCGTAACCGACTCACTGACTGACATACAACGCACAGACCAAACCGCTGAACCTAAAGGGCTGAAATTTTGCATGGCGATTCTTCTTATAGTGTAGGGGTGCACCAAGAGATTTTTGAAAAATCCTTAGATTTTTTTTAAAATTAAATTTTTAAGCTGTTTTTAGTAACTTTAAGTTTGCATTTAAAATAATAATTTGAGGTTTATAAAATTTATATCACAAGATCATAAAAATTCCTTTTAAATGAAATCTTTTTCGAATCTTTACCTCTATTTTCAGATTTTTGAAGATTAATTTTTAGAATTTATTAAATGCTGATCATGTGATTTCTTTTTCTGGTACTTTAAATAAATTTATCGTCACGTGCGTAACAACTAAATAGACAAAAAAATATTTTTTTCTTGCTAATGGGACAGACGATTGGACATTTTGTCTATAAAAATATCCCTTACAATTTTTTTTATAAATATATATATATTTTTTCTACATCAATTGTATATATTGATGTCGTATTTATTATAAATATATATATTTTTTGGCATTAATTGCATACATTGACTGTTGTATTTAATTTGAATGTACTCCGTAGCGAAGTGCGAGTTTTCAGCTAGTAACTCTATATGATTTCTAGAAGGTTATTTTTTTTTATAACGATCCCGTTTTCTCCCTTCATACTTAACTAAAATCGATAAATAAGGTACCATTTTAAAGACAAAGTTCTCCGGTTCTGACGAATTGTTAATTTAGAATGACACGTTGTATGGTTTGTTTAAAAAATCTAAGTTAAAAATGGACTTTTTGTCCTAGAGTTCTTTGTCTGGATGCGTCGATATGGCATGGTCAAATAGTGAACACAAAAGTTTTGTACTGTAAATATCACATTTTCACGAGTTTGTGTAGATATTAGCAGTTCAGTATAACAAAGGTATTTTGACGTGTCTATATATCACGTTCCCCTGTTTTGTGTTATGCTTCACCTCCAGTTTTGTGTCCGGTGTTTTGTAATCGGTTTTGTATTATCTTTACTCATCATTGTTACTTAACAAATAAACAATGGCTACAAAAGAACCGGTTCTTTCATCTTACTAATAACCACCAACCTCACTATAAAATTTATCGTTATTTTATTCGCATGCGAAAGTTTCGCACGGGTCACCTAGTGACACATTCCTCATAAGTTTGTGAAGAGGTACTCTGAAAATTCGGAGTTGTTTCTGTGTTACACTTTTGTGCATTACTTATTTTATTCCCATACAGTGAAGTGACTGAGCAAATAATTTTAATCAATATTTATAAATTTTAGATAATTCCACAATACTTGTCACAGCTTGTGTTTTGCATAAGGATGAGGGACATTCGATGTTTCGGATATTTTATGTAACTGAATGATTGGTTAGGATAATTAACTGTAGTAATAAACATAACACGCGAGTCTCATAATGGAAGCAATACAAGACTAAAATCTATATAAATACCTAATACTTTTTTTTATAGAACTGCTTTTTGAACTTCTTTAAAACAGTCAATTCAAAGAAATATTTTGGCTCTAAAGTCAAATAAATAGTAACATTGCAACTAGAATTAAGATTACAATAAATGCTTTGAAAACCTTGCTTTTCAAGTACTGCCGAAATCCTGAAAGTTTTCAGAGCATTGAAATGCGTAAAGATTCTTAAAAAGGCATTTTAAGCAGGCAAATCAGATGTCTAAAAAGGATAACTAAAACCTTTTACCATGTTTCTCTTACATTTTTATATTCTAAAGATATATTGAGTAATTTTAGACTTCACCATTTAACTCTAAGAGCTTAACCGTCACCTCAGCATATTCCATGCCCTCACAATTCTATTTCCCTTCCATGAGTAACGGGTTTTACATTTAATAAAGACATCAATGCACACATAAAGACAGGTACACAAAGTTAAAAACACTTAGGTATAAACAGGTTTATTTGACCCCAATAGGCAATACAAGCAAATAACTACAACTGCAATAACTCTCTGGGGTTGTAAGAATACTGTACAAATTACAATCGATGCATAGTGTGGTCCCGTATGGAATTCAACTGCTTAAGGTGAGGTTCTATTATTTCAAAAAACATGAACATCAACATTTTCATGAAATTACTTTAAAAGTGCGGAATTTCTCATAAAAGCATCTTTGGAGCACAGTTAGAAAAGATGTAAAAGTTAAAAATCTATCGTCTGCTACTCTGCTGTTAATGTAAAAATAAATTGTACAAATAAGTTAATGACATTAATGACGGTGTAATGAAGGACTAGCTGAAAAATATGTCCCTGGGCTGTACAAAGTGGAGTATAGGCAGGTTCGCGGAGCCGTAACCGGCGCACACAGCCTGGACAGTATTTTCGAGCTTTAAAACATGAAGTTAATCCGATTGAAAAAGTAGCAGCTGCACGAGGCGAGGACCGAAAAAATAAATCTGGAAGTATATTAGGTAAAACGTAGCAGTTGCCCATTTGAATGTATTCGAGACTGTACTTCCACAAAGTATAACCCTCTCAATGTCTTAAGCTCTCTGGTGGTGTTGAAGATACTTCCTAATCGACTGCAGCTCAAGTCCGTCACACGTCGACACAAAAATGTTTGGACACATTACATAAAACCATAACTTAGAGGATTCTTTAGCGTTGTCACCGACACAGGTTTAGCCAGCAACGCGACAAATTCGAGACCGAAAGTCCGTCGCGATATGTTGTACACTGGGGATTATATAATGCTATATGTTTGGCATAAAACGCCAAAGTTCACTGACATTGATATATAGCCGGAAATAGATCAGTTCTGAGATTAAGGCACTGTGTGAGCGATTTCAATGCTAAACCTTTTGGCGATAGATTGAAAAATTTCCTATAGTTCTTTAGCAGCGCTATTCCTCTTTAGGAGTTGCCGTCCTATGAACGAGATATCCATTCGAGTGGCCATTTGTTCCATTCTTGTAGCCATTTTCGGACGGTTTGTTGTACCCGTTGGTTGCACCGTTGCTGACGATGCCATTGGTTTTATGGAGGCCGTTCCCTCCGTGGTACCCGTTTGTTCCATTCACACCATTCGCCTTCGATTCACTGTGGACAGAATTTCCGTTCAAAGCAGCAGCAGCCGCCGCCGCCGCGGCCGCTCTTGATTTGGCGGCAGCTATCTTCCTGCCGTAAGTGTTTTTGTAGAAGTCTGCGAAGAGGAACCAGAAGAGAACAGCGTGGAATCCAATCCACCACATGAATCCGTGTGGGTAGTTGCACTCTCTGAATAGCAACTGGAAGGAATGTACGAAGATTGCAATGAACTGAACCTATCGAGAGAAAAGAAAACACCTTAGTGTGTGCTAGCATGGAAACTTTTTTCCAAATTTAGACAAACTTCTGAACAAAAAAAATTCAGGTAGTCTCTTCTAATAAAACTACCGCGGGTTATTAACATAGGATTAGTTATCGTTGCTTACCTCTTCTCTATATGTACGTGTGTGTGTATATATACATATGTCAAAATTTTGACGCATCTTTGTACTTTTATGTTTAACTTGTTCAAGCGATAGACTGGGTTTGACGCGCTGCAAAATTATAACTCGCGAGGACGAATGGACGAACGGTTTTAGAGTCTGAAATTTTCCTTTCCGCAGGACCGTTATGGAGGAACGTAATCTATATATTTAAGTTGCTAAGCAGATTCTTTGGGCATTCCGTGAGAGAAAACTGCTGCATCAATTTACTTCATTTTGGTTTTAAGCTAAGGATTTTAATAGATAGATGTGTCAAATTTGGTTTTTGTAACCGCAATTTCTATTAGAGTTGCTTATTGCATAAAAAAAAATTTGCTTTCTGACCATGCTCAGTGGCATTTTAAAATCTGCCTTTAGATACTAAGTAAGAGGCCGCATGAACACGTTAATTTGTTTATTCGAAGGAATCTGTCATTGAATAGCCATATTTCGTTTTATTTGGTTCAGTAGTAATTTTTTAAAATATATTTCTCTATTCTCAATATGATTTTCAACATTTGGAAATGATGTTTAGTATAATTTGTGTATTAGTACATTTATTTACTATCCAGCCGTCATGTTTTGACGGGTACCAACTAGTCTTACGTTAAAATTTGTTTTAAAGTGGGGGATTTGATTAAGTTATACGTGAGACACAACAATGTTACAAACTAATATAAGAATAGAATAGGAAAATTTTAGAAACCATTTTACCTTCTAAAATATAACCAACAGATTTTATTTAAAGTACTTTTCGATTTATATTATCGTACTAAAATAAAGTTGTGCGTAATATAACGTTCTCATCGGTTGTTTTGAAGTATTACCACAAAAGTTGTTTAAGCAGAGTACTTTTGCTTAAGTAGCGATTTCAACAAATTACACTAAAAATGGCAACTAAAATTAGAATCTGGAGTTGGACATATTCTACTCTTCTCTAGTTTTATCAGAATCGTAAATCTGATACAAATTATTCACTAAAGATTTCGTTTGTTTTTAGCCTTTTGAGATTATAATTCAGTCTAAAATCGATGTATAGTCGATAAATTTACTTTCAGGGTCAAAATTACATTATTTAAGTCATACTTTGAAGCCCTGTTTATTTCCTGGCGGCGTATTACCACAACGAAGTAATTTTAGCAAATCTGATTATATTTAAACTACCGATGTTTAGCTAGAGTGCCTAGTTTGAACTTCCGGATTTGGAACATGAATATCATTCAGTAGATAAGATTTAAAAATATACATGCGAGCAGAAATTCTCACTAGCGTTACTAGCATTAAAATGTTCATAAAGTCATTTCATAGAAAGAATTAAAAAAAATTTTCCATTTTAGTAGCAAGTTTTATGTACTTTGGCTGAAGAATTTATAAATGTATGCTATGTATATACACATTAAAACCCAGACTTATGACAGAACAGAAATTAATCTTTCAATAGAATTTTGCGCAAGTGAGTGTAAATAAAAATTTTGAAAGCTCAAAATTGACTAAATATAACCATAAAAATCTGAAATATGGATTCAGGACTTTTATTGAAATAATGTGATATTTAAGGGAAGGCACAAGTGACAGTAAAACTTAAAATTCCCGTTAGATTTCGAACAGTTTTTTAAATCCAAATATAGTGAATGAATAAAAAAATCTGACTATACTAACCATCTGGAATGCAGTCATGTATTTCTTCCACCATAGGTATTTGTTCATGCTAGGTCCAATAGCTGCCAAAGCATAGTAAAAGTACATCACGATATGAACCAAGCTGTTAACGAAGGCAAAGAAAGTACTGTGTCCACCTGTAACGCAAAGTTTAATGTTAGTATATAAAGATATAAAAAGAATAAATATAATTTTTTCAGACCACGAAATTAATTTATCGGAACAAGCAAGATTATGACTCAGCTAAACGCTATCATATTAAGCTTAACGTTAAGTAATGGCGTTCTTATTTCTAATGATATAAAATAAAGTCATTTTATGTCACCGTTCAAATCAAGAGCTAAGATCTCTTCAATAAACCTCCACTGTCTACAACTGCCATTAAAATCTTTCTATATTAGACTACATTATCTGGGATTATAACGAAATCATGACAAATATTGAAAATCTTTAGCTTTAGATAAATAGTTAAAGGGAAGTATCAATATGAATAATTAAGTATGTAAGTATGATACATACTCTCGCATAAATAGAACTTTTCAAGGCTGATATGCAGCAAGTCAGATTTAAAGTAGACTAGCTGAGTGGCAATACGATGTGTTGCTTTTTTGATTTAAAATGAAATAGTTTCATTTCTTAATGATTAAAAACCGTTTAATCACTTTTAAAAATATATTAGAATTTTTAAAAAAGGAAATAATTTAAAATTTTCTTTCTCAAATTTCGGTTTTTGGCGTTTGAAATAATTCTTTCAAATTTCCGTTTTCAAATTTTGCTTTTTAGACAAAAAAGAAATTCATTAAATTAGAAAAAATTCTAAAAGGTTTTAACTTCTCATTTCCTAAAACTAAAATTATTTCTGGATTTCAATTATTAAATGACTCGTTCTCAACTAATAATTTTTCCTTTTGGCAACTGAGCAGAATTTCTTTTGAAAAGTAGGGTTCCTGGGTCTATTGACATTAACTCCTGTCGCAAGATGCTTATCAATGTATATGTGCTCAGTAGAAAAAAGTATCAAGTTAAATTAAATTTAAAGTTACCAGTGACATTAATATAAAAATTAAGTTTAAAACCTTCAAAAAGGAGAAGGGTAAGATAAATTTAAAAATTAGAAATATATTAAGAATAAATAAATTAAGATTAAAATTAAGAATAAAAAATTTAAAGAAAAGTTGATATTAATTATAAAGTTACAGAAAAATGGCCCTCAGCAAACAAGATGGAAAGTTCACATAATAAAAGAAAAAGGCCCTGTGCAGGGTCAAACAATTCGTAATAAGATGATTGCAGAGTTCCACGGGGGGAAAACAAAAACACCAAGATAAGGTAAATTGGAAAATGCAGCACAACCTAGGACCCAACCCGTAACGTAGGGTTTACCAGGTTAGCGCGATAGCACTGCGCCACGACAGCACAGAGGCATTTGAAAAATATGGCTGGTGTACCGCGGTAAGGCCGAATGTAAATATTAATCTCGGTTGGAAAAGTGCTTAAAAAGTAGAAAGACAGTTCTGACGAACTCAAAATTGGTGGTGGAAGAATCCTATCAGTTGCTCATTAATTAGAAACAAATTTCACGAACTTGCTGGAATTATTAATGAGTAAAATAATAAGTCTAAAAATTACGAACTCTGCATTCAGTTAAAAATGAGTTTTGAAAGTACGCTATTTTAGAATGAAAACTATTTTATTGAATGTATTAGGTATATTTTGGAAGCAGAACATCTAGCAAATGCCGATAAATCGTAAAATTGACATTAATAGGTTCAGTAAACCGAAATATTTGTCCAAAATTGTAGATTTCGTGAAATTCGGAAAACTGCTTTTGGAAAAAAGCTTCGTTTGCAATGAAAAAACTTTTAAATTTATAAAAATGTGTATATTCTTAAAGATGAAGAGTTGTAAAGCACATGGAAATAAAAAAATTGTCGATTGGAGGATGTAAAAGTTTAATTTTGCATGCAGGAAAATAGTGGAAATTTGCGAAACGGAAAGGAGCTGGCCCACCCGGAATGTCAGCTGTTTCTGCTGTCCTCTTCTATTGAGTTCGGTGGCTTTAATTGAATAATTAAAAAAGTCTAAAGTTTTGAAAGTTGAGGATAGCATCAGTGCACGCGTCTCGGCTGTCCGCGTATATCGGTACCAGTCGCGATATCCTGCTATGCTCGGTTCGCGAGATTGTCAGTCAGCAGACACGGGGACGGGCCAAACTAACATTTGTTTACCTTCAGCTTTTAATAGTAAGATACTCACCAGGAGAGAATTTGACACCCCACCAGACGCTCATGGGCATGATTCCGTGGTGTATAACGTGCAAGGTAGAGATGTGGGTGAATTTTTTCCTCAGAACGAAGAAAATCTAAACAGGAAGTTCACATATAAATTACATGTTGATTATTTCAAATTTCAGTAAAAAGGATGATTTTCTATTATGTAATCACAAGTATTGGAATTTATAGGCATCATGAAAGAATTTGTAAATAAAGCTCTAAGGTTTTCATACTACCAAAGAACAAAAAAACAGTGTTATTAACAACTGGACACCAATTAGCTAAGCAAACTAGTATTTACCTCGAGAGGTTTCTATATAAAAAAAGATACGTACCGTATCGGTGAATTCCAAGAATTTGGAAAGGTAGTACCACCAAGCTAGATGAGCCATCTGCAAAAGCAAAAAATATTTAAAAATACGGAGAAATGTATTTCTTAATACCTAAACTCAGATTAACGTTGACAGATTTAAAGATTTCATGGTAATCTGTACAAAACTCCCCCCCCCCCCCAAAAAAAAAAGTTTAGAATTTCAGAAGTTTTTTAAATTTGTAGAATTAATTTAACATTCAATTCTCCTTAGCATTATGAATAAAATAAAAATTCAGAATCCGAAAGAAAAAATGTTGGGTAACAACTATTCCAATGCGGAGGCACTTGTCAAACATTCGCCTATACTACGCCGCAATTTTACTGCCCATTTTATTATTGGGGCACCATATAGGCCGACAGCATTACCCTCTATGAAAGGACGACACGAACGGAGACATTTTTCGTGGTGCGACGCCAGGATTCGATCCGAGCACCCTCAGCACCGAAAACCAGCGCGCTGTACCACTGGGCCGCCACAAGCCCTAGGGTAACATAACTAAGGTGTATTAATTTTTTAAAAATATTAACAGTAAATATTTCAGTTCATTACTGAGGCTTGCCAAAAACAAATTGTTTTTTCATAGCATATTGTGAAATCCCACCCATGATCAGAAAAATTGTTTTATGTATTCAGATTTCAACTTACTATATTAAACTGCGAGATGTTTGTATCGTAACATTTACATTCATTCACGCTATTAGTCAGTATATTATTACGAAAATGAGTGCATAGTTGAAATCGAATGTTTTCACATTTACAAAAATTGACTTATTACCGAATAATGAACTATTTGAAAATATGTGCAAATAATGTTAATACCAAATAACACGATGCAATGAAAGTCATCTCACCAGTAACAGCTTTGCATTTCACTTATAGACTTCATTACATTTCATGCCTTTTTCACGATGTTTTAATACGTTACAGATTTAGGCACTTTGTGAGAAATGTGTTCATCATAAAGTAGATCCACATTCAGTTTATATTAAATTTTTATTCCGCATTTTTCGAAACATTGGAATATAATTTATGTAAAATGGAGGGGGCTTGGGGTGCCTTGTGTGGATGACTGATCTGTACTGTTTGATCGGCATCCCCGAGCCCCACAGAAATGAAAAATGGTCACCGAACTTGGGAAATTAACCCTCGACTGCGAATTCAGGTATTGCTACGTAGCGACTGGTCTTCAGTGATTCATGGACCGATACGCGAAAGCGGAGGGGGCCGAGGTGTCAAACGAATTATGTAAAATGGATTTATCACGTGTTTTTTGCATCCATAATTTAATAACAATTGTCCGATATATCGCTAGAATTTAAAAACCACATTGAAATAATTCTACGTTGCAAAAATTACAATGGCATTCAAACTGATAAAGAGCTTCAAAATGTAACTTCTTTAAATTATCAAACTTTATTGACAAGTTCCAAGCTCAATCAAATCAGGTGAAAAATTTCAGATGATCAAAT
This sequence comes from Dolomedes plantarius, assembly GCA_907164885.2. Classification (NCBI taxonomy): domain Eukaryota; kingdom Metazoa; phylum Arthropoda; class Arachnida; order Araneae; family Dolomedidae; genus Dolomedes; species Dolomedes plantarius. The sequence goes on along the minus strand of OU015498.1, from coordinate 96,940,617 downwards.
AAGATGAACGATATACTATGCTATCATGTTTACAGATAGCATCTGCCTCTTTGAAATGGCGATAATGCAAGAATGAGGCTAATGAGACAAGCAACTACTTTACTTACAGCTGTGGCATCTGGGTTGTCTGAGTAATCCACAGGTTGACATTTCCAGTTATACTTTGAAAACCATCCTATGAATCCCAGCTGAAAAGAAAAAGGATCTGGTTAGACATAATATAAAATTCTAAAAGCTACTTTAATATTAAAATGGAAGACACTTGGAGTTGACATAGAAATAACAGGTATCAATTAGAAAAATCCGTTTATAATAGGATGGATACAAGTGAATCCCGCAATTTTCTCATCTTAGCAAAAATATACTTCGTAATTCTAAAATATCTCCATTTTGAAAATAACCATTTGGGAGGAAATGTCAACCGACTGCTAAATTACCTACAATACTTGTAAAGACTGACATGAGGATACCATCCTAAGTTTTATATTTTATTAAAATTTGAGATACGATGAGTTAAATTGGTTTGAGTTAGATGTGTAACAATGACAGTGGAAGTTATAATTTGAACACTAAGTTCAGTACCTAATGGGTGAATAAACATTTTCCTTTAATGAATACGATAAAATATCAAGTCTGAGTTAAAGGTTATCTAAAATGGTGGGTAAAAACCATTGAGGTTTGTGAGGAATACATACAAGAACTATGAAAGCTGAAAAACAAAAGTATATGTTCATGGTATTTCGAGTGTTCCGAGATAAGATAAAATTTCTTATGGGAAAAATTGATCTGAAACGAAATAATTCAGGTTTGGTCTCATTAAGTCTGGAAAAGCCTTTAAGTGGGAAAATTAGTGTTTATTTTTCCCACATCAAATAGATTTCTTTTCATTTCTTATCACGCTTGATTTCTTTTATTCCACGTTTTTTAATCATTTTCTTTAATAAGTTTCCACGAGTTAAGTCCCTCAGTTGAAACAGATGGGGGACCAGAGATTTTCAGGTTCTTGTCTCGTTTTCCGCCCTCGGCCACCACAAACTATGCTATGGAATATTCCATTAATTCCTTCATTCATATCAAAGTTCAGTTACCTTCATATGTGTTTCATCTATGAGATCACTGCACTTCAATCATTAATAACTGTATTAGATCGAAACTCGTTACCTTTATCTTCATCTGAGGTTAAGTTGTTTCAACAAATTTAACCAAGCATTAACTAAACCATTTATTGAAAGAGCAAGAAGCCAAATATTAAGGCATTTAGGAAGGAATAAAGCGCATCTTTAATCCAAACAGCCCTTATACAGCATTGTCTCAGTGCTATGCTTTCACGACGTTTTGGTCCGAGTCAATTACAACCAGACTAAACCATTTAATACGTTTCGATTATTTGCTATAGCATAGGATACATTTTACAACTTGATTCCTATCAAGACTGAAGTGTTAGAGAAAGTCTGTGCAAGCGCTAACTCGAGACTAATGAGAAATTTGGTTAGCAAGTACTCTTTGAGGAGTGTCAGCTTCGTTCCAAAGGAGACTAGTTTTGCAGTTCTATCAGCATGCGATTACTTTAAAACTTGATAGATTTATTAAATCCAAAAGTCACTCGAAAAAGTGAGCGATTTCTATCTAAATATGAAGGATCGGTAAACATTAAAATATTTTGTATCATATGCAGTTTTAATGAATTGAAGGTGTTAGCACAGTCAGTATACACTCGACAATTTGATGAAATAAACAATTCTCATCAAATAAGAATTTGAAATTTTTTGGGAGGCGGTGATCCGTGGAATAGAAATCGGTTACTTATTAGTATAATCTGCAGTACTGACGTCAAGGAAAATTCCCCGCAGCTCATCCAGGATACAGAAAAAGAAACTCCAAGACAGTCATCTGTAGGAACGCCGTATGGTTTAACGAATAGAACTGGGTCAAAGGAACAGGATGCGAAGTACAAAACGAATGAAATGGAAGCGTTTTTAAAAAAGGGGAATAGCTTTCAGTGAAACTACCTAAATGCTATGGTAGATCACGTAGCTGCGATCAAGTTGTTTTAAACAGAGTCGAAACAGAGGTAATTGCAGAAAGGATCTTCAGGTGTTAAAAATATGGACACATTTTAAAATTAGTACACGTGAATCTCATTTAGAAAATTTAAGCAAGCATTCTTCGTATAACAAAGTGGAGCTCTGAAAAACATTAAAATTGGAGACGAATAGCAGCTTGTATGACAAGAGGTAGATAAAATTGAATTTAATACGCAAACCCATTTATAAAATTTTCAGGTTATTTTACTACAAATTATTGAAATTTCCCCAAGTGAAAAAAATTCACGAAAGAAATTGTTAGAAATACACTGAAGAGCCAAAAACACTGGTACAAGCATGAGTGGGCAAATAACGGAGATATGCAATGAATCAGCGTAACGCGATGCGGTCGGCAGCGCCTATATAAAACAGGTGTCTGGCGAAGCTGTTAGATAGGTTCCTGCTGCTACAATGACAAGTTCTCGATTTATGTCACTTTGAACGTGATGTTATAGTCAGCGCACGAGAGATGGGACATAGCATCTCCGAGGTAGTGATGCAATTTCAATTTTCGCGCACGGCCATTTCCCGAGTGTACCGTGAATATCAGGTATCCGGAAAAACATCAAATCTCCGACAGAGGTGCGGCCGGAAAAGATCTTGAAAGAACGGGGCCACCGGCGACTGATGAGAATCCTTAAACGAGATAGACGTCCAACACTTCCTCAAATTGCTGCGGATTTCAGTGCTGGGGCATCAACAAATGTTAGCGTGTTAACTGTTCAGTGGACCGTCATTGATATGGACTTTCGGAGCCACAGGCACACTCGTGTATCGTTGACTGCACGGCACAAAGATTTACGCCTTGCCTTGGGCCCGTCAACATCTCCATTGGACTGTTGATGACTGGAAACACGTTGCTTGGTATAACGAGTCGTTTCCAATTGTATCGGGCGGATGGATGTGTACGGGTATGGAGACAACCTTATGAATCCATGGACCGTACATGAACAGGGGACTGTTCAAGCTGGTAGATCCTCCGGGTTGATATTGTTCGTGTGCAGTGGGCGTGATATGGGACCCCTGATACGCCTACAGACGTCTGACAGGTGACTGGTACATAAGCATCCTGTTCAATCATCTACACCCATTCACGTCTGTTGTGAATTCCGACAGACTTTGACAATTCCAGCAGCACAATGCGACACCCCACACGTCTAGAGTTACTACTGAGTGGATCCAGGATCACTGACTTTAGACACTTCCATTGTCCACCTAAATCCCCACACATGAACCTTATTGAGCATATCTGGGATGCCTTGCAACGTGCTGTTCAGAAGAGATCTCCACCTCCTCGCATTCCTATGAATTTGTGGACTGCTCTGCTGGATTCATGGTGTGAATTGTCTCCAGGATACCTTCAGACATTAGTCGAATCCATGCCACGTCATGTTGCGGCACTACTGCGTGCTCAGCCTTAAACGATATTTGGCAGGTGTACCAGATTTTTTTTTGGCTCTTCAGTGGATACGCAAAAGAAATGTATATCAAATGTAAAAAAAACTCATTTCGGATACTGAAATTTTGCTAAAATTTAATGTTTAAAATTATAGCCCGGTAGGACGGCTCTACAGTGTTACAATTTAATTATGGTGCCATTTAAAGTTTTAATGTGTTTAGAACCATTTTAACAATTTCTACTATGCCCAATTCTCAACCTCGTTGCAATGTTGAAAAACAAAATCTATAATTAGGGAGAGTTTTTGTGGGAGAAATTTAGACATACCATATTTGAAACAGCAAATAAAAGGAAAGTGAAAATTAGTAGGGAGCGATAGATGTTTGAGAAATTGAGACTATGAACTTACGGAAAGCTAATGTTATAATTAAACGACATGATTTAAAATGAGAAACCTAGAAAGCAAGGATTTGCGTTCCATATTTTTAAGACTTTAAAACAGGACTATGAGTCTGAATTTATATATTTCAATTCAAATAAAACATTCCACACGGTCATTGTACTTTATTAATGGGTACATAATTACATACTTCCAGACTTTGTAATGCAGATCGGAATTCATTGTCGCTCATAAGTTACATTCTTTCAACGCACTTTAATGATAGTTTATTTCTCCAAATTGAGATTGTCACGTAATTAAAAATTGACCGAGTTACTTCTAATCCTGAAACTTAAAATTAATAAGTCCTCATTTGCAGAAAATTACTTGCTTGGGGAAACGAATCAATGAAGTAAAATTACAAACGATAGCACATCATATGAAACTAATGGTTAAGTTTAAACTGATAGTTCTACGCTCGAAGCTCTCCAAATTTTCTAGAATTACCACAGAAAAAAAAAATTTGCCATCCACACGTGAAAAACTTTGCTTTAGACTGGAACATCTAAACATTTTGTATCAAACTCTTATCCAGTTCTAATTTTCTAGCGGTTACACTGATTAATTTTCTCCACTAGTCTTGGTATTAAGCGAAAATTTGAACTGCCGATTTTTCTTACTCGGGTTATGGATGCCTACTGCATATATCTGTGTATCATAACGCGGATGATATTAATAGACATCATTAAGGACACGAGCTCGGTAGAGGCAAACGACTGCATGTTAGAAATGTCTTTGGTTTTAAAGTGTTAGTCTACGTACGTTCCGCGATAGAGAAAACTCCACGAAGACTCATTCTATCCTTAACTTTACTGTAGAAATCGAGAGTTTAAAAACTAACATTTTATGGAAATGCTAAATGGTCTTGAAAACAAAATTTTAGCTTTATAGGAATACATTTTATACTTTGGCCCAAATAAAATTTGTCAGACTGATCCAGTGTTCAGTCATGCTTCAAAAATATCAAGCATCATATGGGATGTAGTTTAACATGAAATAACTGAAAATACATACCTCAAGGAACATATATGTGCTGATTACTACCATAGCGGAGTTGTAGAGAATCATGAGCCATCTGATATTCATGGGAGGCCTGTTCTTCATGAGATATGGACCAACCCATTTCACGAACAAAACGTAGGACAGACAAATCGTGAGGGTAGGTCCTGGCCCTTTCATGAAAGTCCAGTTTTGGACCCGGGTATCTGCAACAGAAAAATTTGCAAATTAATAAAATATGAATATAAGGATTTAATTTCATTATACGCATGACAAAAAAAAAAATAAGATTGCTAACTCTTCACTCTTTCATGATATCGTTTTTTTTTACATAATTTTGCTTTCTCTTTACGATCTATAAAATAATGAGTTTACGAACTTCAGTTAATTCACTCTAGAACTTTAAAATTATTAGCTATAAACTCTTTTACAAGTTCGATTCAGAAAACTAAATATACCTAAAAATATATTTTTTTTTACTAACTTGTGCTTTTTAGTGTAGGTTTCTGCAGATTTGTCGGAATAATTAAGAAAAATATCTATTAAAAAAAAAAAAAAAAAAAAAGGACGTTTACAATTGTAAACTTTTAAGAAAACTAAGATTCTCTAGTGAGTAGTTATAAACAGACCAACTTTTAAGTTTAGATTACTAGCTCCATCTACTTTGCAGACACATGTTCATCGATACAATTTTAAAGTTTTAAATAGAGGCAACATATTTAAAATTGTTTTTAAAAATGGAGAAAATAGACATTGCTCTTGTTATCTAAGGAGGATATTGGAGGAATTTTAATATTTAAGGTATCTGAATACTGTTCTGAAAGCTTATGAATGGGGAGTTTTAACTAATAGTTTTCGTTCTATTAGTCTTATGAAAGACAATGAAATGAGTCCTTTTTGTGAAGGACTCAAGTGGAGTACATATTAGTTTCTTCCAGGAAAGACAGTACATGTTTACCTCTATAAAAAAAAAAACACAGCTACCCACTGGTTACATGAACTTAAGCGTTCTGATTAAAATCCACGTTTCCGACTATGGAAGAAAAGAGGAGTAGAACATCAAAATTCCGAATAGGAGATTCGAGTGGATCTCAATAGTCTCAAATATGTAAAAGAGTAAACCTCGCTTTGTAGAGAGATTTCATTGTAGTATCAGTCATTGGTTCCAATGATTTCCATGTAGTTCACTTAAATGGCATGCGACTTTTATAGTGAAGTCTCTGCCTTTAATAAATGCAAAGTCTTCACAATAAAAATTTATTTACTATTTAGATTTTTCAGAAGTAAACCTACTGACTCCCATCTTAATATCTAGAGAGATCCTTAAAGCTTAAGCGTTGAGGTGTTGAAAGTGACTTACTTTATGAATCAAATAAAATATTTTTGTACATAATCTTTTGTGCTGTTCTAGGACATCTCATAATCTGACCATCAGGAAAGAGGGCCGACTCAAACTAATTTTAACTGTTTAGCTTGCCGTTAACCATACCAATCGCATCTTTACCCAAAGCACTGATCTATACCAAATCCTCAGCGCCTGTAATCCCCTTCCTTGCATCCCTGCGCAAAGAAGTCACCCGTGCCCAACAGCCATCCGAAGCCGCTACACCGATTTCGCCTGCCGAGAACTGGGTCCCCGCGAACTTGCCCTGCTTTAGCACGCATTAATGACCTCGCTGCGATCGCCCAAGGGCAGAAGAATGGGTGATGATACACTCGGTAGGTACATAGTCGGTATTAAGGATCAGACAAAAGATTTCTCCCACTGCGTTTCTGCAATTGCTTGTATAGTATTTACATATTATGCACTGGAACAAACAAGTGCCACCATTACAGGAAAGTTTGAAATTATAAATTGTAAGAATCTTGTTCGGTGGTCCATCCCGTGTCTACCTTAGACTTTTCCTACTCAAGTTTATTGGGAGAAGATGCGAGGAATACGAGAAATTCAATAGGGCTCCTCTTTAATTTTAAAGGAAACGTTGCCCGCCTGCTTATGTTGCAACAGATATTTTTTAGATAATCTTAACGCCTGAGATATTGTAGCTAGAAGTTACTAAGCCGATTCTTTGGGCAGTCTGAGAGAATACTGTATCAATTTACTTCATTTTGGTCTTAAGTGAAAGCTTTTAATCTATAGATATGTTTTAGTAACCGCAATTTCTATTAATTAGCGATAATTTACAATTAAAAATTGCTATATGCGCATGTTCAGTGACTGTTTAAATCTGGCTTTAGATACTAAGCACGAGGCTCCCTAAGCACGTTAATTTGTTTATTCCGAGGAATATCTAGCTCTCTGCCATTTTTATTTTTAATTATGCGAGAGAGAATTTAACCTGACGGAAATTTATTTCGCGCTGTTGAGTAACCCTATTTCTTTTTATTGGGTTCAATAGTAATATTTTAAAGTTCTCTATTCTTAATGATTTTCAACATTTGGCAATGATGTGTTGAGTATAATTTGTGTATTAGTACATTTATTTACTATCCAGCAGTCATGTTTTGACAGGTACCAACTAGTAATAGCTTTAATATTCATAGAACTGTCAATATTTTCTTTGAAAGAGTAACATTAAATTTTATTTTATCCCCCTTATTACCCATCTAAATGGCTATAAGGCATACTGTAGCTACTGAAAAATCCTTCCCCTTTTACGAAAACTGCCTTTGATGCTTCCTTTATATCAAAGTAAGCAAAATATTTTAGTCTATTGAAAATAAAAGATCTGCGTTCAGCTTTTAATCTAGAGTTATAATTTCTATAAGTGTTTAGAATAAGAAAAAAATGCGACAACTGAAAGCCCAAGGCATCTGCAAGAATGAAAATAGTGTCACATCTTCCTTGCGTTCAGTTTAAACACTTTGTTATCTCCACTACAAAACTCTGATTTTTAATATTTTACGTTTGAAAAAATTCATTTGAACTACAGATATACTTTTCGAGTACGATAAGAACTCTGAAACACTCGAAATCGACCATTTTTATTAAATCCTGGGAAATTTATGCCTATTCTGAACCTACGTTATATAATTTAAAGAACTGATTGGTGATAAGCCCGACTTAACACTATTAAACAGACCCTTAAATAATTAGACAAAACTACTAAGACAGCAGGATAATGTTTAAGAATAAATGAATCATTTCATCAAACATCACTAAAGATGCTCATTCTGAAAACTACTATAAGGAAAGTCTATGGATTTGAACTTTAAATTACAATTCATAACCATAAAAACTGGGAAAACAGATTAAGGTCAACAAGGGCATGTTTATGGGCAGACGCACACTTCATAGAGCAGAACTGAATATTTATAGAATCACGTTCACATTTTAAGTTCAACGTCATTTTTACTAACAGTCGGCAAGTTCTAATTAGGTCACTTAATACACACGTGACAAGTAACCTTCATGGAACTTATTCTTGATTGGAAACCTTAACCCCCCCCCCCCCCCCAAAGAATTTTAAGAATTTTAATTTAGAATACGAAGCCTTTAATATAGGTAATATCTGTTCTCTTCCATACACTTAATCCTATCACGTTAGAAATCGTTCAAGAATTTTTCAGACAGAATTTAGGATATTTGGAAAGAAAACCTCGGCATTCTAAATTAGAGCAGTTCGATTTACGTTATGCTAATTGCTTAAATTTAACAACTGGATATATTTCCTTGATTTAAAAACAAATCCAAAATTGCGTGCTAAAAATTTGACTTCAGCATATCTGCAAAATATTTAAACTCCCCAAAGGGCATAAATTCCTCTTTAAGAAATCGCCCCCAAGAAAATTTAAGATTTTAAATTAGAATTTCCTTTTAGAATGAAAAAATTTTGGAGGAAAACGTAAACAGTTTTTAACTAGTTCACACCAATAGTGCTACAAGTAGGGCAGGCAGATCCTGAAAAAGGGGAAATTGTGTGCCCAACCTTAATCTTGACAATAACGCTTTTAAGTTTTGATACGTTTACTAGGTCACAAATTTTAGAGATTTGGGTACTCAATACATCATTTGGGGACACTTGTCTTTAAAACGGCACGTGTCAGACAGAACTGCATAAAATTCTATTTAACCGAGATATTGCTCCTTCACTTGTAAATATGTTATCTCATATTTACAATGCGTAAAGAACACCAAAAAATGATTTTTTTCCTCGTTTAGGCATGGATACATTTAATTCTAGCTAATTGCTAAGGTCAACCAAAATTTATAATATGCTTGAGTATATGGAACAATTTTCATATATACTCTGTCTAAATTTAATGCAATACATGGTAAATTATAAGTATGGCATGCGACCAACACCCTCCCGTATACATTTTTCCCACATCTGGCCTTCTGGGATTATAAGTGTGCCTAAATATGCCACTGCAGATGAAGATTTGCACAACAGCTTAAATATTCAAAGACAAGCACCATAGATGCCTACCTAAAAAGGATTTTAACAGTTTAGGATTCGGATGAAGTTAAAATTCCTATGCTAAAATTGAAGGCAAATTCTTGGACCTGAACCCCTCAGAAAGTTTTAGGCACAGTATCTAATGCCCTGTTTTGTCATTAGGTGTGGTAACTTCTATAAATATAAGATTTGACATGTCTGAGAGATGTGCCAATGTGGCGTTCCAGCCAGGTTGCTTAGGTTGTTACGGTCCACTCGTATTCAACATGTCTGCAAAAGGCCTATTTTTAAGATTAAAAATTATCAAAGTGCAATATGTTCTTATTCGTATTTTTCCAGTATTAAGTGGTATTAATGAGATTTCAAGGTTTCTTATAAATTATCAAAACTGAGTTAAAGTCCAACGTGGCTCAACGACGTCCGTCGCCCGACGTATCACTGTATATTTTAACGAGTTATAAAATCAGGTATGGCGTCGTAATTTTATTCTTGGTGTCTAAATGAGAAAACCTATTAACCTTAAGAAGACCCCTAATGCAAGATGAGAATAACTTTTGATGTTAAGGTATAAGAACTTAAGAGAGTCTAGTAAAAACACTCAGTTTAAGTTTCTTTCAAAAGAAACTGTACGTAGAACATTGAAACCAACGAATCAATTTAAAAGTTTAATTTCTTCGTTAAAATCAGCTAACGGCCTTCTGAACTCTTAGGTAGGCTACTTTAAGAAATTTAAAGAGCCATATTTGCGTCATGTTTTCGAGAAATTGGTGACAAACTTTTAAACATACACCCAGTAGACATAAACAATTTATTCTAGTAATAAATTATCCCCGAAGTTATTTATATAAAGAGACGGATCTTAAGAATCAATGGCTCCATTAAAACTAACTAATTGTAGGGTGAATTCGTCATCAGAGCACTACCGCAAGATTTAATAAGATCAAGTTCAATTAAACTCATAAATAAAAAAAGGATTCTGAAAATTCTTCAGGAAGGAGTTATACAACGCCTAAAGCAATCAAAGGATTGCTCTCGTCTCTTAACCTGCTTATTCGATCATTCCGATTTAGGTCAAGTGTCTAAAATACTTTTAGAGAAACCCATAAGCGAATTCCGCGAAGGCTAAGTTTTATTAAATTCGTTGTCGATAAGGTATGCATTGTTAGATATGGGAAGTGTACGATTTGTTTCAAAGACTGTTCGCTTTCGGAGTTTCTTCAGTCAATTACCTGACTGACGTCTAGAGGACATAGCGGACGCCGACTCTTATCGGTTGCCCCCTAAAGTTTCTTAAACATCAATAAGTTACAAGTGAAATTCCTTTGATAGTCCATGGTTCTTACCTTTATGAAGTTCTGTGAATAATTTAAGACTTAGGGATTCAATAATTAAAGTTAGAATATTCGTTTCCTCTCCCCCTCCTCCATCTCTAAAGAAATGAAACAATTTCGTAACGTCTGCCCAGAACGCAAAATTAAAATAGAGGGAGAGGAATTTAGAAGCTTCCCCGCATCATTGCCTTGCCACTAGTAATGGCTAGAGGATTATAATAAGCGCTGTGAATCTGTTATTCATCAACGAAGCAAGAGCAAGAGGAATAAGCTACTACAGAAGATACGCTTTTAAGAACTCACTGGAGGGTGTGACATGCATTATTCAAATTGTTTATTTGATCTCAATTCATACACAGGAACAGCCGATTATTTATAATGCAGTATAATGAACTGGTTATTTGGCCCTAAGAACCAAAAAGGGAGCTAGAGTCAAAATGTAAAATGGTCGTGGACCATCAAAATGCACCAAATTTGAAACGAAATTGCATAAACATCAGAAAAGAGGACTGCGATAGTTGTAGGCACAATAAAGATCAAAGAATGTTCTTACAGAAAAAGACATTAAGACTATTCAGTTTTAGAAGAGTATGGTTGTGACAAACCACGAAAGTTAAGTACGCCGACTCAGCTTTTGGACCTGGACTGGAGCAACTAAGGAAAATACTCAGAAGGAAAACTAAATGACAGATGTATACAATAAATTTGCATTTAGAAATAACATTTAACATTTATTTTGTTAAAATCGGACGATTTTTATAAACAGCTTGAAAACTGATAAGGAAATGCCAACGGTTTGTTTTGCTCTACCCATTTGTTGGAAGAGCTCATCCGATTGTCCCGGCGGAAAATGAAAGGAGTGTCAGCATTTCATTCATACATGGAATCATGAAATTTCCGCGCCTTCTAGAACCGGTTACTTGTATCGAGATTTAGAAAGATGTGGGTCATGTCCAGGAAGGGGAAAATGCTTCCGAACGGAGATGAGACTTTAGCGGAGGTCGCGCTCGAAGAGGCCGAAACGCAGCAGTAGGGACGCTGTAATTGAAAACCAACAGCAAGTGGAAGGTGGGTGGTGAAATTCATGAATAAGAGGGCAATTTTGAAGGCAAGGTCGTTCGCTGACGGAACATCACAGCTATTGACAGAGAACTCAATTACAGAGTTTAAATTTTCAGAAGGAAATATCCCCCCCCCCCCCCTCCTTACGACGATTGTCAAAATACGTATTTTCTAGGAGGCAGTACCGTGTTAATTATAATCGATTACAAGTGTTGTAACACGAGAAAGGCAGAACTTTTAGATGTATACCGTCACAAAAGCAAACGAAACACAAATTGTCCCTCTAGGTGACCGCTTCTCGGGACCATATTCACTACAGTTTTAAAAATTGCAATTTAAAGATACCTTTCGTTTAAACCACATAACCTTGTATAGAGTTGAAATATCCAGTTCTTGCTCGAAAATTCTCTTCTGTAAGTACTACTTCGGTAAGTTTGTCTACTCTATTAGTAGAAAGGAAATGTCCATGATCTTTTCAAAGATTGGTTACTTATGTATAGTAACTTTATGGAATAAAAAGATTGTATACCACATAAAGCCACAAACTACCCATGTAAAATTTTCGCTTTATTTTAGGTTTTAAAGAGACGAGGTAAAAATTTACAGTAAAAAAAAAAACTAATCATTAAATTTGGATAAGTGTTATGATTGCAACGGGACTAGTGTTGGATTTAAGAATAAAACGTGATGCCAGAGATGAAACACACTTAACAGAAAAATAAGTTTTATAGAGAAAATGCAACAAAGATTTAAATGCTCTGCAGAACCATTTTTGCAGATAAAGTAGACGCATTAAAGTGATTCCATTTTTCCCATGTATGCGTTGATCCTGGCAACAAGAGATCGTGCTAGTTGTTAAGATGAACTTAGGGCTACTTTACTCAGGTGTCAGGCTTCTTTCCTCTGTACCAACAGACCCTTGGGCACGGCACGCCGGTAGACACTTCCCTTTTCCCGTCGAGGTGAAAGGAGGTTAAGTCTCAGAAGGAAGTTACGTTGCCGCTTCCTTTTGCTATGCGGAAGAAATAGCGGACTGGTTTGTGACACAGGCAGAACACGGTGTTCGAGATTCGCAGTGTGGTTCGATGGGGACGAAAGCGGGACATTCCAGCTACAGATCTCCAAAAATCGAGAGTTTTTCGTGAGGAACATTTTCCCTTTCACTCACAGGTAAGGAGAAAAAAAAACCCCGAAAAATCTTAACATTCCCACATATGGGCTGGCAAGTCTGAAGTTTAAGGCAGTTCAGAAATTTCTGCTTTATCTAATTTAAATTGCAATATTTACATAGAACGTTCATTATAGTATAGAGTTTTCGAGTTGAATTTAAAGCGGCAAGTCTGCTAGTCTACGTCATAACATTCTTATAATTTTATATTTGGCTGTAATCGAACGGTAGACTTGCGTATAAATTAAATGCGAAACGTCGCGTAATAGCTCAAGGGATAATTCAGTTTGGAGTGAAAAATATTTTCGTTGGAAATATTTGCATAATGTGTTGATACCGTTTTAAATAATTATGGTTATTAGTTTATAAATCAGGAATTATGATCTCGAGCATTCTGAACAATGATGTACAGAAAAACATTTTCATCCTAAATATGAACACAATAGCTTGAAAATAAAGGACTAAAAGCAGTTATAAAATTGCTAACACAACCCAATTAGGAATTCTCATAAAAATTTAAGATTTTTCAGGGCTTTGATATAGTCGAAGAAAATTTACCAATTCTTGTAAATTTTAGCTTTTCAAAAATTTCATTAAAACACTAATGCAAATTATTGTATTTATCGATTCGTAAACAAATGGAGAGCTGAAAATTCAACTCCAAGCTTAAAATTCAAATTTTTTTTTTTTAGAAGGCTCTACTCATTAAATGAATCCAAATCCCTTTTAAAATTTTCAGATATCCCACTTTCATTATACATTAATGTTACTGGCATCCTTTGAATATTTTTATTCAGAAGAATTACTATAAAAGTATTCCATTCAAATGATAGAAACAACTGACATTGCTCTGCGAACGCTATAGTCTACGTCAGGGGTCGGCAACCTTTTTAACTAGGAGGGCATATTTCAGAAATGCGGGAGTTCGGCGGGCACCACTGGGTGAAGGAGGAAGGCGAGGGTTGATATTTAAACATGAAAATATTAATGAGAAAAATTGTTAATGCATAAATTCAAATTTTAATTTAAACAAAATAATCTTAAAATTGATAATGCAATATATGACATTGCAAATCTGCGGCCAACTCGTTCAGGTTCAGGTATATCAACTTGTCGGAGCTCCAAGGTCTGTGAGGCCAACTCGTAATGTGGCGCATAAGTTGAATTCCCAGTCCTCAGGCATTGGTACAAGTGTCAGTGGGGCTTGATCGGTACTTTGATATTAAGTATTTCATATTAGAAAACAAAGATTCACAAGCATAAATTCTTTGTATTAAATTCTTCCAATAAGGAATCAAAATGTTTGACAAAATAGGTGGTAGAATTTCCATCGCAATAGTTTTCTAATTTTAAATTTGGGAAATGTGATAAATTGTCTTTCTCAATATGGGATTTCCAGAGCGACAATTTATCTTTTAATGCATTTATCGCACTTATCATATAAATAAGAGGAGAACGACGCTGTCGAGAGATCAGGCTGCTCAGTTTTCGATTTTTACGGTTTTGCGATTTTTAATTATTTTTTTACCAAGATTATTACAAGTACGAGCGTTTGTTAAAATACCAAAAAAATTTCGAAATTTAAACGGCGGGCACTTTAAAATTGTTTCGCGGCCATCAAGGTTCTCGCGTGCACCGCGTTGCCGACCCCTGCTCTACGTCATACTTACAGGAAAATCGCGTTCAATTTGATAGCACGTATTAACAGCAAGCTTTTCTACAATGCGATTGAAATGCATGTACGATATGTCCGATAGGAAAGAGGTCAATTTGTTTTCAAGTCTACAATACTAATTTCTAAACAGTGCGAATGTGCATGTTTATAAAATTCATGCAACGAATCTAACATGTCATTCTCTTCAAAAACCTGTAGAAGCCATAGAAACTACCAATGAACTAAAGGAATTCTAACTATAAAATTTAAGAATAATTATCTTCAGATTTCTAGCCAGTTTTCTAACTAAAAATAATCTATTTCACTTAAAGTTTACTTTCTCCAAGAAAGTGAATAAGATTTAAAAAAGACAAAAAAAACTCGCTTTTCTTTCTTTAGATAATTTTAGGGTGTAAACTGAAAGTTTAAGAATCTTCAAAATCCCGAACAAAGAAATCCCTAAAATTATGTCTAGACAAATTTTACAAGGAGATTTATCCAGTTTACGCATTAATCACTGAACAAAATTTAAGGAAACCAACTTGGAAATCGGGTCAAATTCTGAGATTTGAAGACTTAGCATCCTTAAAAAGGTCAGGGCTCTTGAAAATTGGTTGAAAGAAACTTTTTATAAGAACAGTTTACTGTAAATGGTAAATTAACTTGTTAATTCACTCATGTTGTCTGATCGAACTATATATTACGGGAATTTCATAGTTCTAAAATATTACAATGTTTCAAACCATCTACTGATGCAGCACATTCCGAAGTGTCACGCACTGGTGTTAAAAGGAAAATGCTCATTAACCCATAAAGCTGTTTAAATATGCCAAAAGATGAGGATTTTGAATGGGCAGTTTTATGGGTCAACTGATCTCGTCTTCGCTTCCTCTTAGGCCAAGAATTTTTTCCCCCTTGAAATATAACGAGAGGCGTCCGCTATTTCCGGAATAAATTTTGACAGTTACTTCAATTTAATTTTAGCTTAAAGTTGGATAATTTAAAATAAAAAATCTACCAGTGAAGTTTTAATTAAGTGTCTGAATTTCAGTTCAGCAATTTTAACGAATGATGCTACACACATGCACAAAACGTAAACAAAGATCTGTTTTAAGATTTGCTTTATAGGCTGCTCCAGTATACTATTGCCAACCAATGTAAGGAAATATAGTCTGAATACTGTCCTCGACTATTAGCTACGGTGAAAGTGACCGTTTTGCAAGCCAAGCGATCAGAAGCATAGAACAGAGACTCGTTTCTGGTTTGTTGTACTACTGTTATCTTTTGTGACACGAGGACACTAAACCGGCTCGTTCTTTTATAGAAATTTTTTCCGAGTGTTAACTTTTTGCTTTTGAGAAAAACAGGTGTTCCGAAAACAGGATTTATGTAAGCAGCTTAAGTTGGTGTATCTAACCTTGAAGAGGCATAATGATTTGATGAGTACAGTTTATATTTTCTGGGATTGTTAATTATGATAATTACCGGTGTTCAATAGTCTTGTTCTTGCAGAAATTTGATAGGGTCAGGGATGTAGTTTTAATTTAGTGTTATTTTCTCAAATGTACCTTTCTATGAAGGTCATTGATACAAAGAGGTACTTGGAAGTTCACAACTGTCTAAAAAAATTTAATTTCATGGATATATTTTCTGAACCAATTGCTGCTTTAAAATAAGGAAAAAAAACAACTTGTGCATGCGAAAGGATTCGAAATTATTTATGCTCTATGGAAAATATTACTTTAATTGCTCTAAATCAAAATGCCTGACAATTTGATCAAAACAGGAGAACGCCCTATAAACTTTTATGGAGGTTTTCTTAAAAAGAAATTTTAAAAATTCTTTTGAAAATGAAAAACCTTTAAATAATTTCATTCTTTTCAGAGGTAGGCGAGGAACAAATAAACAGGGCATAGACTGTACAAGCTGAAGTACAAAATGAAGCAGGGCATAGTACAGTATAAACTGAGCAAGAAAACTCGCACAGTGGAAGCAACGTGCCTTGCTTGCACTTTTCATAACAATATTTCGCTACGTCTGTGACCGTTTTTCTTCAGCTTCTGATTAAAAAGATAATTTTTTTTTTGTAATTCACGAATAGCATTTTTTTCCTAATTTATTGCAAATATCTTAAGCTTTTCTTTCCTATCATTTACTTGTTAAAGCGCTATCATTTCTAATTAAATTTTCAAACAAATGGATTATTTTATAAAATGGGATAATTTCAAAAGATAACTACAGCAGACTCACAGTCCCACCCTTTTCTAGGCTCGGTGCAGACTAGCGATCCGGTGTCGTTGCGGCACCGCTGTTGCGATCAGGAGTACAATAGAGTTGAACTAACCGACGACGCCTACGTCTGTGTGAGTCGGTTAGTTCAACTCTATGTACTCTTGATTGCAACTGCAGTGCCGCAACGACACCGGATCGCTCGTGTGCACCGAGCCCTAATGTCGTACATTTGTAAGGGCTTTCTTTTAGAGCACATGGGCATTTTAAAATTAACCTTTAGATTTCGAGAGATGGGTACTGAAAACTCCCGAACAAATTATTAGGTAACCATCGACGAAAGGTTTCAGCATTCCTTTTTTTTTTTAATGTGTATTTTTATAAACAGAGGTCAGTCTACAAAATCCACTTTCCTATATCAATTCAGCTGAGTACAAATCAGCCCCGTCGCGAAAATGCATCGATTGGGGCAAACCTTGCTCCACTTGCAATTTTCCCCTGTGGCTAAAAAAAAAATAATCCAGGACACTGCTCTTAGATTACCCATGAAATACTTCAGTACTGTGGAGCAATGGCTATCGATCGATAAAGGAATGACCAAATATCGCCACGCAATTCGTTTTAAGAGGAACAATTGGCAGTTACAAAAGCACATACACTTAGTCTGGAGTATTAGTTTCACAGTTCAACAAACATTTGTATGAATTAGATGGGAGTATCAATTGTAGTACAAACTAGTAGATGCATTGCTTAGATTACATTTTTTTCTGCATATTTTGTGAGTAAAAAGTTTAGTGTATTTTCTGAAAGAAAAAAAACTGGAGCGACAAAGATTCAAATTTTGTCTAATGTCTACATCGATGCTGAAAGATTAGTGCTTAAATCTCCCGAACAGCAATATTTTTAGTTACGTTCTCAACTTTAAGGCATTTTAACTTAAGTTGGGAGCCAAGTAACTCCAACTAGGTTTACCATGTGTTCCATTTACCCTTGAATTATGCAAATTTTGAAAGACTTGTAATTAAGGGTAGTAGCTTAATAAGCAGGGTAAAACATGTTTTCCAGAATCAAAATTTTATACTCTATCCAATTCAAATGCACGTTGAAACAGCAGTTAAACGAAAAAAAGCAGATAACGCTGTTATGTTACTCTTAGAATGACTAATACTCTAATAACTATTAGTTTTATTGACATTTTATCTTCAGCTTATGGAAAGGCCAATTTATGCATGTTGTCAAGATAACCAATAATAGAACATACGTAAATACACTAAAATACCGTGGGGACATAAGCAATGGTGTTTGGACAAAGCGAAACAGGTACAATTTGAACTTTTTTACGTTTAATCTCTGTTAACATGTACTCTTAAAAATGTTATAAGTTACTCATGGAAATCCCAACGTTCAAAACCCTATACTCAATATGGGGCATATTGAAAAAAAAAATCCAAGAATGGGAGAATCTAGGAGATATTCAGACGATTTAACCGTCTTTTGTTCAGGGGTTAGTTGTGTTTATGCATTAGAGGAGAAGGTGGGATTATGGACCTCCCCTTTTGTTTTTGGGCTCACGGTGGTCATACTAGACTGATTTTCATATTTTTGGCTCTAACCTTTCAAAACTCTTCATCTAAACACCCTTAGTGGATTTTGCCGTTAAATCAAATCTTAATATGTATGCAATCATAAGTGAAAAGGTCAAAACTAGCAGGTGACCCAGAGTGGAGGTTAATGTGGACCCCAACATTTTAGGGTTACATGGAATTTTATTTCGAACTAGCTTAAAAAGAACTATATCATGTAGAATAAAGCTCAAGAATCAGTTTTCAAACCAAACAGTAGTTATGTAAAATGTTTACTTTTACTTACCTGGAAAAAAAGTTTGAAAACTCGATAAACAATTGGTGACAGAACGTCATTTGGGAGTGGACCGAGGTCAATGACCTTGACTATCCATTGCAGCCATCTAGGAGCTCTAGTTCACATCTGTTTCGCGCAGCTGCGCCTGCGCATAGGGCAGATATTAAGGGGATCCATAATAAATGTAGGGTCCATAATCCCACATTCTCTACATATATACGTACTCGTAAGTAGTAAGTAGTATCTTGAGAATTGAACTCATTGCAGTTGTTTAGTTTAATCAGCAGTATGATACTACCACAGCCATTCAAGACAAATTTTAAGAAATGATCATGTGCGAAATTTAACCGTTGTGCAACTAGTCACCTTAAGCTAATAGTCAGCACCAGTGTTTAGATTTACAGTTAACAATTATCACACAACAAAAAGAACGACAATGTTCAGGATTCAAAAGTAAATATTGTCTGAGCTTTTACGTTCAAGTCTCCCCCCTTAAAACTGATACTTTTAACCAATTTGTAAACGATTACTGGATTTTAAAGCCTAACATCTGGTCTAGAATCCAAGAACTAATATGAGTGGTTCGAAGGATTAATAGCGACTTTTTCATGAAAGCTAGAGTTCGGGCTTATTATTGGAAGCTTTTATAGGTATTTGAAACCTTTAATCTTTAGTTGCTAAACCACGAGCTAACAATAGGGAGGGTAATTAATCGAATCTACTTGGAATAAATTTTCAATGTTCGTAAGTTACCAGAAGATCATTCATATAAACAAAGCTGAAACTCTTTAAGTGCGTTTCCAACAAATAACCTACTCCAACGACATAACGTGGAGGTTCTTCGATAAGGAAAAACCATTAATATTTTGAAGTGTGAAGGCAAATTAGCACAAATTTAACTAACCTGGAAAATACTGGTTGATGAATACTGGAAGTAGATTGTACGGATTAGAAAAAAATGCAACTCATATTCCCTCCGCTGCTTATTTTAAACGAATAAAGCAGATCCTGGGCTAACACCCCCAAACTCACTTTTCATGCAAGTCAAGAGTTGGTAACTTGTTTCCTTCAAAAGTGAATGACAAAGAACTGCATTAACTAAAAGCAATTAAACTTTTCCCCGCTACGTATAAACCCGTAAGAAAACACGCAAAATCCCACTTTCGATTTAGAAAATTCCAAGGCTACCCGCTAGAGGTACAAGAGCCTAAGGTACGTTCCGCTCGAAAGAAATCTCAAGAAAACTAATGATTGCGTTTCAAAGGGGTTATTTAGGAAAAAAGTTTTGCAACAACATACAAATTTAAGTCAAAGACTCAAGGATGGTCCATGATGCATCTTTCATAAGGAAATCATTGCATAGATGCAAGGTAGGCGAGTCTTCACTGAATGTTATGCAATTGAACGAGAACTGTTTAATTATGAAGGTAAATTTGATGTTGACAAACTAGCTACGAAGAGCACTGCATAGGATGGTGACAATAGGGCCCGGAATGAAGGAGAAACTTTCGTTTAAACTTTTTAACGTGATCTACTTTACCACCTTGTGAAACTTGCATATAGGTAAATATTTGCATATTTTACACTTTAACCCATTTCTACCTATCTTTTATAGTTATTACGTAGCTTTTTTTATTTTATGACCAGAAAGCTTTAAACTTAACTAAAATTAGTGTCATCCAACAAATCTAGAATATGTAAAAGAATTCTCCGATGTTGGCATATAAGATTCAGATAAGAAAGTACAGCTTTTGGTACTGAGCTGAATTTTACCCGAGAACTTAGAAGCGAATCATTCTCTTGAAAGGCTAGTAGATCAGAAACTATTCACCCAATATTCATATTTTGTTTTCTGAAGCCAAATAATATATAGGGGACACATTTTTTGAATTGCCTGAAGAATTTATAAGGTTAACCAGAATGTGGTAAACAATTTCATTTACTTTTATACCAAATCCAACACAAACATATCAAGATGTATTCAACAGTCTATAATTCAAAGGATTATACTATAGCCTAGGGAAATTTACGAACGGCACAAGATTATGAAAAGGTTCGGTACCTTAGAAAAGGTATACTGGATGCTTCAGGCCATGTTTTTGCCTCTATTTATGCCTAATTATTGTTTGGGGTTTGTTAAATTAACGGAAATTTTTTGTTACACGAAAACATTGAATTAAGATGATCGATGTAAACACTGTGAATTATCTTGTGAACTTTCTTTTGAATGCATGTCAGTCAAAGTGATTTTAGAGATCGTTAAGTTTTTAAGTCTAGTTAAGGAAAGATTACATATGCTAATATGTTTACAAAGCTACTAAAGATGAAGCTAAGAACTAAATCTTTCCGAAGATTGAATCTCAACTTCTAAACTCACGTGGAACAACACGAGAGGCTACTCGGAAACCAGACCCTTCCGGCTGGAGGAAGTGAAAGTGACCCACTTCCTTGTTTTAAAGGGGAGAGTTTTACCGACCTATATTTCATAATCTCTTTAGAAATCTAGGGAAACCTTTGCCACCGGGCCCAGTTCGCAAGGAGGGTGGACTATGTTATTGCATGACAACTATTTTAAAGCCGACATTTACTGTAACTTCCTCGAAAAGGAAGTTCGACCGTACTCAAATGGACTACAGAATTCAGTTTAGGCCATAAATAATTGAATGAACATATTTAAAATTTTAATCTAATATTAGGAGTGCTACAACTATTATTCTGATGAGAATTATATCAAACAGTTTTAGAACAAGTTAACTGTATTATAGAAAGAACACATTTGATGAAGTTGAATTACATTATATTCCCAAAATAAGCCGACTGGTGAGTAACATTTGAGATTAGTACTTTAAAAATTTCGCCTTTAATATTAGTGCAGTTGCACATTTTATAAATTGAAGCTATTTGTATAAAAGCTTATTACCCTTGATTTACCGCCTCAGTGCTGATGCATTAGATCATATGGTAAGGTGTTTGGGTAATGAAATCCCGTTAAAATTTATAAGGCTGTTTTAAAGACTGAGCTTTACTTTGTTTTCATGGGGGTTTCATGTAAAAAAAACCATGAAAACTGGAAATAATTCCACTACAAGGTTAAGGCCAATGGAATTGGGCAAGTTATTACGTTGAGTGGCCGAAAATCAATGTTGCGATGATAAGTGCTCATCTTACAATTATCAAAGTCGCATTTTATATACATTTATGTAAATCCCTAGGTATCAGACAAACTTATTGAAAGACCTATCAAGAGCCTGCTCTGTTCTTGCAAGCCTTAAGTATACTTAAGTATAGACAGCAAATGTTATTTGAAAAAATAATTGTGAAAAATCTGATGAAGAAGATATCTTTAGAAAAAACCGCTGGAGAATATCAGTGAGATTGATTTTAATAAAATTTTCTCCCTTTTAAATTTAAAAATTTAGTTTAATTTTCTTCAAAACTGTTTTACTAGCATCATACAGTAAACACCAGTAAATGAATTCTTAGGAAAAGAGTATGGGCCTGTTCACATAGAATCCGTCAACGTCAGCGTTACTCGTATTAAAATATTTTAAACCAATTACAAGCCTCAAACGATTAGACAAGAAATTGTTAAGGTCTGGGATTAGTTTAAAATATGTCAATATCAGTAACGCTGATGCTAACGGATTCTATGTGAATAGGCCCTAAAACTTTCAAGCGGAATTTGGCACGAATTCAAGAAAAGGTCCAACTATGAAATAGTCATTAATGATTTGCCCACTGTCACTTTGCTACATAAGCACCAACTGTAATTTACGGCTTTCATACTTATTTAATTTGTCTTAAAGTTTATTTTTTTGATTTAGGAAAAAGCTAGGAGAGTGAATCTAAAAAATTTAGAGTGGGCTGAAGAACTGATTAAGTTGTTTGTGAGGATGGTACCTAGTCTATCTTACCCCATTCACGAAAATTTGTTTAAAAAATTCGAAATTCCACAATTTTAGATAAGAAATCTAAAAACAACAACTAACAAGCTTGTTAGAATAACTGGCTTTACATTTCAATGAATTCTGCTTGTCGAGAAATTTATTTTTATAAAATACTGTTTCACAATTAAAAATTAGGTATTCCCCAATTCATTTCACACACAGAAGTTAACATACGTACATAGCATCACCTAACTGAGCCTTCCGTGCTGATTGTGCTGTAAGTTAATCTAAGAATATCGTACTATTAATGTGAATTCGGTATAATGATTAGTTTTACTCTATCCTTGGAATTTACTCGTAAACATGAAAAAACTGTTCAAAAACCTTTAGTTGAAGAAATAAACGAAAATGGTCAAGATGTCAGTAATTAACTTCGGCAATAAAGATTAACAGTAGACAGTAAAAATAGATATAAAGTACGAGTGTCTTTTCCAAAGGGTAAACAGATTGAGAACTACATTTTTGAAACCAGTTTCCAAGCAGTTACATCCACTGCAATAGTGTGTGCATATACCAATCCCGCAGACTGGATCCACAAGCAGCGAGAGCCCTAGGCTTTCGGCTAACAGTGATAGAAAATTAATACTCGCCCTCAACACCTAGGGAACTTCAACCTAGGTAGAAGAAAATTTAGCAGAAAAGTTATGTAAAACTTATTACTATTACCTGTATTAACTATTTGTATTGAGTTAAAATTTAAATAATGGATTATATTTCGAATGTCAGTGAAAAATAAGTCATTTTACTGTTCCTATAGGAATATTAATTATAATAGCCAAAAGCACTCGTATGATTCACTACTGATGATGCTGACGATGTCAGCATGATCGGGGTCATTAAAAACTTAAATAAAAGATGAGCTTTAAGAATGAAGTTACTAAGGAGAAATTTATCGTTCGTTCCAGTCTACAGTAAATAAAGTTTCCCTACCCAGTGGGTTTTGGTCTTAATATATTTGAAAAATATATTTTAAAGTATGTATTTTTAATTTAAATTTAAGCATTTACACACAGTATGTAAAACTCATCCTACATAACTTTTTCAAATATCACCCCCCCCCCCTCAACCCTTCAGGGAAATACGAAAACCTTTATGTACAAATTAATAGCAAATGGGTTAAGTAAACCAATAGCTCCATCACCTTCACCTCGAAATGAGACATAGGAATTTTACTTCCGTCTTCGCACGTGCAAGATACACATGTTTAACAAAGGGAGGTTGAATGTCCCACTTTTGGGTTGCTACAAACTAGTCTCCGAAAAAAACAAAATCACTAAGAGACTCGAGATATCCTGTTATTTATAACTGAAAGCAAAAGTGGATACTTCTTTGTTTTATTCGAAGATAGCATTCATAACAGGAGGTATCCGGTCTGCCCTTCAGACTGTAGGAATAAGAAATGCGCGTTCCGAATTTCTGAAAAGATTCAGGCTGAAGCATGAAAGAGTAGTCTCACCTATGAGGAATGTGTTATTAGGTAGTTCATTGCTATAAACTGAAGTTTATAGAATATTTACAGCAGTTTCTCAAAATGCTTGTTGCTCTTAAAATTGAATCAATAGTTTATTTCCCTTTAAACTATAATAGTGGGCAAGAGATGTGCGTGGAAAGCAGTCAACTAAAACTAGAGCTTAATGAATTAAAATTTAGGAAATTTATCTTTAACTCAAAATGGATAGTAACGTTAAAGAAGTCATTTTTTTTCCTTTAAAAAAAAAAATAAGCTGAGAAAAATCAAGCAAAATATTTTATAATAACACATCAACTAAATCCGAGTTTAATGGGGCTTAGAGCTCAAGTTATTTAAAAACTGAGAAAAGTGTGGGGGTAAATAAGTTTAATTAAAAACCAGAAAAATGAAGTTTTATCTCCCATAGAGACAATACAAATCTGAATTTCACCTGCAGCTTTTAAAAAACACGACATGAAAATGAAATAAGAGCTTGGGTATTTAAAATAGTCGGACTACAATCTTCAGAAGACTATATAGAAACATGTCTCAAGAGCAACCATATTTTGACTAATATAGGCTAATCATCATATTTAATACATTTGTCAAGTGTACAGTTATTCCAACCACAAATTAGTAAATGATGTGCATGTGGGAGAGAAATATGTAACTAAATGTTTCAAGCCTTTGTAAAATTTTTAGGATAATTTCCAAGATTGCGATTTTATTACTGAGGCAAGGTTTTAAATCTAAATACTACTAGGAATTTAAATCATCTTAAGTGCATCTTACTTTAACACTAATTATTTCATTGTATTTCATAACATTCAGGAAGCATTGTAACAGCGAATGATCAAATCAAGATGATTGCGAAATTGATATAAACAGTCACTGATTAATTTTCTGAACCGATTTGCTTTAACTGATGTCGCATGCAACTCCATTTGAAAATTTTTTTGGACAAAGGGTTCAAGATTTTCACAAGGAAATCTCATTTCATAATTTTTAGCTAATCTGTTTGCTCTGCTTTTGAGTGTTTACTCACTGAACATTAAATCATTGGTCCCGGTGAAAACCTGTTTTAGTACGTGACAAAGGTTTTTAAATAGCTTCATCGAAAATGTACTAACTCAAGTGCGACATGGTGACCTTCAGCGAGCTAGTAATTGTTACATTCGGACAACATTTCCAGTGCTCAATAATAGAACAGCTGCTTTGAGCAATACTTAGGACTTTAAGGAAATTAATTCGCCGGGCCAAATTCCTAATCCCTTGTCATTAAAAATTAATAGATGTTAACTCATTCTAGCTGGATCCATGATAAAATAGCTAATCTTTCATGGTCATCAAAAATGATCCAGAAATAAGATTTTGATTTGAATATGTACCCAAGAATACTGTAATCAGTTTTAGAATACACTACAGATTAACGTTAAGTATCATGCTAAGCTCACGTGACTTCCTACTGAGGCCGTATGAGTCGTTAGTGGTCCTTGTTATTGCATTTATAATACATTAAAAATGTTAACTCATCTAAACAACCATAAAAGAAAATAAACAATTATACACCACTTAAACGATATTAGCTATTTCACAGTGCACTCTGTGTACTTTAAGTGTTCTACATGGATCATAGATGGTCCTCGTAGTCCTCAATATGTTGCATCGATTTATGAGAGATCGATCGGTTATGCATCCTATTTCGTGAAAGTTATTTCCTAAATTTAGAGATCACAACTATGAAAAACTTTGCAGAAAGATATCGCTTACATGTTAGAATTTGTTTTACAAATATTCTAATTTGAAGTCAATTTGAAACAGAAAACTGAACTCCTTGATTTGGAAACCGCAAGAATTCTACCACCGCATGCGAGCGTGTAACTAAAACAAATTTAGTTTCTCCAGGCATTTATGCAGTCGCAACAAGTAAAACCGTGGCCCTTCGCTCATTAAATGGTTCAAAGCTAATAAAGAGTCTGAGTTTAAGGTTAGCATTACACAATACGATGCTGCCCACAGAAAAAAAAAAGCCCGCACCGAAGGCATGAAACTGTCCGAATAATGCATTCACGACACTGGCGGGTAAAAATCAACCCCGATTCATAAACCTGTATTCCTCACGGGGCAAGGTCAGCTGGAAGGAATCTCTGCATAGTGTCATCGACCTTGTTACTTGTGACCCCCTTTGGAATCAGAATCTGGTCAAGTCCGAAGTAGAAGAGTCTGATAGCGCTTGACAGCCGGCACGACGAGAAAAAATGAAACTGAGTACTGGAGTACGGAGAAGTGACTGGGCAGGAAGAAGAATTCAGACCGAACGCATGCAAGTGTCGGGAGGGCAGAATTTATCTGTGTAAAAGCTAAATGGTGACGGCTTCGAAAATTTGAACAAGAATGCAAATAGATGTTTTATTGCTTTGATACAAGATATTTATATTAATTACTTTTAAAGTCACGGCGCATAAACTCTGAACACATTTCAAAGACAAATTTATTGTTTGACATCACTTCTATTTCGTAGTTTTTTTAAAAATTTTCCAAATAATTTACAAACTACAAGAAGAAATTACTCATTCGAGTTTTATATTGTTCTAAGTGTAAGAACATAACAGCATTTATAATAAAAATCAAATACAATTCGAGTAGCGTACTTATACTTCAAATGAGATAAAGATCCTTAATATTTAATGTTTTAAAGAGGCATTTGCTTGTTCCTGTTCAATGCTTCGCTGGTATTTAGAGCAAGTTCTTTAGAGTGAAGCAAAAACAGCTTTCAGGACCTAAACCCAAATATCTTCTTCGAATGACGTAAAATACGCGAGTGTTATTTGCTTAACGTGTATCTCGAGCATTCATTAGAAAGTTAAAATCTTCCAGATTGTGTTCCTGGTATCCATGTCCGAAATCCATGGTCCTGGTATCCATGTCCTGTAAAAAATGCTCCGAAATAAATTTTGCCAATTTCTCAAGTGTAATACTTTGTAATTAGTTTATCTGGAAAATTTAATTTTTTAGTTCTCAAATTACATAAGAGTTGATTTAAGGAGAAGCTTAATATATTAGATCTTTACTTCATTAAATATAGATCTTTTGTACCTCTGTCAATACAACTATTTTGAGAGCAAATTTGTAAGTTTAATACTACGATGAGTGAGTTAAATCATGCTGTCTTACTTTGGTAAGTTTTAATTTCATTCAAAGGAAAGGAGAGGTAAGGCTACCCTTCCTCGAAGGCATGAGATAAAGCCTTACGATTCTAGCTTTGATGATTTATATTTTCTTTAATGCTGGTAAACTTAACGTAATACATTATTCCCAGAACAAATGAACGATAATACGGAATGTTTATAGTGCTCGCGAACCCATCCAATGGGTATCTAATAATTTTAAGACCGATATTTATCAACCGAAGAATTCTAAAAAGCTTTCCTATTAACGTGATTCCAAAAGGATGACACTGGTCTTATTTAACAGCAATATAATGAAACCAAGAGGCTAAATTTACGCGATTTATTTGAACTCTGTAATAAAAGCTTGAGATGTGTAATGAGCATATTTAAACGATATTTTACAATAAGGGATACAAAACAAAAACAGCCTTTGACTATTCAGTTTGTTTATTTTCGGTAAGAAAACTTCAACGAGATTCGAAACCAAGTGAGTTTGATCAAACTGGAAAGTTTAAAATTTAAAGCTGGCAAAAACAAAGTGCATTAAATTGATAAATTTAAAACCTGTTAAGATTTGAAGATTAGAATTCATTTAAGACTAAAATTTCATTTTAGTATTTAATATAAATTAAACTTCTTTAAGAAAAAGTATGAAGTTACATGCATGGCAGCATCCTAATTAGCAAATTTCAACTCCTCCCCAGAGTAGTTACGATATTAAAACTTAGGTGGTCATGCTAGTTTAGCTTTAAGCTTGTTATAGAATTTCAATCGAATTTTAGCTTGAATAGAAACATTTCAAAGATTCTGCTACATCACATTAAAGCTTGTGTCCTTGTGATCAATACAACTATTACCTAAACGATTGAATAAAATATGACTTCGAAACGCAATCCATTACTAAACCTTGGCCCGCTAAAACCTTGTACTTACCCGAGGTCTTTTTGCTGTGTTCTCTGCAAGTGTCAAACACGTGTTTATTTACCCTATATGTTTTACCTCCGTTGTTGAAGTTATGTCTCAACATCAGAAATTCGATGATCTGAAGGATCATATCTTACATACTGATATTCAATATTTTAGAACCCAAAAGCTCAGTTCTGCCAACAATCTATTGTTTCGAGTAACTTTATATTATATGTACCGCAAAAAAGGTCAAACATTCCATGGAAAAACTACTGTTAGTCTAACATATTTAAAGACTAACGATTTCAAGTATCGTTCACTCGCATAATCATTTCTCATAAAAATAAAAAATAACTGCGATATCTCTTAGAACCGAGTTGATTCTACAGCTACATTTCTTTGGAATAAATACTATTACGGGACGTTTCATACAAATTATATTACCAATATAAGATTTCCGTATACGGATTTGCGTTATTCCCAATGTAATCAAGTATGAAGGGCTCACGCAGAGGTCCAAACTGAAGTTCATGACTGTTTACTACACTTGCAACTAGCATTTGCATTAACGGTACTTGTGTGGGTGCGACTTAGGCATTTTTCGTTAATCTAGGATTATTTGCTGCATCTTTAAGGGTTGCCAGATTTTATGGCGTTATGGGACTATTAGGACCCAAACCGAAAAGTATTTTCGAGGGTAGAAAACTTTGAACATTTGCCTGTTCCAAATTAATTTCGTCCTAAACTGTTCTAAAAAGAAAAAAAAATTTGATTACTTAAGATTCTTTTAAATTCATGAATTGAAAATATGAACCACTTTATGTTTGGGGACTTTTGGGAGACTGTAGTAAATCTGGATTACATTAGAAATGAGAGTTCTCTGTAATTTCAAATCTTTTGGCGACACTGCTCTGTCGCCATTTCCGCCAAGTCGCTAGTTGCCTCAGGTGAGCGTAAACGTCAAAAGGCCATCGTCCTCTCCTCCTGGCCAGAACGAATAAAAGCGGTGTGCTGAGAAGCGGTTTAAACAGGAAGCTCACTCCTTTTCTGATACCGTCATTATACGGTGAAGAAAACGGGATGCTATCGACTGACGGATCGTTGAATCATAAACAACCGGTAGCAGGAACTCCGGGAGAAAAGTGTGTTAGGAGGAGAAATGCTCCTGCTCTCCGAGAGAGAAACTATTTAGTTTGTCTGAGTACGCACAGTGCCGATGAATATCCTGGTCCGATAAGATTAGGAAGCACGGACAAAGTAACTTAAAATTAGACATAATTTAGGTATGCTACTATTAAGTTACTGAGCATTCTCCAAACAGATGTTTGGCGCCTGTTAACGAAGGAAAAATGATTTCAATCAACTACTTTCATTTTAAACTTAGCCGAGGACTATTTAAGTATGTCATTTTATAGTCAGGGTCTAAAAGGAAAAAATTCCCGTAAAAATAATTTTATTAAATTTGCCTTATTGAGTTCGTCGAATCCATTATAAATCTAACAGAGGTTTGTTGTAATAAAACAAGGTAAAATTTATTTCCTGCTATACATCACAAGGAAAGTTCATTCCAGAACATTTTTAAACGTTAACATTCAAGAGAATTATTACCCGAAATCTAAAATTCCACTCCTCATCCAACTTTTGCTTTTTAAACTAGATTTCAATCTAGAATTAATGAAACTCAAAACTTTAATCATAGGGTGCAAAGGGAAATATGGTCTAAGGTAGTTAAAACCCCATGTAGGCATTAAATACCTTAGCATTACAGAGATTTTTTTTTTTTTTTATATAAGTTGAAAATGATATCCCTTATTCAATGAAGGCATTAAAAATTTAAGACTCGATTGATTCAGATTTTTCGGCTCGAAAGGCACTAGGAGATGGGCTGCATTAAACAGGTTTTAATAAGGGCTACTACACCAAAACATAAAAAGGAACAAGAGCCAATTGAAACTATGAACGCAAAAAGTAAAATGATTCTGTTTGGGAGCGGGATCGCTTAAGTGATGAGAAAATAAGTTAAACATGCAAATATACCTAAAGGTACAATTGCTCAATTTTGAAATAAAAATACATGAATAAAACTCCAAAGACCTAGGTGGGAATCCTCTTCCCCCAAAATCAAGTACTTAAAACTTAGAGATGAACTATTAAATACTCTATAAATACAAAATTAAGTTGAGAATTTGCAAGATAGATGAAGGAGCGCATTGCAATAGGTCACTGCTTCGGAAACCTTTTAATTTCAAAGTAAATCTGATTTAAACGGATGTTTTGCAAATTAGGGCAATCGAGAGCGAGACTAAATTTTCCAGCAGCTATTTCAGGTAGACACTTCATACCACATTTAAGTCTTTCTAGAAAATAAAGTTTAATTTCTTACTTTGTGTACATAAATGAAATGATATTATGGATCTGTAAGGAGGTTTAGGTTTTAAAATACCCTACAGGAGTTAAGAAAAATATTGCAACATATTGAGAACAAATTGTTCATTTCCTAATTACCCTGCTAGTGTTTAATTTCCATATCGAACCACCCAAATGTGTTCTTTAGATGCCTTTTGCGGATAAATCTCCAAAATGGATCTTTAACAGAAATAACTATTAGAATTGACCAAGAGTACTTTATATTAAAAAAGACCATTCGCCATGCTAGTTCTTATTCCAAACTTGTTAGTTTTGTTTTCTCCCCTCCCCCCTCTTTCGGCGTTCCATCATGAATACTAATTTTATTCCGGATTACTCTCGAAATTGATACAATGCCAGTTTATTGCATCGTGGTCTTATTCTCGTTTCAAGTATAAACAGTCACAGGCACACTAGTAAAAAATTATATACAACAGGAAGTTTTTCTTACACATAAAAGAAGAATATCAGGTATGATGGTGAAAAAAACTTTAGGAAATTTAAATTCCTGAAAATTCTGAACATGAATATTCAGCTTCTGAGCTTCACGAACCGTTTCATTCCGTATCTCAGGTTTCACTTTTGAAACTTCCCAGCTTAAAACATTGTTTAAAGGAAACTTTGTTAAATAGGTCGAATTTTTTTGCTTAACGAGCATCGTGCTGTAATCGCCAATGCAGAACGAGCCTTCGGGTGAAATAAAGTTTTATTGTAACGGCAAATGGAACAAAATACCTCAGTTGTGGTGATATATCAGTCTGAACATTAGATTTCACAAGTTCGGGAAAAATGGGCAGCAAAACCGATACTGATGTTTCGGAATATACAAACTTTATAATTAAAGACTAAAAAAAGCAACTTTCCAATCTTTAAACCCCATTATGCGAATGAATAAGACTTCATCAGGCAGTAAAATCCATTTTCATCTCAGAAATATACCCAAAGACTTCACTCACGTTTACTCTAAATAACGAAATCATCGTAGACTTATGCGAAATGCCCCTAACTATTGAAAGTGTCACCACGATAGCAAATTTAAATTTAAAATAAATTCATTATCTAAATTGCATCCACAGCATTTCCTGCGGTTGTTGAAGCATTTGCTAGAGATTTATTATATTTTCAGTATTTTATTGATTAGCGCTATGATAAAGGCATAAAATAATTTGTGTTGAGCACGTGGGTTAGTTACAAAATAAAAGATTGACAAGTTATTAGACAGTTATGAAATTAAGGACAGCTGTACTAATTAGTATCTGAACTTTGGCAAATATTGCATACGTAAAATCTACAGCAATTTTCCGTGCAATTAGTAATGTACGGCTTTGCCACTGGCAAGAGACAACCAATATTTAGGGTATAGATTAAGAATATAAATCTAACCCCTTTCTGTTTACATTTCATTTTTATAATTAGAATTTACGAAGCAGATTGCAACTGCCAGAACAAATTAAGAGTCACGACCTTGAATTTCAATACGCGGTAATTTGGTTTAAACGAGCCAAATGGATTTGGTAATCCGTGAAATGCTTTTCGGTTTTTTCGCGTCCACAAATATACATGTGTAATATTGTCGTAATGTTAGTTTTTCCAATGTAAAAATTTTTTGCGTTATTTCTAACACTTATGTTTTCAAGATGGATGTTTTTAGTACCGGTTGCGTATTATTTGACGAAAAATTAGAACCAATTTCTTATTCAGTTAGTTCACATTTGCAGATTCAATCCCGGTTCAAAAGAGCTTTACTACCTTAACTAAGTACATGCTAAATCTTGTATTTTAAAACTTAGCAACTATTCAATGAGTAAGAAGAATTCATTTTACGTAAAGGAATTCAAATTGGGGTCTTTGGATTTATCTTTGAGCTTACTCCGTGGTTTCAGAATCAATCAAGAGCGCGGTATTTGTTGGATAAAGACAAACGTAATTCTAGCGTAAAAATTACACAATCGAAATAGAAGTTGGTATAACTTTGTGTCATAACTGTGCCACTGCGCTACGTTTCATTTAACATTTAAGGCACGTGTGGTCAGAAAAATTAATGAATAAACGCCCCAAAATGTTTAAACGCAAACGAGAAACATTCATGCCTTCTAAATTCATTCCGATTGTGAGAGCCAAATATCGCTGAATTGTTTACGTCGTTGCCCATGACAACGAAACCTGGAGTATCGGAGTTAATCTAAAATGTGCAAGACTATTTATTCGCTTGCAACACCAGTAGTTTAGAGAAAAAAAAACTTTACCGAAGAGGTAAGGAGGGATTGTTTTGTGGATTGATAAATATTAGCCCATTCCTAGACATTCCAAAATTAATAAAATTATTCGGAAGCATATTTATGTAGAAATTTAGAAAATTGCTTTGAAGTTGAGGTCACCGAGTTCTCTACTATATTTTGTGGAATAAACCTAATAATTTGCTGTAGTTTTTATTTTTAAGCTAAGGTTAAGTACAAAATGAAAGTTATTTGAACTCAAATTTTAAAAAGATAAATATAACAGCCCCAAGAAAATGTTTGAGGGAGGAACTGAATTACTGTTACTCATCTGATACGAATAAATAAACACGAATTTCTCTCAATTTAAACGTAACGTTGTAATATGTAATTTGCCGGAGGTTTAACTGAAAACAAACGGCTGTTTGAATTAAAACTATATATAGAACTGCACCAAATGATTAAGAATTCTACAACAGAATTATACAGCTAATTTCTTTGCAGTAGTAGTAATACTTTATAAGTATACATGTAACTTTCCTGAAGTATTATACTCTAGATTGAAGGTTTAAATTAATGCAATTTATTTTTCACTTATTCGAATATAGTTATGAAAACCTAAGACTTTTATAAACTTTATAATTTGATAGCTACTGAAAACATCTGAAGGGCGTTTTAAATTTAGGGTCAAATATTTGTGCCAAAAGACATTTAAGAAATATAAGATCATAAAAAGATGAAATACATTGAAAATCGCCATGATAACCGAAGAATTATCAAGTAACTCAAAACTCTTGAACACCAGAGCGTATCAAGGTTTTGCCTCATTAAATATCTAATCCATTATTACCTTAAAGACAGGATTATAAGAGTAAGTTTAATAGTTCGTTTCTCAACACAAATAGCTCATTTTTCCAAAACTGCCACAAATAGCCTTTGCAAGTAAAAAGACTTATTTTAAAAAAAAATAAATCTTATCCTCAATGTTAGTTTCTTGTAAGCATGGAGTAATTTAAGACATTTTTAAAATTTTTAAGACAAATTTTAAAAATGAACATCAATACAAATTTAACATAAGATTTTTCACGCTTATATGAAAGCGGTATTACTCAACTTTTACGACATCCTTCCAATTATAAGTTTCGGATACCAAATTTATTTACTTATTTCTTAAATTGAGTAAGATCCTACATCTAACAGAACTACCACATATGGCCTTTGTATGAGAAACTATTTTTAATTTTTACCTCATATGTGTTTCCATAAGTATGTAGTAATTTATAGATGTTTTAAAGATGAACTTCTAGACAAGTTTTCGAAAGAAAGATTATCTACGCTTGTATGACACTAAACGGACATTTCTCGTAAAAATTACAACATCCGTACAATCATAAATTTCATAAAGCAAATTTGTTTAGTAAAATGATTTCTTGCATTGAGCAAGACCAATGATGAGGTGAACTAACAGATTCGTCGGTAGATGTAAATTTGAAGTGATCATGCAAGCAAATTTATTTTATGGCAAGCCAAAATTTTTCTGAACTACTTTATGTCACCCAGTGACGTTTTAAAAATTTAAAAGCTAGACAGACATGGAAACATAATTGGTTGAAATTACTTGAATATTCAAGATTTGTCCCCGGCTAAATATGTTCAGACCAAAGAATGGTAAAAATTGGTATTAGTAGAATAAATTTCAGAAAAAAGAAAAAAGGAGCGACTATCAAGAAAAATTTCATAACTGTCTAATAAACGGTTTAACAAGTTTCTGAAAATACTTAGTTGTACAGGCATGATTGTATAGCCTAAATATTCAGATTCTGAGTTTTTAAATTAGTCCCAAAGGAAATTTAAACAAGCAACCGGCATAGAGAGCGTACATTTTACAATAATTAATTATCCTTATTATATTAAAGAAAAACTAAAAAAAATAAAATGCTCAGAAGTTCCAAAAATCAAATTTCAGACTATGAGAAAGACAAATTTTCGAGATAATGTTAACAGCTGACACTTCAGGCATGGAAATACAATTCTTTTTAAATTAAAAAAAAATATCAAATTTTAATATCGCTTACCTCCTGAAGCCATGAGAGTGGTATACCAATCTACTATCGCCGACACAACAGCCATGGCGTTTCAAAAAGCTATAAACAACGTGATAAATTAAAAAAATGATATATAAAACAACTCCGGGGAAAAAAAAGGGGGTAAGCCCTAACTGCAAGTGTATCCTCAGTGCAACTGCCACGAATCCAGCAGAGGATCTTAAGGTTTAAATACAGGGCACTCTTGCGTGGATGACGTCAAGCGGCAGCAGCGCCGCGCAAAGGTTGCCAGGATGAGATTCGAGTTTGGTCGCCAAAGATTTGTCGCCAACAGCTTTGCTGGAAAGAAAGCTTCGGATACGTTTCACGAGGCGAAAAAGTTCGCAGATGTCAAGGTAAGTTAGGTTCTTCGTGGGATCACCATTTGAACGAAGCAAACAATTAAAATACAGTTTTTAAATACTGTTTATTGTTTACAAAAATCAAACGCGTCGCACGGGAATTTTGAAGGTAGCATTTTAAAAATAGAAATATCCATGTATTCTATTGCAACCGAACGATTATATCAAAATGCATAACAGCAAGGCTTTTTTATCGTGACAGCTTTTCTTGAGAAGAAGCGCTGTTTACGCCCTAGAAAGAATTACGCATGGAATGAAAAAATATGTTAGATACACAATTTTTAAGTGTAAACATTTTTAAGTGTAAACATTTTTAAGTGTAACAATTTTTAAGTGTAAACCATCCTTTTTAAATCGATTTCAGTTTGCAAAGAATTTTCTAAGGCATTACAGCAAGCAATTTTTAGAACATTTTTATTTCAGTTACAGATAATTTTTGTGATTACTAGGGTGAATTTTAAAAGAATAATTCTGGAGTAATTTTAATTTTCTGACTTTTATTGAAGTGAAACATTTTTTGAATTTTTTGGCTTTTTATTAAAGTGAGTTGCGCTAAAGAGAATCAGCAAAAAATATTTTTTTTCTTTTCGTAATTGTGTTCATTTTGCATCATTTATCGTCGTTACTTGAGATATCTTGGAATATTCATTGGATTAAAATGCATAGTCTTGATTTTTAAGGATATGGTGTTAGATGGTGTGTCTGTCCCACTTAAATTAACACAGTTATTGCTGGCGCTATCTGACTGGGGGAGGGAGAAAGTTTGCAGATTATGGTAGACTAAGATAAATTGCTCCGAGTTTTCGTAATATACCAAAAAATTATGGGCAGCCTTATTAAAAAAAGGCTGCATACCAAGGATGTCAAGGTTTGAAATCTGAACTTGAGTTCCTACCTGCGATCAGCTATTCGTAAAATCTGTAATCAACTCTCTAACATAATCGGGAAAATATTACATATTTACAAATCAAATTTCACTAAAATAAAATTTTAGTGTCAAACAATAGGGATTTAAACTGTAAGATCTTCTACAGTTTGGGTAGTTTATTTTGAAGGCAGTCCCTTATCGTGTGTCACAGTGAGGGGTTTATGTAAAATCAATCAGCTGAAAGATTGCTGATATCGAGGGTCAAATGCAGATGCTGAACTAACGAAATATTCTCGCATATTTGGAAGAATGAGATACGTTGAAGTATAAGGAGCTTTGTGGAGTTAAAAATGTTAGTTATGGAGAAGATGAGTTTTCTCCAATGGATCCTTTTATACTGTGTTTAATAACAGTTTTAATAAATCAAACGAAAGGAAAAACTAAGGGAGAAGAAAGTACGGGAGACCAAAAAATAAAATCCAACATTGAAAAAAAAAGGGAAAAATGCAAATAGATTTAATTTAAGAGGACGTATTGATAGAGGCTTATCAACTATTTAATAGAATATGAATTTTTTGACGTTTATACAGTGTCTTTCTTTATGATGGGAATTCTAGGAGTAGAGACAATATAGAAATTGAGTTTATAAATAATCACAATTTTTTTAGGAATATGCATTATTTTAGGAATTTTTCTTTAAATTAAAATAAGAAGAATTGCATGAACAGTGGCTCACCCAAGGGGGGGAGGGGCCCTGGCCCCCCAAAGAAATATAAATTGCATTATGAATATTGATTTTGCATTATAAATATTTTATCCGTTCATCTCGCCCCCCCCCCCCCCCAAGAAAAAATCCTGGGTGCGCCACTGTGCATGAAAACCAATAGGTTCGCATGTTTCTTTTCCTTTTCCTTTTGTAGCTTGTTTGATCAAAACGAGAACTAATCAGAGTAACATTAAATAGGAATTATCTTTGTTATAAACGTGCAAGTATAATTGGGTATTTGTAAAGTACAATGAAATAAGTAAAATTAAAGACCGTTTAAAATTTCTCTGTCTCAGTTACTGGGATTTCTCTGACGAAAAAAATGTCATTAAAATGTTGTGTATTGAAAAAAAGTTTTCCACTACTATACTATACCCGACGTGAAAAAGTACACAACTCTAACATAAATAGGATAATCTCATATCTGCAAGAGACATGCAGGTCTGGCATATTAACTGAATAAAAGACACATAACCCTGCATTTTAGGCTTGCATTGGCTAGTTTTCTAATTTATTTATATTTTAATTCTTTTAGTACCAGAATCTTATACTCTAGTTTTAAAAAAAATGTGTGTTAAATATTTAAAAAGTGTAAATTATGCAATCGTATAATATAAAATACTTAAAATAAGTCATATTAAAAAAAATACAATTATTGTTAAATGTAAAAAACTCCTTGTTTTTTTTTTTGTTTAAATTACTCCAGTAATAATATTAATGTAATAATATTTACATGCATTTTCCCTTTATTCAGATGAAGTTCGATAGCTATATAGGTAAGATAGGAAATTCGGAAGAAGAATAGATTTTTACTTTCGATAAAAATACAAAAAAGATGCTATACCTTAAACGGGTTACTATTTTTTCCAGTTGTATTATTTCATATTATAAGATCTCTGAATTGTCTATTCTTATGACTCAAAGTAAAATATCATTTTTCCTTAAAATGGAGCAATTTCAGGAATTCATGCTGCAAATTTTGAAATTCGTTCAATTTTTCATCAATTCCTCCATTTATCGGGTATTAATATTAAAGAATGTCGTCCTTTCCCATGAACTTTCTTGTTCAAATGACGATTTTCATTCAGACAATTAATGTTCTCAGTTAATCTATTTTAAATAGGGCAACAGCTATAGCTCCAGTTTTATGTTTTTTTATAACGATATTTATACAATTTTAAAGTAAATCTCTAAATTTACAGTGAAAGAAAATGAAAAAGTAGAATGAGTTATCTGTTTATTTATTTATTTGAATTAAAAAAATTATTCTTTCAAATCGCTATGCTGAATCCCTTTGTCTATGAAGGCTAAGCAAACAAATTATAGCGTGAAGCTGATAGCTAAGGCAAAAACTATGTATCCTTTTCAAATATACAACCACAGGATTCGCACCCACAGATTCAAGCATTGAAGGGCTGTCCTTAACCGTTCGGCCATCCAGCTTATACAGCAATGAGGTGAAAGTACCCAAAATAAAGATACAAACAATATAAAGGCAGAGAAACTAAATATTTCAAAGCAATATTTTGAGCCAAACGTTTTGAACTTCATTTTTTTGTCTTAATCATTATTCAAACAACATTACTGTAATATGAAATTTGTTTATTATACAAGGGTATTTAGAAAGATTTACCGTTTCGGATTACCTTTTCCTTAATTTAGTGTTACTAAACATTTAATAAAGGGCATGATAATGAAAACGGGAGAGATTTTAATCCTTACTCTAATATTATCGAGAGACCAGAAAAGATCAAATTATAAGAATATGCACAAATTTGTGTAAAAAATTTCGCTAAAAATCTGAGTAAAATAATTAAGTAAACAATCAGTTTTTTCACTCAAAGGAATCGATAAAAAATATTTTTTTCTCAATGTATTTCTTGTAAGATCTCTGTAATATCAAAGATGGGACCACTTCATACTAAGCTATCAACTAAATAATATTTTTTTAACCCTAATGCTACTTTTTACAAATTTATTTGTTTACTGCTTTAATTTCCGTCTTTTATTCACCGTAAAATGACTCTATTGCTAATAATTAAATATTACCGTGTTTTAGATCACCTTTACAGTTATTATAAACCCCTTTTACGAATAAAAATAGCAATTGAGCATTGTTCATTGCTTTTTATTTACGCAACGACTAAATCAACGACTAACAAAACAATAACAGTTTTCAAACTATTAACAATATTAAACGATCACGCAGTGGAGGAATTATTGACAAAGCACCAAGAGTGAAAAATTATTGTTGCATATAAACGATAGCCCAATAAGTGAATGATTAGGCAACCATTGTTTAGAAACACTTAATATTTAAATACACACGCACTTGAATATTTTAACGTATGTATGTGTAAGAAAATACATTTACACAATCACCTATGATTGATAATACTATTTTTATTGTATCTGCTTTATTTATAATATACAGTCGATTCCGGTTAATCGAATCACATCGGGACGCGATCATTTTGGTCCTAATTATCGGCTGGTCCGATTACATGAACATGCCCTATTAGACTTATGCAATAGGATTTGTTTCGGTTCTTTAGGATTCGGTCCGAAAAAGCGGTTGGTCCGATTAACCGGTGGTCCAATTAACCGGATTCGACTGTATACGAGTAATATAGCATTGGATAACAACAGTAGAATCGTTTCTTTTTGAAGCTGAGGCTTAAAAATTTTACTGACAGCAGGTTTTTTTACTATTACTATTTAAGTTCTACTTTCTTCTTCTATTAAGGCCAAGAACTCCAGTTTTACCTTTGATATTATTTTTAATGGGGTAAAAATATCTGCCCTAATGCAAAAAAATTCTCGAAATTCATAAAACATAAAATGCTCCTGTCGCTAACCATTTGATTAAAAAAACATTTTGCGAATATTATGTAACTGACATAAGAAATATAGTGTTATTTCTAAAGTAAGTTACTATAAAACTGACAGATAGAAAGTGAAATTTCTTGTAATCCTTGCCTAAAAATATTTCATGTTGTTGAAATAAGAGATAAAATTGTAGTGGTTGAACAGAAGAACAAATGGATACCTGAAATATCGCACTGCAAAGCGTAGATAAATATGACGCATTGCATTGTGATATTGGTTATCCGTTTAAGTGTAATGTGTTCTTATGTACATGACATGTCCATTCCACCTCTACGATTATTCGGTGCCCCATGAAAGTGATTGGCCACTTACACCTTTCATACAGGTATATCGGCTATGATTATTGCACTCAAAAGTATTAATGTATTTTGCTGATTACTTTTAATATCGAATGTAATTAAGGTTTCTAGACATTTTAAGAAAATAATATAACATAAACTTAATATAAATAAGAGCATAAAACAACTGTTGGTTAAAAAATAATTACTAAAGTGATTGGATACTTTTTGTTCAACGAAATAGAAATCAAAAGCTTACGTGTTTGAAATTTTCAACTACTTCTATGGATTCCATTTACATTAACATTAACATTGATTTTGATTAATATTAGCTTTCAAAACAAGGTTTCAACTATTTTATTTGCTTTTTCTGGCTCGATTTTGTATCATTCATCTCGTATTGGCAACTTCAATTGTATTTTTTGCAATTAGCAACAAAGCTTACGCCTCTCATATATCTAACACCCTCTTACTCCTTTGTAGTACTTTTAAATGTTTAAGTAATTAAATATAAGGTTCCTGTATATTTTGAGCATAGAAAACATCCTCCACAATTTTTTTCTATTTGGCTTTATATATACTGTATAAATGAAATTGTGACAGTAGGTTGCATAAAAATCCTACGCTCTAAGGCCGACTTTTGGAACTACCCATGAATAACTTAATTTAATGTGTTGTTTGTCTTTGAACTTACCCAAATTCCACCTTGAACAATAACTGCGTAACAGTTTACGCATGAGTCACAAAATTATGACACTGAACATTTCATTTTATCATTTGAATAGTAACTACACTGCTGGCCACTGTAAATGCAACACACTGAAGGAAACATGCAAATAACATGAAATTTACAACATGCATTAGCGGAGGTGAGATATGCAAATGATTAGAATTTCAGCGCAGACGCACATCACGCGCGCCTGTGGCGCCACTTCAAAGCGCTATTTAAGGCTTGGAGATTTCGACGATTTCAAGTTCGGCAATTGTGTTTTTCTTGTGGTTTTTTCAAAAAACGATCAATTATGCCTCGTCGAAAACAGCGATCATCTTTTGATCAAGTATCCGAGTTCGACAGAGGAAGGATAGTGGCCTACCGAGATTGTGGATTATCTTTCAGGGAAATCGGTAGTCGTGTTGGACGAAACCAAACAACTGTAACGCGGATATGTGATAGTTGGATGCAGGAGGGTACGACGGACCGGCGTGTTCGATCGCATCCACCTCAGCGCACCACTTCACGTGATGACAGGCAAATTCTGCGCATGGCAGTGACGGATCGCTCAGTCACATCACGAACCATAGCACAGCGCATGCTGTCTGTAACGCATCATCCAGTGTCTGCGCGTACCATTCGACGCCGTTTACAGCAGAGTGGTCTGTCCGCAAGACGTCCATTGCTTTGTCTACCCTTGACGCAGAATCACAGACGTCTCCGCAGCCAATGGTGCGATGACAGAAGGATGTGGACGGCAGAATGGAATGAAATTGTCTTTACTGACGAGTCACGCTTCTGTCTGCAACACCACGATGGTCGCATTCGAGTCTGGAGACAGTGAAGAGAGGATGCTGAACAGCTGCGTTATGCACCGCCACACTGGTCCTGCACCGGGTATTATGGTATGGGGCGGTATTGGATATCACTCTCGCACACCTCTAGTACGCATTGCCGGTACTTTAAACAGCCAGCGCTACATCTCCGAGGTGTTGGAGCCAGTTGTCCTTCCTTACCTTCAGGGCTTGCTCACAGCCATATTTCAACAGGATAATGCGCGACCACACGTGGCACGCATTGTCCAACGGTTCTTCGTCAATCGCCAGATTGAATTGCTTCCCTGGCCGCCTCGCTCTCCGGATCTTTCACCGATAGAAAACATGTGGTCCATGGTTGCTCTACGATTGACCCAGATTCCATCCCCAGCTGCCACAGCAGATCAACTTTGGCAACGTGTGGAAGCTGCTTGGTCTGCTGTACCCTAAGAACTCATCCAAAGTCTCTTTGAATCAATGCCGAGGCGTGTGGCAGCGGTGATCTCCAACAATGGCGGCTACTCTGGCTACTGATTTTGGCAGGAACCACACTTCACAGATGTCTATAAATTTAATCATTTGATACTTGGTCAACATGTTATCTACAAAATAAATTTTGTTGTGATATCTCTTGTCTTTCTTGGTGTTGCAATTTGGGTGGCCAGCAGTGTAAATCATGCTGGACTCTCTCTATAGTCAATATTGTAATAACGTGATTATCTCGTTAGATAGACTCATTATTTTAGTTAAATATTAGTTATAGGAATCCTAACATACAAATAGTTTTATAAACAATTTTTAAAAAATTATCAATTTAGGAAATATATTGAGATATATATATATTCTGAAATTCCCAATGGTACGCAATGTTGTTATTCATCTGTAATGTTTAATTTATTTCTGCTCTTCAGAGTTAGCCAATGACCAGTGATACTTTTAAATGTTAAACCTTGCATGGAGGTTTTCTTTGGTTATCGGAAAGCATCTCAATGCGAAGGTTTAGATAGCATGAAAAGCAAATGTTTGACATCCAAAATGCCTAAATGTAAGAGTAAATAAGCAAAGAGATTACCATAGAAATTTTAAATTTCGACTCCAAAGGAAGTAATAAATATATATATATATATATATATATATATATATATATATATATACACTGCTGGCCACTGTAAATGCAACACCCTGAAGGAAACATGCAAATAACTTGAAATTTACAACATGCATTAGCGGAGGTGAGATATGCAAATGATTAGAATTTCAGCGCAGACGCACATCACGCGTGCCTGTGGCGCCACTTCAAAGCGCTATTTAAGGCTTGGAAATTTCGACGATTTCAAGTTCGGCAATTGTGTTTTTCTTGTGTTTTTTTCAATTAAACGATCAATTATGCCTCGTCGATAACAGCTATCATCTTTTGATCAAGTATCCGAGTTCGACAGAGGAAGGATAGTGGCCTACCGAGATTGTGGATTATCTTTCAGGGAAATCGGTAGTCGTGTTGGACGAAACCAAACAACTGTAATGCGGATATGTGATAGTTGGATGCAGGAGGGTACGACGGACCGGCGTGTTCGATCGCATCCACCACAGCGCACCACTTCACGTGATGACAGGCAAATTCTGCGCATGGTAGTGACGGATCGCTCAGTCACATCACAAACCATAGCACAGCACATGAAGTCTGTAACGCATCATCCAGTGTCTGCGCGTACCATTCGACGCCGTTTACAGCAGAGTGGTCTGTCCGCAAGACGTCCATTGCTTTGTCTACCCTTGACGCAGAACCACAGACGTCTCCGCCGCCAATGGTGCGATGACAGAAGTATGTGGACGGCAGAATGGAATGAAATTGTCTTTACTGACGAGTCACGCTTCTGTCTGCAACACCACGATGGTCGCATTCCAGTCTGGAGACACCTTGAAGAGAGGATGCTGAAGAGCTGCGTTATGCAACGCCACACTGGTCCTGCACTGGGTATTTTGGTATGGGGCGGTATTGGATATCACTCTCGCACACCTCTAGTACGCATTGCCGGTATTATAAACAGCCAGCGCTACATCTGCGAGGTGTTGTAGCCAGTTGTCCTTCCTTACCTTCAGGGCTTTTCCACAGCCATATTTCAACTGGATAATGCGCGACCACACGTGGCACGCATTGTCCAACGGTTCTTCGTCAATGGCCAGATTGAATTGCTTCCCTGGCCGCCTCGCTCTCCGGATCTTTCGCCGATAGAAAACATGTGGTCCATGGTTGCTCTACGATTGACCCAGATTCCATCCCCAGCTGCCACAGCAGGTCAACTTTGGCAACGTGTGGAAGCTGCTTGGTCTGCTGTACCCCAAGAACTCATCCAAAGTCTCTTTGAATCAATGCCGAGGCGTGTGGCAGCGGTGATCTCCAACAATGGCGGCTACTCTGGCTACTGATTTTGGCAGGAACCACACTTGACAGAAATCTATAAATTTAATCATTTGATACATGGTCAACATGTTATCTACGAAATAAATTTTGTCGTGATATCTCTTGTCTTTCTTGGTGTTGCAATTTGGGTGGCCAGCAGTGTATATATATATATATATATTGCTAAAGATATATAGACAGGTGGTTATCAAAATAATGAAAACACTGAGAAACATCATGAAAACCCTAATCAATACTGCGCAGGGTCACCTTTGTTATGTAATACCACCTGATTCACCTTGAAATTGGATTATACAAGTCATAAGTAGTGATTAAGAATATATTATACCATTCTTCAGGGA
This sequence comes from Dolomedes plantarius, assembly GCA_907164885.2. Classification (NCBI taxonomy): domain Eukaryota; kingdom Metazoa; phylum Arthropoda; class Arachnida; order Araneae; family Dolomedidae; genus Dolomedes; species Dolomedes plantarius. The sequence continues at coordinate 96,896,360 of OU015498.1, read as the reverse complement.
AAAATTATGAAAGTTCCTGTAGAGATACTGTGGTGGATATCGATACCTTTATCTATCAGCTTATACAGATCACAGTGCTTAGATGATTTATAGTCGGGGGGATTGGATTGTACAGGGCAAGATAATATTTTTGACTTCTTTTTCATACTCTTCAAACCAATACTTGGTAGATTTAGCTGTATGTATGGGGGATTATAATCCTGGAGAAAGCCATCTCCTGCAAAAAACATTGTTTTCATCATAGGATGGACTAGTGAGCTAAAATTTCGACAGAGTCCTTCTCATTCAATCTTCCTTTCAGGATTACAATAGGGCCTGAAGGAAACCATGAGATGCCTTCCCAAACCCTGATAGATCTACCTTCTTGATAGACAGTTGATATGAGAAAGTCAGAAACTTACGCTTGTGTAGGTGTTCTCTAGACATACGCACGTCCTGTTGCGAGGAACAATGTGAACAATGATTCGTTGGACCAAATGCTGTTTCTCAACATATTACTCTACCTGGATTTGTGCTCGCTTCACCATTTCGGACAATATTTTGTATCTGCATCCATTACAAGTGGCTTGGAAATAGCTACTCTTCCGTAAATGCTTTGTTTGTGAAGTTCCCTTCTACCTCTAATAGTTGATACCAGAACACGAAGATGAAGACTGAGCTGTTCGGTTATTTTGATTGGAGATGTTTTATTTCTTCGTGTCACAATCCTCTTCAATACCTCGTCCGTCTCTTTCATTCAGCTCTCCGTTTCTTCCACTATTCTGTTTGGCAAAGGATGTTTTTCCGTGCACTCTATATGCTATCATGACTTCCGATACCATAGCTAAAAAAATCCATTAGCCTGGGGGTTGCAGTAACAGATACTCCAATTTAAACGCGCTCCAAGAATTTGCCCTTTTCACAAGGTCTGCAAGGTTTGACATTTTACGCTGTTTCCCCCAAAAGCACGATGCCCTTAGCTTCATTACAGCTACCTGACAGTAGAATAGTACATACACTATATTATATAAAAAAATACCGGTGGCCAGACTTGTTTTTTTAAGGAATACGAAGCACATTCATAAACACCACTAATAAGGATAGGTGTTTCCATTATTTTGATAACCACCTGTATATATATATATTGCTAAGAAGGGTGGCTAAAGAAAAGGAGTTTCTTCTAGCAAAAAATGTAAGACTATGTAATTATGACACCTTTATACATATTGTACGATTAAGTAAAAGGAATACAAACTTTTAATGATTAAGATAATTTTATTAAACAGCAGGGAATTTCGTATTAAAAAAAATCTGCTTTTTTTTTACTTTAAATTAGAACAATTTTTTTGCATAATCTCATTTTCAATTTTAAAATAAGGTTCCCCTAAAATTTCGGTAATTTCTTTCGACGTCATCTTCAAACTCCAAAAAAATGTTTTTTAGTTTTATAAGTCGTACAAGATCTTCTGGTAAAGTCATCTTATTTAGATCTTCTTTCTCCGAATCTTCATCGCTGCTCTCTGGATCCAACCGATGACTTGGAAGAGGGATTCACTGAAAATTATACAATATCGAAAAATTAACTAAGATTATCTATAAACCAATCAGTAAATACTTATTGGATAACTTAAAGTCATTTTAATTAGTACGTAATAAATTATACTTACCGTAATCCTTTTGCAATCAATTTTCCCAGCTTTCTTTGAAACTTTTCCTGTCATTTAATATCCTTGTCTATACCAAGATTGACAGAGAGTTTTGAGCACTTGCTAGGATTTCAACATTCTTTTTAATTTCAGAATAATCTTCATTGATTTCAACAATGGAGAGATTAGCTGCTTGAGTTCGGAAAATGCAGTAATTAACACATTTAACAATTGTTGCATGCTTGAGTTCCTGCCACGCTAATTTTGTCCATGATATTGCATTACAAATAGTAATAGATTTGTAATATCTGTTACGAACACCGAATTATCAAGTTTGGTGACCAGAAAACGTTATCGATATAGCAGCTTGAATGTTTGGATAATTCCCTGATCCAAGGGTTGGTGTCCGAATATGGTGTTTGGGGGTAAGAAAATCAATTTAACAAATGAAATTTCTTCAGTCATTATTCTACGGCATGCAGCATTATCAAGAAATAATAGTCTTTTTTGTTTGGATATTTCATTTTCAAACTGAAATTAGAAATTTATTTTTGGAATACTGAAGACATCATCAGGCCTTTTTGTTAAACTTCCATTGGATTCCCATCCTTGTCAAAGCCCCTTTTTTTTAACAAATTGGCCTGTTCAATTTTCCTACAATAAGATGTTGCTCCTTCTCACTAGTTATACTATAGCAAAACACGATCGTCAAGCGCTTCTTTAATGGCTTACCAACGCTGCATACTCTTTTTCAAAGGCTAATGACTTCTTAGGAAGCTATCTAAAAATAATTCTATCCTCATCCAAATATCTTTACAAAATCTGCCAACCATCATCCAAAGACAAAATATACCCTTCCAATTGATAATAGTCTCTTCGTTTACGATTTTTGGTTTCTCCGAAAAGAGAACGAAAAGATCTGTTGTATCTGGATCGATACTGATCCAGTCAGCTATTGCTTGCCTGAAACTGAGTAATCCCCAAAGGTTTTTCGATTTCATAAGATTTTTCTTTCACTGATAAGGTAACCCTTTGGCGAGACCACATTTAAACTACTAAAGTGTGAGAGCATTTATATCCAAAAAATTTTCTCTTATTTTCCATTTATTATCTCGACCCTTATTTCCTTCATATTCATTCAGGACTTTTTCAGAACTAACAGCAATCTGGTTAATTCGAGTTTTCTCACACCCATACTTTGCAGCCAGTTTTTCGAATTATAAAAAACGTCTCTTTCATCATTAATGACTTTCACTCTGTCGTCAAGGACAAATCATGAATTTTTGCTGGCCGTTTGCATGCCATATCTGCTATATGCTATACGATCAGTATTTGTAGATACAGAAATTGCAGAACACCAACTAATGCTGGGTAAAATGAATCGGATATCTATCTATCTCTATAAACTATTATAAAAAACGTCTCTTTCATCATTAATGTCTTTCACTCTGTCGTCAAGGGCAAATCATGAATTTTTGCTGGACGGACGGACGGACGGACGCGCGCACACACACACACACACACACGCACACGCACACGCGCACACGCGCACACACGCACACACACACGCACACGCACACGCGCACACGCGCACACACGCACACACACACACACACACACACACGAGACAACTAAATGTCTACAACACCGTAAATTCTAGAATATCCGAACTCCTGGGTACCTCTTTTATTTGCCACGTCGAAAAGAAATTAATACTGCGTAGGGGCACCTTAGGCGGCTATGAGAAGCTCCACTCTACAGGGCTCTCCCTCTCTAATAAATTTAGAACCCCTACTATTGGAATTTTTTCACAGTCTCCCAAAACAACGTTATTGAATTCATTCATTCACTTTGGGCATCATGGCTGAGCTCGAGCCTCACTTTGGGCATCGTGCCGTTTCAATTCCTTTCAAAGGTGTGCGATATAGGTTCTAGTCCGAGATAAAGTCAATGCAGTTCGTAGAAATTCATGTGATCAATCAACGTTGCGTAGTCCCCGACTTAAATCGCAATATACCCCTCAGTATTGGGGTTTTTCCATGATCAGATCTAAGGAGCCCCGGGAGAACAACAAAAACTTCCCCTTATCATTATACTTTCTATCCGAAACGTCTAGTTGGCCCAATGTAATAAAGGGTAATATAATGTAAAATTAAGGTAAATAAAGTAAGCAGCTCTTACCTAACATTCTCCTAGTCGAAACTCGTCAATAAGAGTGCTACGAGGTGTAACGAGATTCATTACTCCATATATCTCCTCTCTCTAATACTCAGGGGTCCAACGATGATTATGACAACAATCTAATCGATACTTAGTCATAGTGATGTTTGGCTTGTGGGCGGCAGCTGCGCGGCTGCAGAAATCATTTTCTTGATCTGTTGCTCAGGCTACTTGCAATTGAATTTACCTGAAAAATGAATTTATCTGAATTCCGGAACACCTTATTACAACATTGATATGTTTTACAAAATAACGATAATTAAAATAAATATAAAGCGAAAAATAAATAAAAGTAACTAAGCTAAATAAAAGTACACGAAATAAATTTGTCATGCTGGTGTCACCGATAAAAACTTAGAAAAGTCACTTTCATTGTAAGAGACTTTTATTTTTCAGATTTATAGAACAAATTTAATGCCATCTAATAGAAACCGAGACTGAATGATCAACTGAAAAAAAATCGATACGTAATTCAAACAGCCAACCAGATTACAAGAATACAACAAGAGATTTTGCCTACGTCCATGTGATAGAGTAATATGATGGTTATCATGGTGTTTTGCATACATTAATATCGTAATGGCCAACGCGAGTTGGACAAAGTTATTTGTCCTCAGACGGGAGTTTTGTAAATTTTGTGTAGCTAAGTCTATTTTTAAAATTTTAATAAAACGGAGCTCAAAATAATATATTTTTGCCTGTTAAACTTTTTATATTAAATGCTAACAAAAGTATGTATTTTGAGATTTACATAATATAGAATATTTCAGTGTTTTTTTACAGTGTAAAGAAGATTTTAGTTATTTACCTCATCAATAGATATCTCTATTATTCAGCGATTTTTAAAATGTTTACTATAAGCAAAACTTTTTTAAATATCCAATAAAGAAAAATTGCTATCATTCCAGATTTAAAAGAATGAATACTTTCCATATAATCAATAAAAAAATTCCTGAGAATATGTAATTTTTCTGATTTTTTTCTGAGAAGTTGTGTATTTTACGATATATTGTCTCCAAGCATGATTTAAAAAAATAAATATTAGAAAAGAAATTATTTATTAATATTCATGTATTTATCCCTCGTCCGATTCAGTCTAATACATATATATTCTTGAAATTGAAAATTCAGGACCAATCGAGATTAGAAAAAAAAGATGGAAGAAACAAAATTTCCTAAATAATAGTAAGTCGCCAAATGTGGCACTCTCTCAGCTGTGTCAAAAGCGCACGTCTTTCAAATACGCATTTTCAAGAGCGAATCAGAATTGAACTATTGATAAAGAAATGCAAAATAAAAGTCGAAACACATCCTTTTTTCCCCTTTTTTTATTATTCCTTATTAGTATTTCATCTTCGTTAAATCTTTAGGTGCCCAATAAAGAAGGATTTCATCCCTCAGTCAATTAGAATCCAAATCTAAAAACATAAACAATGGAAGAGAGGGAAAATTTTCCACAATATGTTTTTTTCTCCACATTCATTGGAGAGAAACTTTTGACAAGAAATAATTGCATCAAAAAATGATAGAATTCTAAGCAGCTGTGACGTGTTATGGAGTTTGGGGAGTAGAAAAAAAATTATACCTTCAGAACAGGTTGACGCAGAATGTCATTAATGATAATTTTAATAAGCTCTTTTCAAGCCTATGTAAGCAAGAGGAAAGCTATAAAATAAATTATGCAATATTAGATACATATGATGTATCAAAAGTAATGACGTAAAACACAACTTTAAGTATTTTTTTACTCTTAACTCAAAAAAAGATTTTTTTTTCTTATCAAATTTATTATTTGCTGACTGCTATGAAAAACACTATATTAATATACATATGAGTTCACGTCTAATTTTTGTATTCTAAGTAACATTTTCATTTGCATTAGGGACTGCGCTATTTACTGCAGTCTTTGGTGAGAGTACTTGAACTCGCGCGTACACACACCCATATATATATATACATACATACATACATATATATATATATATATATATATATACATATATATATATATATATATATATATATATATATATATAACAATTCCGTAACTGACTCACTCACTGACTGACATACAACGCACAGACCAAACCGCTGGACCTAAAGGGCTGAAATTTTGCATGGCGATTCTTCTTATAGTGTAGGGGTGCACTAAGAGAGATTTTTGAAAAATTTTCCTTAGATTTTTTAAAATTAAATTTTTAAGCTGTTTTAGTAACTTTTTTTATGTTTGCATTTAAAATAATAATTTGAGGGATATAAAATTTATATCACAAGAAAGATCATAAAAATTCCTTTAAAATGAAATCTTTTTCGAACCTTTACCTCTATTTTCTGATTTTTGGTGAATTTTTAAAGATTAATTTTTAGAATATAATTTATTAAATGCTGATCACGTGATTTCTTTTTCTGGTACTTTAAATAAATTTATCGTTACGTGCATAACAACTAAATAGACAAAAAAACATTTTTTTCTTGCTAATGAGGCAGACAATTGGACATTATTTTGTCTATAAAAATATCCTTTACGATTCTTTTATAAATATATACAGTGGCTCCCAAAAGTATTCGTACACTTACGAATTTCAATGAAATAGGGGTCTATCCATTAATTAAAATGAATATTTCAGAATGGGTATTTAATAAAAAGATTTATAATTTATTCTTAAGAAAACTACATGAAATATTTTGAAAACATAGTAAAACTTTATTTTTAAGAAACCAGTAATCCAAAAGTAACAAAAACTTTATCTCACAAAAGTCATCGTACACTGAAATATTTTCGGAGAAATTCATAATTAAAATTGTCTGACGCTTTATTTTTATTTTTTAATTGTGGTGGCATTTAAAATATCGTTTGGCTTTAATTTTTGCTTGCCTACTCCGTAATATTCTATTTATTATTTAAAAATTGCTCGTAGTCGTAAAGGAACAACAAACAGCATTCGAAAATTGATTATTTTTTATCATAGTAGTGGTAAATCAGTTCGGAATATTGCTAAATTACTTAATTTATCCCATTCTACTGTGCAGTATGTGAAAAAACGCTTTAAAGAAGAAAATTGAATCGAAAACAAGGTAAGAAAAGGCCGCCCGGCAAAGTTAACAAAACGTGATCAGAGATTTATAATTAGAAAATTTGTGAAAAATTCACGTTTGAGTGCTGTAAAAGTTTCTGCAGAATTCAATGAAACATTTTCTACTTGAATTTCACCTGAAATTTTTTGACGAGTTCTTAGAACAGCTGGATTACATGGGCGTTCTGCCCATAGAAAATTTTTTGTGAGTGAAAAAAACAGAAAGTTTAGGCTTCCCTTCGCACTATCAATGATAAATAAGCCCCAAACCTATTGGAATAATGTCTTATTTGCCGATGAACATTTTTGATGCTGATGGGCGTATAATTGTATGGAGAAGAAAAAATGAGGAACTTAATCCCAAGAACTTAGTAGGAACAGTTAAGTACGCCGGTGGAGGTATCCTTGTTTGGGCGTGCATGTCAGCATCAGGACTAGGTGATTTGGTATTTATTGATAGCATAATGAATCATACTGTTTATATAAATATTTTAAGAGACAATTTAAAATTATCTGCCCAAAATTTGGGTATTGGAAACAACTTTGTTTTTTATCAAGATAACGATCCTAAGCACACGGTTCTCAACGTTCGCATCTGGTGTCTCTATAATTGTCCACAAGTTTTGAAAACACCACCTCATTCGCCAGATTTAAACACAATAGAACATATTTGGAGAGAACTGGAGGTTCGAGTACGAAAACACGACATTCCCACGAAAAGCAAACTAAAAACAATTATGATGGAAGAATGGATGAACATTGATGCAAAAATTACAAAAGAACTAAAGCAATCTATTCCCAGACGTTTAAAAGCTGTTGTGGATGCTAAAGGATATCCTACTAAATATTAATTTAACGAAAAATTAGAATATTTACTAATATGTAGAGATATTTTACAAGTGTACGATGACTTTTGTGAGATAAAGTTTTTTTTACTTTTCGATTATTGGTTTCTTAAAAATAAAGTTTTACTATGATTTCAAAATATTTCATGTAGTTTTGTTAAGAATAGATTATAGATCTTATTATTAAATACCCATTCTGAAATATTCATTTTAATCAATGGATAGACCCCTATTTCATTGAAAATCGTAAGTGTACGAACACTTTTGGGAGCCACTGTATGTATATATACTAGCTGAAAACCCGCACTTCGCTACGGAGTACATTCAAATTAAAAACAACGGTCAATGTATGCAATTAATGCCAAATATATATATATATATATATATATATATATATATATATATATATATATAATAAATACGACGATCAATGTATACAATTGGTGAAAAAAACGAATAAATATATTTATAAAAAATCGTAACGGATATTTTTATAGACAAAATATTGTAGAAGAAAATATTCAAATTAAATCTAATAGAACATTCTAAAGAATATAGTACAGTTAATATAGTACAGTTTGAGGAACATTTCTTTTACTGTATTTTAATATTTTTTTTGGATATGTCCAATCGTCTGCCGCATTAGGAAGAAAAAAAAGATTTTTTTTGTCTATTTTGTTGTTACGCACGTGCCGCAAAAGTAGTTTAAAGTATCACAAAAAGAAAAGAAACCACGTGATCAACATTTAATAAATTAAATTCTAAAAATTAATCTTTAAAAATTCGCCAAAAATCATTAAATGGAGATAATGATTCGAAAAAGATTTCATTTTAAAATAATTTTTATGATCTCTCTTGTGATATACATTTTATAACCCTCGGATTTTTATTTTAAATGCAAACTTTAAATAATGTTGCAAAAACAGCTTAAAAATTTAACTTAAAAAATCTAAGAAGAATTTTTCAAAAATTTCTCTCAGTACACCCTACACTATAAGAAGAATCGCCATGCAAAATTTCAGCCCGTTGGGTTCAGCTTTGTGGTCTGTGCGTTATATGTCAGTCAGTCAGTCAGTCATGTACGGAACTGTTTTATATACATATAGATTATACTTTCTTCTCGAACAAAATACGTATATAAAAATATTTTTCCACTTGCAACATCTTTAAATGAAAAATACCGAACACCTCAATGGTTTATATTTGGCGCGAGTTCATTTATGAATTAAAATTATAAAACAACTAAGTTAAATTTTTTGCATTAATTATTTAGCGTTACTGGAAAATTTACTTAGAGCGCAATGTAATACATTTAAAATGAATGTTGACGAAAGTCCCATTGCGTCATAAGGCCAATGAACGGAAATGTAGATGGCTTTCAAGACAAATCAGGAATCGCTAAACCGAATACGTGCAGCAGACTGTTAACAGACAGAATATACTATTTCATAATTAATACATGTAATAGAATTAAGTAAAATGATGCTATTATGTGGAGTTCAGATTTTATTTAAAGTTAAAAAAATTGCATCTTAAATGGATCATAATAGTGCTGATGATGATTGCATAATTTTAAATAATTAAAAATGAGTATAATTTAAATAAAAGTAAGTAGAGAAGCTATTAAGTATACAAATAATATTGACTTTGCAGATGTAAATTGATAAAAATTAAAATTAACACGTCATTTTTTACAGGCTAACCACTAGTATTTATAGAATGCATCATAGCAGTATGACTTCTTTAAGAGGATTTTGTGACAAAATTGGTGCTATTTAATGAAAATATTGCAGGCAAATGGAATAATATTTTCTTTGAGCGTTTTAAGACGATCAAGTTTCCATCATTTTTTATTTTCAATTAAACCATAAAAATAAAAGAATATACCCTACAATAAAATGTAAAATTTTTATTTTTTCCCGTAAAAAATATCGAGCAGCGATTCCTTATTCAAAAGGTTTCATTTTTGGTACGTATTGTATTATTTGTAGGATATATTATAACGCTTGCTACCAGTAACAGAGTTCAAACTCGGGTCACTAAAGTTCAGGGATAGTATTATACTAAATGAACTATGAAAAAATGTCATTTTTTTAAAGATTTGTTCCCTAGATATTCCTTTTTATTTTTCAGTCAAGAAATAGTGGCCTATAAGTATTTTAATTTTGTTTTTATTTTTTACATATTTTTCGATTCTGTTGATTTTTCACCCTCTGAAAATTTTGTCATTTGCCCCCGAGGGTTCATTATCGTCTTTTTTAACATCCTGTTAACATCTTTTTTAACATCCTTTTTATTGTCCTTTTTACTGGGTCGTCGGGTGCCACGATAATGACCGAGGACCTAACACAGGTCTCCTAGCCCTAAGACTTCTATTTAAAAAAATGTTCTGCCACGATGATGAGAGAAATTCTCAATTTGTTTTTTAGATCTATTCTGTACACTATATATACCTCTTATAAAATCATAGAAACATAAAAAAATTCTTTGTTTTCTAAGAGGTATTGAAACCGAATGCATATTTTTATTCGAAAAATTTTCTTCTCTTTTCCGTTTACTATCTTGACCCTTATTTTCTTCATATTCTTTCAGAAATAACCACAATCTAGTTAGACAATATATATATATATATATATATATATATATACTAGCTCAAAACCCGCATTCAAAGTACATTCAAATTAAATACAACCGTAAATGTATGCAATTAATGCCAAAAATATATATATATATATATATATTTATAATAAATACGACGATCAATATATACAATTGATGTAGAAAAAAATATTATGTATATATTAAAAGTAACATTAAAAATAAGAAATCGAACACAAATCGTTATTAAGTACTATTAAAAGAAATATTAAAAATACAATAATAAACAGAAATTAAAAACATTATCATCGTAATAGAATGCTTTACGTAAAATCACATGAAAGCCACATGTGGGCACATGAAAGTCACGTGTGTTGGCAATTTAGAAATGTTCAATTAAACACTTTTAAAAATTTAAAAAACTGTTGCGGTTATGTTAGGTATTTGCTTTGAAAAGCACGCTTTGAAAGCAGACGGATTTGAACATATCCTTACGCATGCGTTGAGTTTGCAACTTTCCGAAAATTCTAAATTTGACATTATTGTAATATCTGGTTAAAATATATATTACATGGTTAAAATATAAATATATATATTAAAAACAATATAATGAAAAACTGTTTTGCTGTGAAAAAGATTCTCCGATTCAATTTTTCTTAAATTAACGACGATGAATGAATCACGGTGAATGAATGACTCACTCGTGTTTACATTTTCAAGTTCTGAGTATATAAAATGAATACTTCTTATTAATTTAAATGAAACACTATGATAACTCGAAAGGTGGCGGGAAAGAGATAATTTTCTAATGAATATGAATTTCACAACGAAAATGCATTAAAATGAAAGGATATTTTATGCTGAGAACGGTTTTAAACGTTCGCGAGCTGTTTTGAAATTGTCCTAACCGTTTATTACAGCCGTCTAAAAATCGAAATAAAGTTGCTTTGTGTCTATATTACGTTGTTTCTAATAAATTATTTCCGTTTAGATAGCAAATAATCTTTTTAACTTTACTTTTAACTTGTTAAGTCTAACTCATACAACAAAATGGATGCCATAGGATGATATATTTATGAAGCGGTCGCTCCGGAAGCGTTCCAGATAGAGGGACAGAACTGGGCTATTATTAGGATAGATAAATATAAGAATTCTTATTTACTATATATATGCAGTAGAAAAGTCACATTTCCTCCTGCTGAACGCATGACGTTATGCATGATAATTGATGCATATATTTTGCATGATAATCTTTGATAATGTATTTCAAAACAAAAGTGAAAATTTATATTCAATACACAGCAATGTGTTAAAGTCGTATATCCTACATTTCTTACGCTGTGGTAATATCCCGAGAAGTGTTGGATTTATAAATAATTATATATCTATATTTGGCAATGCAGATATTAACATCTTATACCAATATAAAATACTGATCTGTAATATTAAAGGAGTAATTTCAATGATTATTTTTTGGTCGAGGAATTCCTTTGGAGATCTGATAACAAAAGCAGCTACAGCTTGATTCTCTAACAAATATTAAAGTAGAGAGGGAAATTGGATGGAAGCGAAAGAGGGAAAAAAATAACTTTCTTATAACGTCTAATTTTCTAAACCACATAATCATTTTTAAGTTCATTAGTTTTAGAAAACATCATACAAACATGTTGAAAGAGTCGGAAATAATATTTTTCAATCTAAGTATTTTTGTGTGTGTATTTTCCTGTTATTCTTTGTATCATATTCCCGAAAGAATGAAGGTTCGTTAGAGTGTAAAGGCAACTTCCTGAAAGGTTATAAAAAAATCGTATAATGTTTCGAATTTCCTAATGCAGAATACTTCATTAATTTAATATTTGTAATAAAACTACTGTTTGAAAAATATAAAAAGATTACATTAAACATTTTTGTTTCTTATCGTCATGGGTTGTTTCATATTAGGGATGTTTATCCTTTTGTAGAAGAAAACTGTTACACTGCAGTAAAATGTACTTTTTTTTAGTCGCTGAGTCATGATTTTTGAAAGTTGTAACTCGTATTTATAAAGTTTTAGGTTTCTATCAAATTTTCCTGTTTAATTATCGAAGTTCTTGGTATAAACCCATGAACTTCCGTATGTAAATATTATGACAGAATTTCGGGATTTAATGAAAATATTTTGAACTAAATTGATAATTAAATTTGTCACTTGATTTTATACCTGTAGAAAAACAGTCTTAAAAGTGTCTGCATTAAAATTTTTATGTGAAATAATGTAGACATGAAAGGCTTGAAAAATAGATACAAATAATGATAGATATTTAGACGAAAATTCATAATACAGAATTTGACTTCTAAATTTTGTGGGAAATACATCGGTTAACTAATAACAATACAGGCAAACGTGAGTAGTAACTCACACACAGAGAAGAAAGACATTGGGTTACTGAATGGAACGGATTGGTTTCTACACAAGATGTCTGTCGAAATCAATGCTTATATATTAATATATCAATTTATAATATCTTAAACTTTGAAGATATGTCAAGTATTAAAAGACAATTCATATCAAAATTTGTCTTAAAATATTATGAATAGTACACTTTGAAAACTCCCGTAGAAGTACTAGCGCACAAGATAAGAACCATTTTTAAACATGAATAAATGTTCACATCGTTAAACTTGCATTTTGTGTCATTTTCCGGTTTTTAATGCATATTTTATCCATTTTTCCAGTCGAAGGAATGAGTTGCTTTTGCGATTTCTGTACTGTGATTTTCCTTGTTAGCCCGGAGCACCTAGTGGTTAGTGCCTTGGGATTCGATTCTGAGGCAGCTCGTTTCGAGTTCCGACAAGTACTACTGAATGCTCACGTATCTACGCCGGGTATGGGCAAGAAATTCCCTCCGTGATGTTTGTAGGGGTGGGAGGTTGACAAGAGCATCCAACCTCCCCCACATTTCACCCCTGAGGGTGGTCGATGATGGCACTCTCATAAAGTGAAATGTTAGTTCACCTAATATGGGCTCTCATAATGAAGATATAGAAGTGTTGGTTCAAGTTGAGGTGTATGGGCGAATGTCAAGTTGAGGTGAACACAAAGTTGAGGTGTATGGGCGAATGTCCCTGAACAAATGACTTCCGTACTGGGGAAAAAATTCCTTTACATATGTTTTTTCTGTCTTCATCAAGTTTTTGATGTAATATGAGACACGTTTTTCATATTTCTAATTTTTCCCCGGTATGTTCACCAGCAGTCAAATTTGGTAAAATCGGAAATGTTTTGATCACTTCGTAAAGTGACATCGTAGAGTTTTATCGATTGTGGAACAACCAGAGTTAAAGCCAACATTTAAAGCCACATGATTAGTCATTTTCTTACTATAGCTTGGACTTGTTTCGCATACCTAGTTTTTGCACCGATGACAATGCTGTTTGAAAATACATTTTATTTTCTATAAACTCCAAGCTAACGAGTCCTGTTGTGGACGTGTAACCAAAAACATAACACTTCCTTCGCCCTCTTTGATAATAGATATCAAGTTTATTGTGTTTTCACCAGATACAAATTTAATATTTTTCCTCTCCAAAAATATATAATTTGTTTTTATCCAACGAAAATACCTTAATTCCAATTACACCAAGTTATAGTTTTAACTGTGTTTTTAAACAATGACTGCAGTTTTTTTAATGCCACATGAGGAAGCATTTTTGTTTCCGGTATGACTATTCTATCTGGCTGGTTTAATGACTCTTCTAACAGCCTTAGGAAAAAAACGAATATATCATTCCTTTCAATTAATTCTACACAAAGGACACTTAACCTTGAATTATAACAGCAAATATTTTCTATATAAATTGACTATTTTGGAGGTTTTGACTTGTAGGAAGACCGCTTTTTTATCATTTAATATAATATTTCCCTCTCAGTATCTGTTTACAAAATTGAAAATTGTTGGATTCTGTAAGCTAGATGCTAAGAAAAAAAAATGACATTCTTATGATGAAATTTTGTTAATTATTTATATGTATTACAGATAATTTATTGTTGCGATATCTATTCTTTGTTTTATGAAACACAACAAACATTTTTTTTTCATTGTAAGAAACTTTAAGACGTGCGAGACGAAAAAAATGAAATTGCTGTCATAATAGTTAATAAGTCAGGAAATAGTAAAAGATTATTTACTGAATAGTACGATTGAAAAACTAATAAGCGTCCTAAGACTTTGAATTTTTTTTTGCAGTAAACTAGTTATATTTCATAAAGGAATAATGGGCTGTAGATAAATATCAGTATAATTTTAAAGAACCATAAAATAAAGAAACTATTAAAAATTGTTAAATAATATTTAATTTTTTCCCTCTCTTTTACAGTTTTTAAATTTTCATAACACTTTTGTGCTCCACTGTATGTGTTTATATAAGACTAAATTATGAATGGAACTGCGAGTATCGCTCTATACTTTAAAAAATTTAAGAAACAGAGCATTTAGTTACAGGGATGAACTTGGCTATATGGCAGTGTCCCACCGGACTATTTGAACTTCTTAGATTCCTATATATTGACTTTCATCGATAAAAAAAGAAATCCCGATTTTTAAATTTATTACAAATCTCCATTCGTTTTGTATCATATCGCACTAAAACTTGGAGGCAGGGCAATTAATATTGCGATTACCAGACTTTTACGTTGTATGAGTACCAGTGAGTGAATTGCCATTTTTTCACGTTGTATGAGTAAAATACAGTAATATTTATAGCTCTAAATTATTTTAAGGAAATATGTTGCATTTTCTATAAATATAAAACGGTTCCGTGACTGACTGACTGACAGATAACGAGCTGATCAAGCCGCTGGACCTAAAGGGCTGAAATTTGCATGGCGATACTTCTTATAATGTAGGGTTGCACTAAGAAAGGTTTTTGAAAAATTCTTCTTAGATTTTTTTAAGTTAAATTTTTAAGCTGCTTTTGAAACATTTTAAAGTTTGCATTTAAAATAATAATTTGAAGTTAATAAAATTTATATCACAAGAAAGATCATAAAAATTCCTTTAAAATGAAATCTTTTTCGAATCTTTACCTCCATTTTCTGATTTTTGGTGAATTTTTAAGGATTAATTTTTAGAATTTAATTTATTAAATGCTGATCACGAGATTTCTTTTCTTTTCGTGATACATTAAATTGATTTTGTGTCACGCGCATAACAACAAAATAAATTGACAAGAAAAATATTAAAATACAGTAAACGATAAAATTTAACCACTAGACTAATTGAGATGGGAGTTTTTTAAGAATTTAATTCAAATTAGTATGTTTTATGTATATTAAATTAAAACTATATATTAAACAGTTCCGTGAATGACTGACATACCTCACGCAGACAAAACCGCTAGACCTAAAGGGCTGAAATTTTGACAGCCAATAGACACTGTGTGTAATTCAGATGATGCCATTAACTTTCCGGTAGAGTTTTTAAATTCCCTCAAACCACCGGGTCTTCCATACGGTAAGCTATCTTTGCGGACGGGCACACCCGTAATGCTCCTTCGGAATTTAAAACCACCGAAATTGTGTAATGGTACTAGACTAAAAATCAAAGCCCTGCATAAAAATTTAATCGAAGCCATTATTTTAACCAGGTGCGCTCAAGGAGAAAAAGTGTTCGTGCTACGCATTCCTCTAATACCCAATGACCTCTCCTTTGACTTTAAGAGACTGCAATTTCTTCTCAAAGTATGCTTCGTCGTGACGATAAATAAGTCTCAAAGCCAAACTTTTAAATACGTTGCGGTAGATTTAAGAGAAAATTGTCTCTCCCACGGTCAGTTTTACGTAGCTTGCTCACGCGTAAGTTCGCCTAATGAAGAAACAAAAAATATTGTTTATAAGGAAATCCTCTAAAAAGCAATTTCGTTATTTTTTTATTGTAATTATCCTAAAATGAACTCCGTAGCGAAGCTCGGGTATTCAGCTAGTATATATATATATATATATTTATTTTATTTACTTATTTATTTATTTTTTATTATTTTTTATTATTTTTTTTTCTTTACGCACATTGTGGAGGCGACTGACCGGCAATGTCAGTGATACATGGATTCATCTGAAATTACTATTGAGTTCACCAACAAATTTTGAAAGAGGAACATCAGTAACAGGATGGAATCTAACGCTCTAGTAACCACAATTTCTTGTTATACATGATTACAACGAACGGAAAACGGATGGTAATGGTTGTGTAACTTATGTTGTAAATAGCCATCAGTGGCTCATCGGAGAACTTGAACAAGATTATAACAGGCGTTTCCCGCTTCAGAATAGCTGGATCAATCCATGTCGTGTTATAATAACGTGGTTTTGATAAGGTTGAGGTAATCCATTCTTACGGCCAGGATTGTATACAATCCTGGATTGTATACAATCCTGGCCACACACTCTATAAAGTGTGATATAAATTTCGAGAAGTTGTAAGAAAGTGCTTGGATTTTGAATATCCGGTCAGAAATTTATTCATGCATGTACAAATCATTGAGTGGTGTAAAAGGATAAATGTATTTAGGGACTTGTATAAACCACAATACATATACCCTTGATGTGTCGTCATCACCCCGCCCTGAATCAATGCCCTATCATGAGCCGTACTGATCAAAACAGTCTTGGCAATTGATTGGCGTCACTGCGTTAGCGATTGTACACGCCTCTTTCAAAAATGACAATCACTTTGCGTTTGGAGAAAATTAACACATTTTCTGTGAACGAGAAGCCGAAGGCGAATGCTCGTGTAAAGGTTTATCGCTTAAGATATCCCCACAAACGCGTCTGCATGGCCGTCAGCGATACTTTAATGAGATTTAAGGCTGCTGTGTACTAACCCTATTGGATTCGCTCCACCTCATTGTTGACCTATGGAGAAAATGGGTCCAAGGATTGCCGACTTGGATTGAAAGATTTTTTTTAATTGTACTCCGTAATAGAAATTTTACACCTTGGGGCATTTTAAATTTTTCTTAAATGCAAATTTAAATTGTTCGGGAAAAAAAAAATCTGGTCAAGTGTGTGTTAAACGCTCCTAAATTCCTTTGGTGGACGAAATTTATAAAATGAATCCTGTTGCAAGGGCAGAAATGCTCAGGCTATCTGAAAATAACCATTTTTATTGGATTATCAGCACTTATGTAGCTGCCAAAAGTAGACAAATTTTCTCCATAGGTTAACATTGAGGTGAGCTAATCCAATAGCATTAGTATACAGCAGTACCTATCACTCTATTAGTATTATCACAACTAAAAGATAATGCAGTTGTACTTAATTTTATATCCAATGTTCCTGTTTTAAGTTTGCATTCTTATATAATAGCACACTAAAATTTATTTTTACCACTTAAAACAAACATGACAACTAGTTCTTGAATCATGTCTTTTCCCGTTTTTTAATATTTGGAAAATCTAAAGATTGCCTGGATGCAACGGCTACTCTCTAGGATGTAGCGGATTTCATATTTCCTTTAGATTTGACTGCAGAATTCAAATCAAAGTGAAAAACAATAGAAAATCTCTCCGCGATAAAAATCTCCGATAACAGCAAGATATCCCCATTTGTTGCAATTACAGAACGGTGAAATACTCGCAGACGAGGGGTGGGGGAGGCGGAGTGTAATAGGAAGGAACTTTATGCACTAGTAGACAGACACTAGATGTTAACGGACTTCGTGGATGGAAACACAAAGGCTGGACATCAACAAAACATATATTATTATAGTCGGCAATAGACCATTGATGCGAGAGTAAATAAAATTTTAATGCATTATAGAGTATATGAAACATTTGTATTGAATATAACCAATTCTATCTACAAAACGTAACTATACTTATTTGAATATGCAAGAAAATACGAACTATAGGAAGTAACAATACAAAATTATATATATACATCCCACACAGCTGGAGTTCTGTCGAGCCATTATGAACCCATTATGAAGTCGTTATGTTTTTACGCTGATCGCTAAAAATGTTTAGTATCGCCAGAGTGTAGAAGTTGATCTCGAAAAATCAACATGCAATTGTATATCGTTTGTTAGTAGTTGATCTCGAAAAATCAACATGTAATTGTATACCGTTTGTTAGTAGTTAATAAGCCGTTGTAGGGCGAGATGGCCCAGTTGGCAAGAGCAGCGGGCCAGTGATCTGAACGCCCCTGGTTCGATGCTCATCACTGCAAATCTATCGCCGTGTTCACTAATGGTGGGTGGGGCACGTAAAATAGGGCTTGGCTGCAATGTTCTCCAAGTTATCAAATGTACCTCTGGAGGTGCGGGGTCAAGTGTTCCGGTCTCGTCACTTTAAATTACGGGGTTCAAAATTACGGGACCGGTCATTTAGCCAAGTCGGAATCAGACCCTTGCTGTGCTAATTAAAAACAGGAGCCGCACCTTCATCGCCCATAACCTTTGGGACTTGATGTTGCTGTCGGTAAAGTGGCATAAGCAACAACAACAGCAACAATAATAAGCCGTTGTACAGTAATGTGTGCTGATGCGTGCGTATTAAAGGATATGTTTCCTGTTTAATGGCTTTATGATGAATCTTTTGTGGTGCTGAGTTCTTATTTCAAGTCAGGAAATTTACGACGGCTACCTCCCCCCCCCCCCCCCCCCACACACACACGCCTATGCACCATGCTGAAAAATTTTTTTTACCGAAAAAATTCTTGAAAAATAAATATTTTGATCCGAAAATGTCTGGCTCCTAAAGTTATACAACATTGAAGGCGGAGAACGAAATAAATTACTTGAGACTTTCGAGGCAAAGTAATATTCTGTAACAGAAACCCTTAGGGGAAAATGGTGGACGGTTTTTGTTCTCCCTCTCTGGAAGAGAAAACTTTCATATTTTGACTATCATCCTGTAGCCCTGCATCACTGATAACATATATTTTTTTTTTACTTAATAAAACATTATAAATAAACTAGCTGAATACCCGTGCTTCGCTACGGAGTACATTCAAATTAAATACAACGGCCAATGTGTGCAATTAATGCCAAATATATATATATATATATATATATATATATATATATATATATATATATATATATATAGATATGTATGCAATTAATTTGTATGTTTAATATCCATAATACATACCAATTTGAATTAAATTCTTAAAAAACTTCCATCTCGATTAGTCTAGTGGTTAAATTTTATCTTTTACCGTATTTAAATTTTTTTTGTCAATTTATTTCGTTGTTATGCATGTTACACAAAATTAATTTAAAGTATCACAAAAATGAAAGAAACCACGTGATCAGCATTTAATAAATTAAATTCTAAAGATTAATCTTGAAAAATCCACCCAAAATCAGAAATTGAAGGTAAAGATTCGAAAAAGATTTCTTTTTAAAGGAATTTTTATGATCTTTCTCGTGATATAAATTTTACAACCCTAAAATTATTATTTTAAATGCAAACTTAAAGCTACAGAAACAGATTAAAAGTTTAATTTAAAAAAATCTAATAAGAATTTTCCAAAATTCTTTCTTAGTGCATCCCTACACTATGAGAAAATCGCCATGCAAAATTTCAGCCCTGTAGGTCCAGCGGTTTTGTCTGTGCGTTATCTGTCAGTCAGTCCCTGAACTGTTTTATATATAAAGATTAACAAATATTAATGGTTTTGAGTGTATTTCGCTTAGGCTTGAATGTAAGATATTTCTGCAATCGCTCAAAAGTATGAATATAACCAGCAATTCGCCCATCACCCGTAATTCATTGTAATTCGTTTATCATTATTGACACTTTACATACTAGTTAATGGAAAACTGAAAATTAAGCGCATTTTTGACATTCTTTTGGCTTAAGCAATATTTGTTTGCTTATTAATTTTATTTGGAAGTAAATAACCAATTAATTTATTGTCTCATTTTTTTTTGAATTTTGCTCAAGTTTTTTCTGTTATGCATCAGACGCTTTCTTTTTCTTTTTCTTCAGTTGAATCAGGTCATTATCATTATCTAAGGAAAACTACAGCTCAGAGAGAATATATATCGAACATTTATAAGAAACTACTCATCCGATCAGACGGAATCCTGTCTATCCAGTTCGATAGCATCAAAATCATTTGATTTAGCATATATTATCGCTTGTTTGCATCATCGATGAACATTAACTATCAATGATTGCAAGGGAAAAAAGATAATACGTGGCCTTCATTGAATATATGTTTGTAATTTGGTTTTTTATTTACTGGGAGAGTAAATTGGTCCCAATGTTTTAAAATAATTTCCCCTGCTGCAGATAAATTTCTATTCAAAACGTATAGAAATACGTTGTACATACAGATAAAAATGTACAGAGTACAAAAAAATATATGTACCTGGCTTTTAATGAAAAAAATACTGAAACCACTCGTGGGTTGGTTTAATATTAATTAACAGTTAACATTTTTCCAGTTCTGTTGAGTTCTTTCTACCGTGGGAAAATGGAGTTTTTTCTTTCGAAAAAGAAAAAAAAAATTACCTATACTTGTAGAAATTCGTTTCTGGTATGCATTATTCCCTTGTGAATTAATATGTAACAAAGGGTAGCGTAAAATGTAACATCATTGTTCGGTGAAGTCACGCCATATCATAAAAATTAATGCGAAATGATACGAGTTTGAACGTAAAAGAAGATTAATAGTTTTATGGCTTTATTCATTAAACTAATAGGTGGCTACAGTCTAATAAATTAACAATAGATATAAATATGTGCTAAGAGATGTTTTATTGAAAACCTCACGTACATTTAAGCTGTTTTTTATGAGTACTGCAATTAATAGCGAGAAAATATTAGTTTCATCAGTTCATATGAGGTCAGTTGTTTCCAGTCGATAGAAAGTATTGTTATATTGTGGAGATGTACGTTCTCAAAAACATTTGCTCGCCTGTATTGCAAGAGGTTTCCATTTAAATTTAGAAACAGAATAAATCTAGCTTTAATTCATTCAAAAGGTGTCTTAAGTAAAATAAAATTATTATGTTTAATAAAATTATAGTATTTATATACAAAAAAAAATCAGGTAGTCTCTTCTAACGAAACTACCAAGGGTTATTAACGTAGGATTACTTATCGTTGCTTACCTTTTTTGTATGTATATATGTATATGTGTTATGTATATATATATATATATATATATATATATATATATATATATATGACAAAATTTTGAAACAAATTGGTACTTTTCTGTTTGACTGTTTACTGCTTGCTCAAGCGATACAGACTGAGTTTGGCACGCTGCCAAAATTATAACTCGTGACGCAGGACATCTGAAATTTTGCTTTTCGGAAGACCGATATGGAGAAAAATAATCCTACGTTAAAATATATTTATTTATCATGGTCTTACTGACAACCATGAAATATGTATAAACGGAAAGAATCTCTTCTAACAGATGAAGAGAAACATAAAAAAGGCCTTTACAAAATTCTTTAACTGACTCAATAGAATGTAATGTAACGGAGTTAAAAGGTTTGAAAACTGATCAGTCGTAAAAGAATATATTGTGTAAGAGAACCTTTTAAGACTTTGAAATGCCCATATTATATGCAGAAAACGAGACCAACAAAATGAAAAAGGCCAGTGATACATTCCAAAAATATCTTTCTCTCGTCATTACATGTCTCTAAATCAATAAATTTAGAATATAAAATAGTCTTTGACCTATATGATAAAAATTCTAACCAGAAAAAAGTAATGTAAGGCACATAAATGGTCGGGGAAAGGCATTTCGAAAGAAACTAAATTGGATAATAAAACACTGTTGATGACTCTTCTTTGCTACTGAAAGGAAAAATATATTTTAAAATAAATTCAATTAAAATGGATGTTATCACTGCCACAGACATTCAGATGAACTGATAGAAGAATGTGTCCCTTTTTATAGCACAATAGGTGAGATCTGTAGACTTTTTGAATTTGAACACATCAGCGAAAATAATGAAAAAATATTTTTTATCAAGTAAAACATTATTTGTTAAAGTTATCACTTAGAAATGGGCTGAAATTTTTAATCTACTTACAGGACTTATATATTGTGGTTAACGAATCGATTAATATTTACGATGGGATTCGAGAAAAAAACAAATGTTAATAAGACTGGGAAAGAAAATTAGTCAAAAATTCATAATAGGCAGACTTCAATGAATACTCTCTGACTAGTAACGAGTATTTTCAATCATGCGTGTTCGAAAACTGACAGAATAGCACTTCCCCTTAGACATGAATTTATAGACGGAGAAATATAATGATTACCTAACGACACATTCTCACTTTTATCTAATTTTCCTTCATTTAAAATGCAACTAGCTGTCTGGTCTCTACTGACAATCTAACATGACATTATTAAGACTGCCAAGCCGACCATTACCCACCTAAACTACTGTGTTCCGATCTTCACAACAAACCTGGTATTCTTCCCCATATAAGAGAGGGCTAGGGTGCTGTGATCCCCAGTAGAAATCACACGATTTTTTTTGCTACTATATCCATTCTTTAGCCCCACTTATAAGCCTTCCAATTTATAATCATACTAGCTGAATACCCATGCTTCGCTACGGAGTACATTAAAATTAAATACAACGGTCAATGTATGCAATTAATGCCACAATATATATATATATGTATGTATAAATATATATATATATATATATATATATATATATATATATATATATATATATATATATGTATGTATAAATATATATATATATATATATATATATATATATATATATATATATATATATATATATATATATATATATATATATTATATAAATACAACGGTCAATGTATGCAATTAATTTATGTTAATATCCATAAAACATACTAATTTGAATTAAATTCTTAAAAAACTTCCATCTCAATTAGTCTAGTGGTTAAATTTTATCTTCTACCGTATTTTAATATTTTTTTTGCCAATTTATTTCGTTGTTACGCACGTGTCGTAAATTTAATTTAAAGTATCACAAAAAGAAAGAAACCACATGATCAGCATTTAATAAAATAAATTCTAAAAATTAATCCTTAAAAACTCTCCAAAAATCAGAAAAGGGAGGTAAAGATTCGAAAAAGGTTTCATTTTAAAGGAATTTTTATGATCTTTCTCATGATGTAAATTTTATAACACTGAGATTATTATTTTAAATGCAAACTTTAAAGAATTTTACAAAAACAGCTTAAAAATTTAATTTAAAAAAATTTAAGTTGAATTTTTCCAAAATCTTTCTTGGTGCACCTCTACACTATAAGAAGAATCTCCATGCAAAATTTCAGCCCTTTAGATCCAGCAGTTTGGTCTGTGTGTTATCTGTCAGTCAGTCAGTCAGTCAAGGAACTGTTTTATATATATATAGATAGATATGAGCCTTCCAAATAAAATAAATCTGGCTGTCTCGGTAACTTAACAGACAATTTTCTGTTCTAAAAAAATGGAGATAATAATTTCTCTACTAAACTAAGTCAGGATCTGTACTAGTTAGCTAGAAAAATTTACAAAAAAGTTAACACACATGTAGAAGCTTATATTTAGCTGAATTTGTGCGTTATTAAGCCGATAGAGAACACTTTACCGAACGAATGTAAACTTGACACAAAATCTAGCTCATTTCAAAACTAATTATTTTGTTAATATTGAAATACCAATGGGATAATGAACCTAATACCAGTAAGAAAAGCCTTTTGAAAAATTAGCTTTATTGATTGAATAAATTTGTTTATTTTAAATTGCAAATTTCTATTCAGAAAACTGTGATATAATTTTAATAATTGGAGCAATTTTTTTCTTCATTTAGTGATTCATATTCCCTTTAAAATACAAATTATGTACTCCAGATGACTTCAGTTTCTACACTGGACTGGAAACATGAAACTTAATTACATGTTAAGGTCTTTTAAATTCATATCTGTGAAAAATCAGCTGTCCAAGTGCCTAGTAAATTCTTTTGAGTGCCATCTCTGGCACTCGCTCCATAGGTCCGCCGTCTACGGCCAAGTTAAAATAAGTTAGAAACTATTGACCGCAAGAAAAGTGCTAACTATGTTGCTTCTCTGTTTTATGAGAGTTTGAGGTCTTTAACTGAACCTGAACACCCCTATGGACAAGTATTAGAAATAACTATATTAATCGGTACATAATGGGATTACAGAAAAAAATGCGATGTTTCTACTGTTTTTATATAGGGTTTCATATCTTCAGCTATTTCTATTTTTTTTAAAGTGTTTCATATCTTGGAACTTTTTTTGTATGCAAGCACACTTAAAAAAAGGGAATAATTGACTTATATCAGTTGATACTTGATAAGAATATTGAAACAGTAGCCGTGGGTTTGTATTCTAATATAGTTGTATACTTCCAGTAAGCTAACAGAAGGAATTTATTCATTTATAAATAAATATATATTAAATGTCCCACTCAACAATAGAAACAAGGGGATACAAGAATGGAGGTTAAAAGGAATAAGATTTAAGGAAAAGAAATAACTGGCTTTAATAGCTCAAACGTTATAGTTGTAGTTAGCTAATAAATAATTGAATCGAACTAATAGAAGGGGAATTCCTCGGATTATGATCATTGATGAATCAAAACTAGTAGAACAACACTCATGGTTGAAAAATAAGTTCTATTCTATTCCCCCGCTGAAAAATTAAAAAAAGCCCCTTGAAATATAGTTTATTCTACTGCAATGTTCATAAACCGGGACATTTTCACTTGTTTGCGGCTGCCAGATAAACTTGCAGGCCAAGAGAGCATCATTTATGAGTACCTTTTGTAAAGAGACCAACCTACTGTTAGTATATCGCTTAGAAATTAAAAAAAACATTTCTATATTCGCCAATTTATGTTTTTAAAAAATATGCAAAAGAAAATACATTTCTCTGCCATTAGTTTTCCCTTCTGAACAAAGATTGATTGCAATTCATACTACAGTAAGACAAATAGCTCACAAGTCCTTGTCCTTACTTTTACTAGAGATATAAAAAAAATTCTTCACTCCTTAAAAGTTGCCCTTTGGATGTAATCAATTTCGTAAGTTCAGTCGCATTTGTTCTACTTTGCGGTCTTACTTCTTCCCAGGTCAAGGGATCTATCGCTTTTTACAACACGAACAAGGTCGGAGAAAGGATTTTTGTCGGAAAGTTCGAGTGGTGGGCCGAACATCCCCAGGCACGGGTGAAGGTTCCAGTATTCAAAATGTTTACTTGGCTCACTTTTTGATCTGAACTAAATGCTTACTTTAATTTTAGTGGTACTTACTATTTTGTGCTCTTCCAAATTTAAATGAGTTGGTCCATTGCAGAATTTAAGGATATTTTATAAGTGCATCAACAGTGGTAAAATTTCACTCTTCTGTCTCACTATCTCTGTGCAAAGATTAAGTCAGATGCTAAATTTGTTCGATCCAAAGGAATGTAAGCTCTTAAATTTTCTTACATACCTGATATACTATCCATAAAAGTAAATCGTAAATTTTTATCTTAAATACATACTATTAGAAATATTATAAGAGTTATCAACACTTATAATAGTTGAACTCCTGTGTGAATTTCAAGCTTGAAAAGTTGATAGTTTTTACTTTAGTTTATCTGTTGTCAGAGACAAAGATTTTATAAAATGAATTTCATTCAGCAATGAACTTTATATCAAAAAAGTTTTTAAAAGATAAAATTATTATACTTATATGCAATACTAAGGTTCGATTACACCACTTAACTCACGCTCTTAGACATGAATACAAATACGTAGCAAGAGAACAAATTAATAAGATCACTAGGGCATGATGTGTAAATAGTTATACCGAAGACACTGTTGACGTAAGATTACTAAAGCGTTATAAGATCAGAAAGTTAAAGGGCAGCAAGGTACATAATGCGTTGTTGATACATAGTGAAAAACATATGTAGGTCAAAAAACTTTAAATGGGTTCTTAACCCCCCCCCCCCCCACGAAGGTTAGGTCTTGATTTTTGAATTAACCAAGAGCTAAGGTTATAAAATTTTACAGAGCGAAGAACTTCAGACAAAAAAAAATTTAACGCTAGAAAGACGCCTTTAAACATTAGTTGGTACTTGATGCTCGAGTGAGCGAAAATTGCTTCGATTTTTCAGTTGAACAGATATGTTACCTCTGTTAAAATTAGGCAACAATTAGTGCGCCTCTTTGTAGGCACACTTTGTAGGTATTCCGTGCATCGAATGTGTTGCAGATGCCGAAGGCCAGTTCAAAGTTAATTGCTCTCACATTAGATCGGGTTGAAATGCTTCTTTTTTTAGGAACTATTATATATTAGACAATAAATGAGCAGAAAAAGGTCTTGCAAACCATGTTTTTAACAGCATCGGGAAAAGGTGATAGCTGTAGGATGAAAGGATAGCCTCTTCTCGTATCATCCGTATCATAGTTCATCAAGTTGATGGATATAGTGTTATAATGTGGGTCACATTTATAACCGGAGTATCTGCCCCTTTAATTCTTCTCACATCCCAAATTATTAAATATCGATACCAATAAAAACTACCCTATTACATAAATGGTTCACTCTACAGGAGGTAGCTACTTCTAACTCAAGTGCTATAATTTAAAAGGACCGTGGTATATTCGAATGGTTTGAGGAGCATGGTGACGAATGTATGTACTATATTTGCTTATGTACAACTGGTAAAAATGTACTTCTTGTTATAATTAATTTTTACAAAATTATAAACATGCATCTGAAATTATTTATTGAATGTTATTCTAAAACAATAATCTACTCAGAATGTAAATACAGTTGGTTCTCTGTTTAACGACGCTCTACTTAACGACGATCTCTATTTAAAGACGATATTTCCCGGTCCCGGTCCCTCCGACGTAAAAAAATTCTATTTTAAGACGATTTTGTTTCTATTTAACGACGATTTTTTCTTACATGATAAACATTTTCTTCAACATTTTATCTACAGGAGGGTTACTTTCTGTGGGGGAGTTTGGTTTCAATAACAGAATTTCCTTTATGTTTGTTGCAATCATAGACTTGTTGCAGTGGAAAAAACCGGGGGAGGGGGGGATTACTGTTTCTCGGAAGATCGAACATTCTTCCCTGGTGGATCGAATTTCTTAGTGTGGGTGTGGAATCACTCTACTGTACCTACCATGTTGTCATGTGATTTACGAACTGTCCAAAAGCACCCCTCTCTCACTCCTTCTGGGAAGCAAGTGTTCATGTTTAGAGAATTCATGGTTGTGTGTAGGAGCTCATTCCATTACGAATACGAGGTGAGCAGAGCAAAATGGCATTAAAGCGAAAGCATCTTACGCTACACGAAAAAGTGAAAATTATTGAAAGCTGGGAAGAAAGTGTTGGAATAACAAAAGTCCAATTCGCAAGACAATTTCAGCTACCCGAGTCTACTCTCAAAGGCATTTTATCAAGCAAAGAGAAAATTCTTGAAGCAGCACAAAAATTTGGTTTGGGATCCAAATCCAAACGGCAGAAAATTCAATGTGGCCGATCAGAAGAGTTTGAGAAGGCAGTCCTGCAATGGTTTCATCAAGCAAGAGCATCTAACATTCCAATTTCCGGAGTGATATTTAAAGAAAATGCTATTATTCTGGCAGAAAAGTTTGGAATGCAAAATTTTCAGGCTTCGGCTGGTTGGCTAACAAAGTTCAAAGAAAGATACGGGCTTGTATTTAAAAGCATATCTGGCGAAAGTGGCTCCGTAGATGAAAAAATAGTGGATGAATGGAAAATAGTGCTGAAGAGGAAATTAGATGGATATGACGAGAAGAACATATTCAATGCAGATGAGACGGGCCTATTCTACAATATGGTGCCTAATAAAACCTTTACGTATATGGGCGAAAAGTGTTTTGGTGGAAAACACAGTAAGGAACGATTGACTGTTTTACTGTGCACTAATTCGGATGGATCTGAGAAATTTCCACCACTAGTTATAGGCAAATCAAAGCAACCAAGGTGTTTTAAGAATGTCACCAGGAAACCTTGTGAGTACCGCAATAACAATAAACACAAATTTTTATTGACTGGATTAGAAAATTTGATGCAAAAATGCATCGAGAAAAGAGAAAAGTTTTACTTTTAATCGACCATTGCACAACACATACTCCAAAATATCCCTGGACTTACAAATTTGACTATCCATTTCTTACCAGCTAATTGCACTAGCAAGTTGCAGCCATTAGACCTGGGTATCATTCGCAGTGTGAAAGCATACTACAGAAAGTCTTTAATTAGGAAATTAATAAACAATTCGGCTGACAGTATAAAAATTAGAAAATTTACAATCTTGGAAGCAATGCACATGATAACATCAGCATGGAAAGAAGTTTCTTCATCCACAATAAAAAACTGCTTTCGCGTTGCTGGAATTCACAAAGAACTTGTAGTGGACCTGCAAAGTACGGATGTAGAAATCAACGAAGATGACATTACCCCTGAAGAATGGAGAAGTCTTGTTGAAGATGAGGATGTTTCAATTCAAGATTTCTACAATTGTGATAAATATATTTTAACAACAGATTTCAGAAATGTAGAACAAATTTATGAAGATATTGTAAACGAAAACACAGTATCAGACGAAGAAGGTGAAGTTGAAGACACGGAAAACGAGACACTGCCACCGTCTTACACAGATGCAATTTCTGCTCTAGATGTTCTCCGACGCTATATTACATCGAAAATGGAAGGTGACTCATTTAACATTTTAGAAAATCTTGAAAAGAGAATAACGAAAACAAAGCGAATGAAGCAATCAACTCTTTTTGAATTTTTTAAAACGTAATTTATTGTATTGTTTGAACTCTTTTTTTTTCAATGTAATTTAAAATAACTTTTTGTGAATAAAATAATGATGATAATAAAAATAACATTTTTAAACACGCCAATATATTAAGAAATATATTGACAGTCCTAAGCCTGTAAAGTGTGAAGGGAAATATTATTTTTTCACAAATTCTGTTTAAGGACGATCTCTACTTAAGGACGATTTTTCACGGTCCCTTGAAAGCCGTTAAACAGAGAACCAACTGTACAAACAATTTACGCTATGATTTATGTTTCTATATCCAACCAGATCTTCTTAAACGTGTCGAGGAAGAAGCCAGGCATTGAAATATAGTTGCTCTAATATTTACTAGTGGTTAGCGTTCTGAGCTGCGTTCTGGCTTAGGTTCAAATCCCGAATAAGGTTTGTTCGTTTCCGTGTCGTCCCCTTCTTAGGGAGCAATGCTGGCTCCCCATGAGGGGGTATAGTGCTCTCATAATAAAGAACCAGTAAATCGTGGAGAATAACAAAATGCCAATGTCTCACTACAAATTGCCTCCGCATTAGACAAAAAAAAAAGAAGAAAAGAAATATATAATATACGGTACTAAAGCTTCGAGATATATCACGGCAGTACTTTTTTTTCAGTACAGATAATTCCTAACAAAAATCATGTTGTACAGTTTTCCTTATAAAATAATCAATAAGGGTTCTTATTAAAATACAGCTCACTAAAATTATAATTATTTCATACTAAACAAAGCACAATGCCAGAAAGATGTAGAACTTTTAAAGAAAAGCTAAAACTCCCACCAGGGAATCCTAGCGTAATGTGATAGTAAATTTTTCTGTGAGTGTAATTTAAAAGTTTCTATTTGCTTAAATTAAGTAAACTCATTCTATTTCACTATTTCTGTACGCATAAACTTTCGCATAGATTACAAATTTTCTTGAAATAGAAACTTTATTGCCACCTCAAAGTTTACGTACTGTCAGAATGACATATCATTAACTTAGTCCTCTATTTCAGCCCCATGAATTCCAAAGACCTTTGGAAATAAAATTTTAATTCTAAAAATCATGCAGAAAAATTTCTACATAATATTTTAAATTCAAATTTTGTATGCGATATTTACATAATATATATGAAATACATTCCCTGTTTCTAACAACTGTTTCTAACTTTTCAACTCAACTGTCTCATCTCAACTCTATCTAACAACTTTCTGTCAACCGGGGCCCGACGTAGCCTAGTGATAGCGCGTTGGATGCTCAGCTGAAATCCCGACGAATGACATTAAATACCTTCGAGTTTAGGTCGGATATGGACACATTAAATAAGTATGCCGGAAAGTCCTTCCACGAGGTCAGTGAGTAGAAGAAGATGCGAGCCCTCCAGATTTCACTCACAGAGGCTCTTGATCAAAATTGTGGTGGCACCAAGGGAGAAATGTTGACTAATCCATATGGTGCTCCCAGATAATTAGCAGTCAACAATCTGCGAGGTATACCGTGTGAATGTCTCGGGCAAGTGCCTCCGCATTAGGAAAAAAAAATCTGTCAACTAACTCCCTTCGCACCCTTTTCTTCAATATGACGAATTTTTTAAAGTTATCCTTCATATAAAAAGAAGTTATTTGAGGTCCATTGAAGAACCAATAGCGCTATTGATATTCAAATTGGATCTACTCAAATCAGCATGTTAATAAACTTGGTAAATGCATAGCAAAAAAACTGTCATGTTATTTTTAAGCATTTTATCGCTCACATTCTTTTTAACTGTCAAAAATCAGTACTAAAGGAAAAGTTACTTGAACTCAATGACATTGAGGATATGAACAGTCTGTCACGGAGATGTTAGTAAATTCTATGAAAAGAGGCGTACTTATATACACTTCTAGAATAACTTGAAATATCATCATACAGGTTTTTCCCACGATTCCTTTCTGCTGATTTTTTTCCTTTTTTTGTTTGTTAATCATACGGAGAAAAAAAATCATGTATTTTCCAGTAATGATTTCTTTACAGCTGGTTACAATTTTAAAAATCGTGAAATGTATCACATGGCAATTGTAAGCTTTTCAATCAAAATTTAGCATCCTGATATTCCCAAATTAAGTGACATTTCAGTATCTGGCTTGATTAATTGCCAAATAATCAAGCCAGATACTCATGCCACATCCTCTCCATTTAGCAAAAGTGCTTTTAAAGAAAGAATCATAGAACCTCGAATTGAAAGCAGGGCAAGGTTTGGATCTTTTTAATTTCCGCTTACGAGCTCGGTGGACTTGCTTATCCATAGACTGTTCTGTCATGATGTTAAACTCAGAGGAGATAATGATAAGCAAGTGATTATAAATACCTTCTAACTTCAGTTTTCAGATTATGATTCGTTGATTCCAGTAGCACAGCAAAAATAGTTAAGCGAATAGATAGCTGAATCAGTTTTTTTAAAGTCGCTATAAAACTAAAAGGTAATGAGCATGGGTAAAGCAAACTAATGAGCATAGTTTCCTACAATGGTTCGATTTTCAGAATTTCGGTACTCAGTTAAATGCCGAGAAAACCAATAAAATGCATAAATTTTCAGTAGAATTGCTGTACAAATGAGATCAGGCATCTATTTTTAGGATATTTTGGTGCTAAAATATCTGCTAAAAGCAACTTGTTCTAATGATATTAAATAATCTAATTGGTAAGTTCTAAATTTTTCACTAAATACCAAGATACATGTCATTTGTTTCACTTTGTACAGTTCGCATTGTCTTTTACATCTCCAAGGTTTTATGATCATTTCCATTCTAAATAAAATGTAACAATACACATCAAAGAGAACTTTTAAACACTTATTTTAGAAATAATTCACATTTTATAGAGTAAGTGTTACAAATGCAGATTTATGCAACAATAGAAAGTATACTGGACGCCCGGTGGCGTAGTAGTTAAAAGCGTCAAGTTGCCACACCACAAGTCTAGGGTTCGATCCTGCGACTGGGCAAGGATGACTCAACCTTTCATCTCTTGGAGTGGGTCGATAAAATGAGGACCAAGCATGCTTGGGAACTAAACTCTGGGGTTCCCACGTCAGGTTGACTACCTGACTCAGACATATACTGTATGGCACCACAAGCCCACTGTCAAGAAAGCGGACATGGACACAGTCGGTCTTGCACGGTGGACCTTTGCACAAAGCAAAATCCAAAATTCTCCATAGTGTTCTATTTCTAGTTTATGTCAGCCATCTCCGAACTACACATATGCTCAGTCTATACCCATGCAAGTTTTGAATCCCTCTCTACGGACGCTAAAACTGTTAGATGGCACACCAAAATCCCTTCACAATTTAGTTTCGGAAATGAATCTGCGATAATCTCTATAAAAACTACTCGGAATCAGAGAAGAATTTCTATTCTGGGGAGTTTAGTATCGGAATTCTCTTCAGAATTCGTATTCTGAAATTAGTATTCACAATGCGAAATAATAATGAGAGAAAACTGCAATGTGTACTATAGATTGAAGAAAAACAGGGGAAAAATTCGTATTAATCTGACAATTATGGGCATTTTAATATATAAATATGCACTGCTGTAGTATATTGTTGTTGTTCCGAATGTCCCCTGGCTGGAATTTCCATACCAGGTCCATATAATCATCGGACTGAGTAGCGAGGCTCTGGTTTATAACAGCACCATAAGGGTCGGAGTCCGACTTGGCTAGGTTCCACCACAAATTTGACCGAGAATCCCCAGGGGGAGTTAACTGGGGGATCATACTTTCCCCACCCACTGACACCATAGAAGGACTTTCCAGTCTACGGATTTAACGTGCCCATATCCGGCCTAGACACGAAGGTATTTAACGACACTTGTCGGGATTCAATACGAGCACCCTCAGCACCGAAAGCCGACACGATACCGATAGGCTACCTGGGGCCTGCTGCTGTAGTATATGAAATACCTTTAAGAATGCAGCAGCAATTATCGGATCTATAAAAAACATTTATAGATCCCTTTGCAACTAAAAAGACACTTCTTTTTTAACGAAGGATTACGTTCCTCCATAACGGTCCTCCGGAAAGCAAAATTTTAGATGTCCTGCGTCACGAGTTATAATTTTCGCAGCGTGCCAAACCCAGTCTGTATCACCTGGGCAAGCAGTAAACAGTGAAGCAGAAAAGTACCAAAATGCGTTAAAATTTTGACTGACACACACACACATATATACATACGTACATATATATAAATACATATATACATAACACATACATACATACATACATACAAAAGAGGTAAGCAACGATAAGTAATCCTACGTTAATAACACGTGGTAGTTTCGATAGAGCAGACTACCTGAATTTTTTTTTTATTTAATTATGTGAAAACAGCCATCGTTGTCATTTATATCAACAGTCCATGTGTCATTAAAATTTATTGAATGTTATAATACGAAATAGAATTTTCTAATTCTCTAAACCTATAGAATATTATTAACAAATAGATTGGCACTTTATTAGCCATATTAGGACAAAGCAGATTCCTGCATGGCACATTTTCGCCCAGAAACTTCATTTCTTATCCATGGTTACACAGAAGAATAAATTCACGAAAAAACGCCGATAAATAAATTCTTTTTCTGTCCGTCTGTGTGTTGTCAACCGCAGAGAGGGAATTGCGTGTAAATAGCGAAAGTCTAATGATACCACGAGTAAATACTTAAAAGCGTGAGGTTTGTGGCTACTAACACACGCTTTATGCTACGTCCCAATTATGTTACGCTTTTGTACTAGGGAGAGGTGGGAGAAGGAAGATGCTCACGCAATAATGTTTGCTGTCTAGGTTTCTAAGATAGGGATGCTCTCTAGAGAGTGGGTGATACAGAAATTGCCTAGTATTTTCTTTTTCTATTATTATTTGTTGTCGGACAGTAGACGTAATATTTATGTTGGAATAATTGCAGTTATTGTGTTAAGGTTGCTATGTACTAACCCTATTGGATTCACTAAACCTTAATGTTAACCTACGGAGAAAATTTGTCTACAATTTAGAGCTATATAAATGTCAATAATAAAATAAAAATACTATTTTCAAATAGCTTGAACTTTTCTGCAACTTGAAACAGGATTCATGTTATAAATTTCGTCCACCAAAGGAATTGACGCACGTTTAAAACACACTATACCAGATTTCTTTCCCAGAATAATTTAAATTTCAAAATATTATTTGCATTTTTTTAAAACAAAAAATGCCCCAAGGTGTAAAATTTCTTTCTTTATTACGGAGTACAATTAAAAAAAATCTTTAAATCAATGTCGGCAGTCCTTGGACACATTTTTTCCATAGGTTAACACTGTGATGAGAGAATACAATAGGATACACAGAAGCTATAGTACACAGAAGCTTTAATGTAAGCCTGGTCATTGAGCTGAATAGTTGAGTTGAGTGATTTTCGATTGTGAAATGATATAATCTCTGAATATGAAACAATGGTTATTGAAAGGATATTATTGAAAAAGCTTTATATCTCGTAAATGTTTTTGAAAGAGTTACTTATGTAACATAGTTTCTTGTTGTTATAATTTTCCAATCGGACTATATTTTCTCAGAAGAAGAGGGAGTAGCAAAGGTATGGTCTAGTCTAAAATATGACTTTTGAGGATGCGAATTTTTGGGGATAGCTTAATGTTTGACAAATGGACCCCTTCAAATCTTTGAAAACATCGGAGCATAAAGTGGTAAAAATATGTTTCACGTTTCAGAGACCTTAAAATATTTTTGAAATGGTGTATTTTGAGAGATATTAATATTACGTTCCTTCTAAAAGGAAATTGGTTCGAAAATGCTACACATACATCCAAATATTAATAACATTAATTTCAAGTCCATTAATAATATTTTCCAGTTTTTCTATATAAAGCTTGTGAGTTTGATTCTGACAGTTGTACAGAACTGCATTAATGTTATTTAATTTATAATATATTTACCTTTCTATCGGACTCCCTTGATCTCATACAGATAGCTTTGATAACAGCGTAAAAAACTAATTAGTACGTATATTTAAAAAAGAGAGAGTATTCTAATTTGTGAAGATACGACGAAAGAATTCTTAAAATGCCAAAAAAACCTTAAAAGTTGATAAGTATTGCTGAAATAAGTATTATAGTCCTACAGGTTTATTTTCTTTAATCATCGTATAACACAGTGATTTTATGAAAGAATACTTTAATGTCACTTCCTGAATAAAATCGATTGTGAATCCCTATAGAGTTTGGGATGAAAGCGATACTATGCTTTTGACTTAGGTTCCTTGTCTAGGAGTTTATTTTCTTATAATTCAGAGAGTTTTTCTATTTGCAAGTGTCCACAAATAGATACAGAATAGAGGAATATTTCCTGTCTAGAAGTTTATTTAGACCTTATTGTCCACCTCTGTGCTTTTACATGTATCTATAAGTAGGCCCCAAAATCCTTATACATGGAGAATTAATATTAATGTCTGCATTTTTGATCCTTAAATCCCCAAACCTTCATTATCGACCATCTGTGTGTTCTTCCATATAGCTGTCAGTTAGCCCCCTAATCTTCAGCACGAGAAATTGGCCAGACGTTTCGTAGCTTATTTCTCTGCGTAACTCTTTTTCTTCTAATTTTTTGGGGAGTATCATAGTGTTTTGCCTTAAGTGAATAAAAATCAAACTATACAATCATACTTTTCAAAACAAAAACAAAAAATAAATTATGGCATAGATCAAAGAAATTTCCATATCTAATAAATCTCCTACTATATATACCGAAAAGAATTAAGTACTAGAATTAAGTTCTTGAAACCTGAGAAAGTTAACATCAACTAATTTCAAGAGTTATATTTTATTCAGTGTACTGCTTACTAGCGTTTAACTAAGTAACTAACTAACTCTCTCTCTCTCTCTCTTTCTCTCTCTCTCTCTCTCTCTCTCTCTCTCTCTCTCTCTCTCTATCTCTCTCTCTCTCTCTCTCTCTCTCTCTCTCTCTCTCTCTCTCTCTCTATATTATATATATATATATATATATATATATATATATATATATATATATATATATATATATATATATATATATATACTAGCTGAATACCCGTACTTCGCTACGGGATACATTCAAATTAAATACAACGATCAATGTATGCAATTGGTGAAAAAAA
The DNA here is from genome assembly GCA_907164885.2 of Dolomedes plantarius. Lineage (NCBI taxonomy): Eukaryota > Metazoa > Arthropoda > Arachnida > Araneae > Dolomedidae > Dolomedes > Dolomedes plantarius. The sequence continues at coordinate 96,860,033 of OU015498.1, read as the reverse complement.
AATATTTCTAAAAAATCGTAGCGGATATTTTTATTGACAAAATAATGTAGAAGAAAATATTCAAATTAAATCTAACAGAGCATACTAAAGAATATAGTACAGTTAATATAGTACAGTTTGAGGAACATATCTTTTACTGTATTTTAATATCTTTTTGGATAGTGTCCAATCGTCTGCCACATTAGCAAGAAAAAAATATTTTTTTTGTCTATTCCGTTTTGTTATGCAAGTGGCAATAAATTAATTTAAAGTACCAGATAAAAATCACGTGATCAGCATTTAATAAATTAAATTCTAAAAATGAATCTTTGAAAATTCACCAAAAATCAGAAAATGGAGGTAAAGATTTGAAAAAGATTTCACTTTAAAGGAATTTTTATGATCTTTCTCTCGATATAAATTTTATAACTATCAAATTATTGTTTTAAATGCAAACTTGAAAAAAGTTACAAAAACAGCTTAAAAATTTAATTTAAAAAAATCTAAGAAGAATTTTTCAAAACTCTTTCTTAGACCCTGTACTATAAGAAGAATCACCATGCAAAATTTCAGCCCTTCAGATCCAGCGGTTTGGTCTGTGCGTTGTCTGTCAGTCAGTCAGTTACGGATGTGTTTTATATATATAGATATGTATATAGGTTCCCGTATTCATAAATAAATATATATGTACGTATGATATCCCCCTCTGTCTGTATATAAATCTCTTTGAGTACATATACATATAAGTTGAGATAGAGAAATTATCTTTTATTGAAGTATTTTTAAGTACTTCAAACTACAAAGGAAGTATGTATTACTGTTTCAGAAGAAAATTAGTATAAGACATGACAAAATCCCTTAATTTGTTCGGTTGCAGTATGGTGGTTTCTTTCTCTGCTCGCATTCTGCCATCGATTTTTTCCTTTCATAAAATTCAACAATCTAGGCTGGTAATCCATCATCCTAGGACCCCATGTTTTCCAGATAGGTATACAGACCATCACAGCATAAAGTTATGGAATCACATTAACTAATAACTCAAAAACTCTATGGACAATTTTTCAGTCGAAAAATTTAACGTTACTTCTATTGCGAACGACGTGGGAAAAAATAGTATGCGATTCGCCTTCATTTCCTGATTCATGTATAAAAATACTATCAGTTGCACGTATAGATATTGGTTAGCGCCATCTGGAACCTTCCGTTAGCAATTTTTTTTAAAAATGGAAATTAATGTGACGTCATCTCCCAAATTTTGAAAAAAGGGCAGCACAGCTTAATTTTAATTCCAGATTCAAATGTAATCTCATGGGTGACGGATGCTCGCTTGCTCTTCCTTTTGCCATTACTGTCTGTTTTTAAAATATAAGCATATTAAAAGCATATTACTATTAACAGCTGAAGGTAAACAAACGTATGTTTGTTAGTGAGCAGGCACCGGGACGGGCTAATATAGCGAACCGAGCATAGCAGGATATCGCGACTGGTACCGATGGACGCGGACGGACGAAACGCGTACGCTGATACCATCCTCAACTTTCAAAACTTTAAATTTTTTCAATTATTAAATTAAAACCGCCAAACTCAAAAGAAGCGGACAACAGAAACAGCTGTCATTCCGGGTGGGCCACCTCTTTTCCGTTTCGCAAATTTCCACTATTTTCATGCATGCAAAATTAAACTTTTCTGCCCCACCAATCGACAAATTTTTTATTTCCATGTGTTCTACAATTCTTCATCTTTAAGGATATGCACATTTTTATAAAGTTAAAAATGTTTTTCACTGAAGACGAATATTTTTCCCCAAAGCATTTTCCGAATTTCACGAAATCGACAATTTTGATGGACAAATATTTCGATTTTCTGCACCTATTAATGTCAATTTTACGATTTATCGGTATTTTCTAGATGTTCAGCTTCCAAAATATGCCAAATACATTTAATAAAAAAAGGTTATCATTCTAAAAAAGCGTACTTACAAAACTCCCTTTTGAAATTTCCCGCTCTGATCGCCATTGTACTTTAATGTAATTTGAATGCCGAGTTCATAATTTTTCGACGTATTATTTTACTCACTAATAATTCTAGAAAGTTCGTGAAACTTGTTTCTAATTAATGAGCAACTGATGAGGATTCTTCCGCCACCAATTTTTAATTCATCAGAACTGTCTTTCTATTTTTTACGCACTTTTTCCCCCACAAGATTTAATATTTACGTTCGGCCATGTTGCCAAAAGGAAAAATAATTAGTTGAGAATGAGTCATTTAATAATTGAAATCCAGAAATAATTTTAAAGTACCAGAAGTAATTTTTGTTTTAGGAAATGAGAAGTTAAAACCTTTAGAATTTTTTCTAATTGAATGAACTTCTTTTTTGTTTAAAAAGCAAAATTTGAAAACGGAAATTTGAAAGAATTATTTTAAAAGCCAAAAACCGAAATTTAAAAGAGAGAATTTTAAATAATTATTTCGTTTTTTGAAAATTCTAATATATTTTTAAAAGTGATTAAAAATTTTGTAATCTTTAAGAAATGAAACCATTTTATTTTAAATCGAAAAAGAAACACATCGGGTTGCCACTCACCTAGTCTTTGTAAAAAAACTGTGAGTTGCATTTGGGTTTGAGTAAAAGGATGAAAAAGCACATAAATATTATAATATCGTTCGGAATGATATGAAAAAAATAAAGGCTATTGACATCTTTGAAATAGCTCCCCCTTAGTAATCTCGATATTAAGGTTTGTAGATACGGGTTCGGGTCTCCGTTGCAGTCGATTGTCGTTATGGGATGTTTCATCGGTAATATTCGTCTACGGAGAGTTACATACGTTGTTGCTTATGCGACTTGACCGACAGCGACATCATATCATGTTCCGAAGGCTATGGGCGATGAAGGTGCGGCTCCTGTTTTGAATTAGCACCATAAGGGTCGGAGTCCGACTTGGCTAAATGACCGGTCCCGTAATTTTGAACCGAGTCAAGTGACGAGACCGGAACACTTGACCCCGCACCTCCAGAGGTAAATTTAAGAACTTGGAGGACATTGCAGCCACGCCCAATTTTACGTGCCCCGGTCACCATTAGTGAACACGGCGAATGATTTGCAGCGACGAGCATCGAACCAGGGACGCTCATATCACTGGTCCACTGCTCTTGCTAACCGGGCCACCACGCCCTCAAAGTTACAAACACATACATAAATAAATTAGAAAACTGTGTTATAATTAACACAACTGAACGACTTCTTACAATAATCATCAAGTTTGAAATCAAACTGATGATGTACATATATAACCTTTATATTGATACTAATGTTTAAAATAACTTTATTAAGTTCTTATATCAATTTTTCAGAAAAATAGTGTTATATACTAGAGTATACCACTCCCCAAAGTGTTATATGTATCCCTTATCCTCATGTCTAAATTCATTTCGCAGTGCAAATTATGTGTACTCGATTCTTCATCGAATCCTGATTTTGACCGCAGTTTTAATGAATAAAAAACGCTTTAGATTCAATTTACTGGTTTAATGCGATTAACTGAAAATGCGGGCTAGTATTACAATTGTGAATATGGTTCTTCCTTCCAACATATAGTGATGGATGAATAGTCACAAATGTCTACAGAAGCTCTGCACTTAAAAGACCACAAAATAAATTTATATGTTATTCTCTCCAATTCTGCTTCAAGGTTCAAGATTAGCAGAAGTTTTAAGAAATTTATTGAAAGTTTTTTTTGAAAAATACATTAAAATATAAGGAAATTGTTATAAATTTTAAAATATGTTCATCAAACCTGTATTTCACAGATGTGTTGACATATGGTATTCGAAGCTAACCGATTTTTATCCGCAATAACGAAATGTCATTGCTATGAAAACTTTGATAATGTGATAATTATCCTTGTGTGACATTTCCAGAAATTTGATCATATTTTATTGAAAATTAAAGCAATAAAAATAAATAATTGTCAAGCAGCGCGCTTCTAGAACTGTAGTACTTTTAACAACAAAAAAAATCATCTTTAGAAATTACAACGCGCAGGGAGATTCCCTGGCATTGCTCTTTTTTTGACGAGGTGCAATTTTACTGCAAAACCGGCTTCCGAAGAATGTGTGAAGCAATACTCTAATCCAGGTGTACATGAAGGTATAGGGTATTTCCTAACTCAGACTGGATTCTTAACATGTGTTGGGGAAGACTTAGCCTGGAGCTGTAGATGAAAGAAATACACAGGGCCAACTTCACTCATGAGAAATGAATAACGCCTTATGCATGAATAGTTAACGGCTGGATTTTCCGACTGCGATATATAACAGTTAGTGACAGAAATCACGATAGCACGAAAGCATACAGAAATCATGATAATCAAGTATAGCATTCAATAAATCAAAAGATTTGAGATGTTCATAACAAAACATTCACAGTGGAATAATAATTACCAATCCAATCCGTATACATATTTTATTTGTATTTCCAAGAGCAATCGTCATAAATAGCATAACCGGTAAAACTGGTATAGTATTAAACTATGACCCGATAAATCAAGGTTTCTCCCTATTTATGTCAATTAAGAGGCACTCAAAATGTCCATATTTTTAAAAAAAGTTAACATCAGGTGATCTCTCTGACAAACAGGTTATTGCGTACACATCTAAATTAGTGCGGGCATGTGTTCGAGGACACAACCCCATAATCCCGTGCTAATATCCCTCCCGCTATATGGATCTCCCTCTATGTGTGCATGCATCTATCGGTCTCCCCCCCCCCCCTCTCTCTCTCTCTATATATATATATATATATATATATATAATATATATATATATATATATATATATATATATATATATATATATATATATATATATATATATATATATATGTGTGTGTGTGTGTGTGTGTGTGTGTGTGTGAATGTACGTAAACGTATGTATGTACTCACAACATATTTTGAAATGCTAAATACATCTAAGTTGAAGTCAAAAGTATCCTAAATCTAGAATAATTACAAAGGCAGGCAACTTTTCAGGGCTTTTGAGATCTGGTTGTAATTCTCTACCCGGGCAAATACCAGCCAGAGATTTTGTGACTTTTAATAACCCTTAATAATTATTGTGGATTTAACGAGCGTTTCTGTTCAATTTATCTGTTCCACAAACATCTTTTGTGAGGACTAAATATGCTTGTTGTAATGATGCGTGAAAAATTATATATGTTATACTGCCGATTATCTGGTTAAAATGAATCTAAAAGTATCAGCATAGAAAAAGTTATATATAATGTCGCATGGTTGCAAAACTTATAAACGGAATTACGTCGTATTTAATTTAAATGGCTTCTCATCAAAATATCCTGACATCTAATATCTTATGCAGGAATAAATAAATTCTCATAAGAAAATTATTTTGTACCTTGTTACCTCAAAATTATGTTAGGCTGATTTCAATTGTCATGTTAATTTATTTCGTTTACCTTTGTAACGCGTGCGCGAATGTCATAGGCTGATTCAGGCGATGAAACTTAAAGCTCATTTCCAGCTTTGCCTCAGTATTGCATCATTTGGCAGCAGAAATAACTAAGCAATATGACATTGCATGGTATTGCATTACAATGAAATCCCTTTTACTCTGATAAGGCTATGTTATCCTTATTCAGAATCTAACAACTGGTAGATATATTGTCTACTATTTTCTTAAAGGAAATCTATCTATCAGATCGAATGAAATTAACTGAATATTACCCGGATAAATCCCAAATGTATGTTAGGATGAACCGTCAGACGACCAGTTTTTTAACAATAGGAATTTTAACTTATAAATATTTAACTTACTTTCTATTTCTTGACTCTTACGTGATAATTTCTTTGCAGATTACGCTATCGGGATTCTTTTATTTTGATAAACTTTTTATGAATTTTATAAACTATTCGGCAAACGTCCACATTGTTTTAGTTAGTTTTTTAAATTTTTATTTATCTTTCAGTATGTGATTTAAATAGAACCTATCCACCTCGAGAGGTAGACATACTTGATTTCTCAGAAATGAAAAAGAAAAATCTGTCAAAAGATCGGCATTTTTATACTAGTACCACAGATTTATAAAAGACTACCGTATAATGAGAAACTAAAATTCTTGAAAATCATTTGCTATACTGAAAAAAATAGTTTCTTTTTTCAAGAAAATATTTAATTATATTTTTATTAAAAAAACACCTTTAAACAACATATTTTTCAGAATTTCATTTATGCAACACAAAATAATTTAGCGTAAGAGGGAATCAAATGGACAAGATGCTTACGCTATTTATTATAAAGCAGCTATATAATGATCCAATTAAGAAAAAAAACAATTTTCTCCCTGTAAAAATCTTTGCTTAAACGCTGATTTGAAACATGAAATTTTGATTCAATTACTCATTAATTTTTTATCTGCATGCTATAAAAATATAAAAATACCTAGAAAATAGTTAAATATGGGAATTTATTTGTGCTTTTGTGTATTTAATACGGAATTTCACGTTTCAAAGAAACGGGATATTGCAGGAGTTTAAGTGTGTTTTGAATATTAAAAAAAGCATAGAGCAATAAACATGTTTGTTTCTTCTCATATTTGTTTGTTAGTAAACAGAAGAATTTTTTTAATTTTTCAGTAATCTCGTCTTTTAAAATAGAAAAAGTCTTGTGAAATTAAAATTTTTTTCCTTGTAAATTTTCTTTATGACTTATTAACGAAACTAAAAAATGGACAGATAATGTAATAAAAGCAACAGACCATAAAATCCTATTTTATATTTTTGGCATACATTGAAATTTAATGACTCTTGAAATTTAATTTTTACTAAGTGTGTGAAAGGGAATTCGTGGGGGTTTTCAGTTAGAAATTCAGTTGACTAAGGTTGATACTACGTTGGCCCATAATGAAATATTTCTATGGTGCCCGGTGTACAGGGCTTAAGTCAAAAACAGTGATTTTAAGATATTTGTTAGTATTGATAAAAATAAAAAAATCTTTTGACTTGTATAAAAGGCTTAAATTTATCAATTTTGTATACTAAAGTATATTTCTTTGTACAAAAGACTCAAGTCGAAATTATTGTTCTGCGATTTGTATAAAAGCAAATAACTTGGTATATTTAAATCACTGTTTTTGCTATTTATACCGGGCACCATAGATTTATTTTAATTGATTGCTTCCCCCTTAGTTTATTTAGTTAAACAAATTTCGTTTTTATCCTCTAACTTTATTTTTTATTTTTTATTTTTTAGTAGTTGCCTAGCAAATGTGATGTTATTGCCCGTGTTTCTGTTTCGAGACAAAGTTCAGGTTTTACAGATGGAAAGAGTTGCTTTTATAAATTGTCCAGTTATTTCTTTTAGGATAAGCAATAAAAACAAATAAATTTATCTTTCTCGTAATGAACTGGGACAAAAAAAGTCAGCGTGACTAGAACATTTCCACGAGACGTAACTGATGCCATCATGTTGCAACCGTATTATTGCAATGCTTTATTGAATCTTTTTTAAGGCCCCTTTCTGTAATGTAACTTTGAGAACCAAATGTGTCGTAATATTGTGACAACTCATTGTAACAATTATAAAAAGATAAATCCTTCAGAAGTGTGTGAGGTGTTTTAAAACCATAATGTGCCGGTACTGCGATAATACGCAGTATTTCCAATTTTAGTCATATGGTGACTTAAATGTGAGTTAGGGATTAAAATGATGCAACAAAAATGTCGCTAAGTGCTAAAGCATCTTAGCGACAATTTTGCAGACCCTTGTTGCTCTGGTATGAAGGTCTTCATGGGAGCTGTCTGGGATATTTCCTGCGTAAAGGATCTTCATAATTATGCTGCATAATTTCCCTTGTCTATCGATCTGTTCATAGTTTTGAATCATTTTTTCACCAACTTACATTTTATCGTCACAGATTAAAAAACAGCACAAAAATTAAAGGAAAGTTTGCCTAAACAGAAATCATAAAATATAAATACTACTTTTTATACCATTTTTTGAAGCCAACTCACATAAAGAAAGGACTATCACTTTAAGGGACAGATTTAATTTTCCTATTTACCTCCGAGTCCTATTTTCTGTCTTCACAATAGAAATTTCATATAGGTTCTATGCATTTCCACTTATGTTTTCGACTGCACCTTACCATTTCCATTCTATTCTTTCATGTTAGAAACCTGTTCTATCCTTGAAATGCACCTTTGTGTTTACCGAACTTAATTGCTTTATCTCTCGTGATACGGGGTTCAGCCTATTCGAAGTAAACAGTCAATTTTTGTGCTTAAAAAACACTCGTGTAAGGTGCATTTATATAATATGCTGTTTATACCAAGAAAGGCTAGAATCGTGCAAATACCTCAATTTCTGTGATAAAATGAAGAACTAGACTTAGTCAAATCATTGATGGCTGACTGTACCCACAGTACAAAGTTTAAAAAAAATTTAGTTTGAAGTTTGTGAAGCTATTGTCACTTCCCCATATTTCGACGTAAAATAATTTAAAATAATCCTCGAAATAATCCTTGTTAAAACGGGTCAACCTTGTAATAGGTGAGATTGAATATGGAATGTTTCTGCACTAAGACATCGGTATATAGCTATCAACAATTTTAACAGACAAACACCCACAATTGGGCTTCCAGATTTATAAGATATACATGATCAAGAACACAGCGATAAAAATGCTAAATAAGCCTAAAAATGAAATTCAGTATACGTGGAAGGAAACAATTTTTAACTGGAACAGATATAGGTTATTCCGCACTGAAATAAATCCAAAATAAATTTTAACGTAGGATTACGTTCCTCCATAACGGTCCTACGGAAAGCAAAATTTCAGACGCTAAAACCGTCCGTTGTCGCGAGTTATGATTTTGGCATCGTGCCAAACCCAGACTGTATCGCTTGGGCAAGCAGTAAACAGTTAAACAGAAAAGTACAAAAATGTGTCAAAATTTTGACACATATATATATAGTATATATACACTGAAGTGCCACTGAATTAGGGATATCAAAGCCTATGCAAATTGTGTAGCGCTGCGCATCATGTATGCGCAAGTGAGGGCGCTGTGGTAACTGCATATATAGCGCGTACTGTGGTTGTTCTGAATTAGTTGGTGGAATTGCCTGATTTAGACGCCTTCGATCGCGGACAAATCGTAGGTGCGCGATGCATGGGCCATTCAATTTCCGAAATCGTCAGACAGCTAGGATTTTCAAGGCCGACAGTGTCAAGAGTATACCAAGATTACATGGATGGTGGAAAAAAAACTAGCGATCGGGCAAACTGCAAAGGACACTTAGCCTTGACAGTGCGTGGTGAGAGACGGCTCAGGAGCATTGTACGTAGCCAGCGAAGCCAAACATTAGCTCAAATTACCACCCAGTTTAATGACGGTGCCAGTCGTACAGTCAGTAAACGGACTGTGCAACGCTCGCTCCACCGTATGGGTTTCGGGAGCCGTCGACCTACGAGAGTACCATTGCTCTATACTCGCCATCGGGCTGCACGTCTTGCCTGGGCAAGAGAGCACAGAGACTGGAGTGTAGAGGACTGGAAACGAGTAGCATGGAGTGATGAGTCTCGATTCCGACTACTTAACGCCGACGGGACGCTGAGAATATTGCGTCAGGCTCACGAAGCCATGGATCCTGAATGCCTGGCTAGAACTGTACAAGGACATGGTAGCTCAATCATGGGTGTTTTTTCGGTTTTGTCTGGGGTGTTTTTTCGTGACACAGTTTGGGATCTTTGGTGCGTGTACCAACCTCCCTCAATGCAATTCGGTACGTAGAGTTGCTGGGTGATCACCTCCATCCGTTTATGCTGTTCTGTTATCCGCACGGTAATGGAGTTTTCCAGCAAGACAACTGTACCTCTCACAAGTCTCGGTTGGCTACTGGCTGGTTGGATGAGCATTCCTCTGACTTCTCTGTCATGAATTGGCCACCTAGAAGCCCAGACTTAAATCCTATTGAGCATCTTTGGGATGTTTTGGAACAAGGCGTGAAAGGCCATCACACAGCACCAAAGAACCTTACTGAATTATGGACAGCTTTAGACAATATTTGGCAAGCCATTCCCGTGGAACGTTTCCAGAAACTTGTTGAATCTATGCCTCGTCGTGTGGCAGCCGTTATCAAGGCCAGAGGAGGCCCAACTCGTTACTAGGTAGGTATCCCTAATTCAGTGGCACTTCAGTGTATATATATATAAATATATATATATATATATATATATATATATATATATATATATATATATATATATATATATATATATATATATATACATATATATAGATACAGATACATATATACATAACACATACATTTATACATACAAAAGAGGTAAGCAACTCACAGCAGTTTCGTTGGAAGAGACTACCTGAAAATGTTTTTTAAACTATAAAAAATCTCAATAGCTAACTTGTAGATGTATTACCCGGCTTCGCTCGGGATTCAGTTTCTGCTATTATTTTTTTTAATGATTAGCCTTATGTTATAGTGTTCTAAAGTTTTCGCTAAAATTCTTTTGCGGTAGCAAATAGCATTAGTTTGTTGTCGGTGCTGTCGTTGTTCATCGCTTTCCTCTCCTTTCGATGTTGAAGCTCGAAAACGATCGTATGTTCGACGCGTGAAAAGTTTCTTCATCAGTCTCACTGCTTCGGATCCCTACAATTCGAATTCTGTTGCCTTCGAGCTCTTGGGAATGTTTTTTCTTCAGATTCTTGTGTTCGTCTAACTGCATTTCGAATTGTGTTGGCTTCGCGCTCTTCTGTTTTTTTTCCACCACATTGCTCATTTCTCAACAATCTTTGACATTTTGCCCTTACTTCTGCAGGATTAAAAGTTGCTCTCCTCTTTTTGGGCATTTTAAAGCATTAATTTACAGCTAGTCAATAACGGTTGAATGGATTTATTATTATAGAAAAAGAATCAATAATGTTTGAATGGATTGAGATCACATTCAATATTAAAACACAGCAAATCTGATAATTATTATAGAAAAAATACATACACGTATTTCATGCTCGGAATTCTTTCTTAAAACTAAATCGTCTGCTACGTTTCAATTCCACTTTCAGACTTTCTTAATTATAATAGACACGTATTTCATGATTGCAATTCTTTCTCAAAACTAAATCATCTGCTATGTTTCAATGTCACTTCAGTTATATAAATCATCGCGTCAAGGCTAAACTCACGTGTTTCTAGCTAAGTGAACTTGTCCTTCAGTATATTTGAGTTTCAACAGCTTGGGATAGTTTCAATTCATGAAATGGATAGATAACATATTCATTGAAAAGTAATGACTTTCCATCCTTATATTTTCATTTTAAAAAAGAAATATTCCGGCGTTGCCATGTATATGAAAATAATATACCAAATTCCTTCATGCATGCGCCAATATGTGAATAAATCACGTTTTTAATTCATGTCTATTTATTTTTACGGAAATGTTATAATTTAATTGGCAACAATGAAATGTTACTACAATGGCTCTCAACAAAATATCCGTTGATACTGCGCAAACTTGTTCTAACATACTTCGGGAATGGAACGTCGTAGCGGTATGAAAATAGTCTATAAAAATAGTCTTCGTGCAAGTTCAAGCAATAAGTTGAACAAGTTTCATCGCAATCGGATGAACGGTACGAAAGCGCATAAAATACGAAGAAACAAACATTCATTTATATATATATATAGATTATAATTTATATATCTCTCTATTCTAAAAAAAAGTAACTGGCGCTGCAGCCGCCGCCGCCGCTGTCAAAAGCTTGTCACGCTATCTCCTCCGAAACCGCTGGGGGTATGGGGTCGAGACCGATACCAATCGATGCAGAACAATGTGGGGAAGAAAGTGAGACATGTCTCATATTCGTCGGACTTTAAGTTTTTTTTTACATTTTATGTGTTGTGCGAAAATATTGACTTTTTCATGTTCAGATTACGATAACTCGCCAAAAAAGGATCGTAGAATTTTTTTTTTTTTACAATCTAAGACTACAGACATTTCTCCTTCAAACAAGACCTCATTTGTTTAAAAATAATTTAAAACAGACTGATATTTTTATTAAAATTAAAAACCCACTGTTTGGAAAAATTTATGCGTTTCGAGATATATAAATTTGATGCTCTCAGACTTATTATGTTACAAAGAAAATATTTATATCAACTGGAAGATGAAAGCTTTCTCATTCATATAAACTTCATTTCAAGTTTCTATCTTAAAATTTCGATTTTTAATTGAATTTTAAAGAAATACTTCAAAAAAATCTTCTCATTCGCTTCCTTTGCAGAAGGACCAATTTTTCACTCATAGGCGGGCTTCATCCATTTCTCCGGGAGGGGGGGGGGGAAAGCTTCAACTGTAAACAAATGAATGACTCAATCGCTGTAAACAACTATTGAGTCATTCATTCACTTGATTCACCAGAGGAGCGAGCGTAGCGAGCCTAGGGGCTAAGCCCCTAGTATTCTAAAAAAAAGTAACTGGCACCGCCGCCGCCGCTGTCAAAAGCTTGTCACGCTATCTCCTCCGAAACCGCTGGGGATATGGGGTCGAGATCGATACCAATAGATGCAGAAAAATGCGGGAAGAAAGTAAGACATGTCTCATCTTCGTCGGACTTTTAAGTTTTTTTGTATTTTATGTTTTGTGGTAAAATATTGACTTTTTCATGTTCAGATTACGATAACTCGCTAAAAATTAATCGTACAATTTTGATCTTTTCACAATGTAAGACTACAGACATTTCTCCTTCAAACAAGACCTCATTTGTTTAAAAATAATTTAAAAGAGACTAATATTTTCATCAAAATATTAAACCCACTTTTTCGAGAAATATCGTCACATATGTGGATGTAATATCGATGCTCCTCGACGTTTTATCTTACAAAGAAAATATTTACATCATCTGGAAGATGAAAACTTTCTCATTCATATAAACCTTATTTCAAGTCTCTATCTTAAAATTTCAATTTTTAATTGAATTTTAAAGCTGAAACAGTGATTTAACAGTGATTCCCCTTCGCATAAGATTGACTGACAACAGTAAATGGCTGTTACATTGCCCGAGAATCACCCCTATGTATCTCTCTATTAGCCATAACAGAGGAGCGAGCGAAGCGAGCCTAGGGGCAAAGCCCCTAGTGTTTTTATAAAAAACTAATATATAACTGAACTCAAAGTAAACAAATTCTTAATTTATACATATGTAAATATAACGTAACATTTTGTATAATTTTTGTAAATGAAATCGGTGTTTCCCAATCAGAGGCGCGTGGCTATAGCTCTCAAATTCTCCAGCGGAAAGTGGTTATTTTATCAATTTCACAAAGGTCAGATTACCTGGTTAGAGGTAAAAAAATCCGTATCCAAACTAGGAGTATAAATCTATGTACTATATAAAACAGTTCCGTAACTGACTGACTCCCTGACTGACATACAACGCACAGACCAACCGCTGGACCTAAAGGGCTGAAATTTTGTATGTCGATTCTTCTTATAGTGTAGGAGTCCACTAAGAAAGATTTTTGAAAAATTCTTTGATTTTTTTAAAATTAAATTTTTAAGCTGTTTTAGTAACTTTTTTTAAGTTTGCATTTAAAATAATAATTTGAGGGTTACGAAATTTACATCACAAGAAAGATCCTAAAAATTCCTTTAAAGTGAAATCGTTTTCGAATCTTTACCTCCATATTCTGATTTTTGGTGAATTTTTAGAGATTAAATTTTAGAATTTATTTATTAAATGCTGATCACGTGATTTCTTTTTCTGGTACTTTAGATGAATTTATCGTCACGTCTATAACAATGAAATAGACAAAAAACATTTTTTCCCTTGCTAATACGGCAGACGACTGGACAAAAAAATATTAAAATACAGTAAAAGAAATATTTCTCAAACTGTACTATATTAACTGTACTATATTTTTTAGTATGCCCTATTACATTTAATTTGAATATTTTCTTCTGCATTATTTTGTCTATAAAAATATCCTTTACGATTTTTTTATAAATATATATATATATTTTTTTTAACATCAGTTGTATACATTGATCGTCGTATTAATTATCTATATATATAAAACAGTTCCGTAACTGACTCATTCACTGACTGACATACAACGCATAGACCAAACAACTGGACCTAAAGGGCTGAAATTTTGCATGGTGATTTTTCTTATAGTGTAGGGGTAGAGAGATTTTTGAAAAATTCTTCTTAGATTGTTTTAAATTAAATTTTTAATCTGTTTTAGTAACTTTTTTTAAGTTTGCATTTAAAATAATAATTTGAGGGTTATAAAATTTATATCGCTAGAAAGATCATAAAAATTCCTTTAAAATGAAATCTTTTTCGAATCTTTACCTCAATTTTCTGATTTTTGGTGAATTTTTAAAGATTAATTTTTAGAATTTAATTTATTAAATGCTGATCACGTGATTTCTTTTTTCTGGTACTTTAAATAAATTTATCGTCACGTGCATAGGAACTTAATAGACAAAAAAATATTTTTTTCTTGCTAATACGGCAGACGATTGGACATTATTTTGTCTTTAAAAATATCCCTTACGATTTTTATATATATATGTATATATTTTTTTTTCTACATCAATTGTATATATTGATCGTCGAATTTATTATAAATATATATACAGAGGCTGTTCGCACATTTTTTAGACTATTTTGGTAAGCAGTAATAAAAAATCGTTTGCTGCAAAAGAAATAATTGCAGTTGTACTATGTTTTTAAAAGTCAAAATTATCGTCTACGGCTTGAAAGTTTTGTTTTTATTCAAAATGGCGTTTTTAACAAAGCAGTGGTTCGAAGGCTACATTTATGCTCTTTCCGAAGAGAAATATGCATACTCCGTTATCCAAAAACGATGTGAGAGTCATGGTTTTGTGATATCTAAAGCGTCTATAGGTAATATCGTCAACAAGAAAGGAAAAAACGTCAAATTGGAGCCTCAAGTGGGACAAAAATTCCAAACAAGTATCCAAGGAAAAAACGGACATCTTCGACTATTGAAAAGGTACGTTGTTTAATGTTAAAAGAAAATCCCCCTAGTCAAAGGACAGTTGCAAAATCATTAAAATGCTCGGTGTCCACTGTAAACAAAATGATAAACGTTGATTTAAATCTTAAGAAAGCGAAAAAACGCAATGTGCATCGTCTTCTTCCAAATCATATCGCTGAACGCAGACACGCTGCAGAATTCTATATGAGAAACACTTATCCAAAAGAAAAATGGAAAACAATTGTCACAATAGATGAATCATGGGTGTATTTAAATCATTGCAACAAAAAAGAGCCATTTATTATCATAAAAGGGGAGAAAAAAATTTAAGTACATGGTTCAAAGAATCGAAAGAAAGTTTTTATAAGGGATTCATGATTGTTGATGGTTTTTCTTATAATGGCAAGTTAAAAATAAAGAGAGTGGAAAAAATGTCAAGATTAACTCCAAATACTATCAGGAACATATTTTATCACCAATTTTTCTGAATGAAATACCATCGCTTTACCCACAGTGCCATCAATCTGTGAGACTCCATCAGGACAAAGCTAGCAGTCAGACATCAAAATCCACTGTAAATTTCCTAAAAGAAATGGAACAAAAAACTGGTATCAAGGCCATTCCCTTCACTGATATCCCTACTAAATCTCCCGATGTATCACCTATGGATTTTTGTGCTTTCGGACTTTTAAAATCTGCATTATCCAAACGTCGTCCCAAAACCCTTACAGGACTCTGGAAAGCTGTTCTGGAGGAATGGGATAGAATACCTCTTCTGACACTTCAAAAGGCATTATTATCCTGGAAATTGCGGTGTCGAAAGATAGTTCAGAATAAGGGATGTCAAATAGAACATTTAAAACACAAGAATTTTATGTAATTTAGTTTTGTGAATACAATATACATCGTCTAAAAAATGTGTGAACAGCCTCTGTATATATTTATTTTTTTTTTGGCATTAATTGCACAGATTGACCGTTGTATTTAATTTGAATGTACTCCGTAGCGAAGTGCGGGTTTTCAGCTAGTAAATATATATATATATATATATATATATATATATATATATATATATATATATATATATATATATATATATATATATATATATATATATATATATATTTTTTTTTATTTATATATATATATTGCATTAATTGCATACATTGACCGTTGTATTTAATATGAATGTACTCCTTCGCGAAGTGCGGGTTTTTAGCTAGTACTTTATAAATGGAGATACAACAAATCATTCAAGATGTTATAGCGGTTTGGGAAATAGAATTTTGGTCTTCAGAGGGAGCTATCTTGTAAAAAGAAAAGTCGAAACTGTAGTTGTTAAGTTTATAATCCTGTGATACGCAGCTCTAGAACTAAAATAAATTATTTCATACTAAGTTACCTTTTCAGAATATTGAACAGTCGTAAGAAAAAGTTCTACAACTCCAGTATTTTGAGCACACAAATAGGTCATGGATTATCACGAATGTAAGGATGATTTAGTCAAGACTAAAAAATAGTTGATAATTCATCATATTAGATTTAAAATTTATTCTTTTTCTGTTTTATTTCAAAATTCCAATTTAAAAGCAATTTATGTAAAACAGAGAGGAGCACGTGAGGGAAAGTCATCCTGAAATTAAGACGTCTTTGCAAATGCTATGTGTTTGTTATCATTTAGAAAGTTTCTGACTTCAATTCTTGATAAATGTATTTGACTTACTAAAAATATTCTTCAACCCCTAATAATAAAATTTCTAATATTAATGAAGAAATTGGGTTCGGTAGACAATCTTTAAAATTATTGATGTATTTAAATATCTATTTCAAAAATACTGTGATCAACTTTTGAAATCTCTGCGTTAAAGATCAGTTGTATATGTTAAAAAAATT
Source organism: Dolomedes plantarius (assembly GCA_907164885.2). NCBI lineage: Eukaryota > Metazoa > Arthropoda > Arachnida > Araneae > Dolomedidae > Dolomedes > Dolomedes plantarius. Next base: position 96,843,116 of record OU015498.1, on the reverse strand, counting down.
CTGTTCCATATTTTTTCTCTATTTAGATGAAACTTTTAGCAAAATGGGACCTCCCCCAAAAAAAAGAAGATTACTAGAGCAAATTTCATGTCATATTCGAATTCGTATTAAAGATCAAGCCCTGAAACAACCCTACGAAGTTTCCTATATCAAAACTTGATATCAAAACTTTACGTTGAAGTAAACAGGGATTCATATTGAAAGATTAATGATAATGTATTTCATAAGGTCAAAATGGAAATTTATAAGATAAAAGCATATTTTTATATCGTATTTCGATACGCTTTATAAGCATTTTTCAATTTGCTCAGATCGTCACGTTGACAATAGAGCAGTGATTCTATTACCCATTCAACCACACGTTTATGTCACTGCGAATTGGAATGTTTTATTTGAAGTTTTAAATTTATAAGTTCTATGTTTTAAATATGAAAAAAACTTTTAAAATACCATGACAATATAGAACTAAATCAAAATATGTTTATTGAATTGTAAGGAATGCATCTTAGTTATAATCAGACTCGAGTCGTACAGTAGATCCAGCAACTTTTTATTTTTGATGTAAGATTAGGGTTAAAAATCATCCAGACGGTGCGTGCAGCCCACATATAGGAACATCGGGACAGTCGAATCATTTCCTCTCGGGCGCAACGGTCCTGAACGGGATAGAGTATTATCACACGAAACTCACTGCTTGAAGTAATTTGCATCTATGTATGTCAACTGAATGAAGGTTTTATGTTTCGAGATCTAATGGCTTATATCTTATCGCAACATCACTGTTAGTTCTAATATCAAGCATACTCAGGTTATCTCTTATGTAAATGTTTAATTAACTAACTAACACACACACACACACACACACACACACATATATATATATATATACTTTTGATTATAAAAGTGGTGTAAGTCATACATTTTTTTCTCTTCGAGATATTTAAAGGTTTGAGTTTGAACAAACTAAAAAATATTTTTATAGTATATAATAAAATATTTCAGAAAATATATAAGGTTCAATATTTAAACTTTTGCAAAGGCTGCTTCAGATCGAAAAGAATGGAACGTAAAGAGACTAATAAACTCATTCTTTTTTAGATTCTTGATTTACACCACTTTCGTAATCACCGGCAAGTGACCACTTTCATAATTAAGGGAGGGCACACATACACACACATATATGTATCGCAACTCGGCAAGAAAAGTGACACAACTCAAAAATGCAGTATTTGTGAACTAGCATTACAATAAAACTCATACAACTGCTCTCAGGTGGACAAATTGCGAGGTAGAGAAATGTCGCTTTTCGTGCTCAATTGGGCACTTCATTCATATTTTTCAATGACATAGCCTCAAAATTGCCATTTTTTGACTTGTGTCACTTTTCATGCCGGGGTGCGATATGTGTGTGTCTGTCTTTGATTTCATGATAGTTTTAACAACTTAAATTTCCCATTCTGCCATAAATAAGTTCATATTCCTCCATCTGTTTGCAATTATACACTTGACTGTTTCGGGAATCGGAACATATGCTTTAAGGCCAAATTTACGTATCATTACATTGTCATGTCAATCTAAGATCATCCTTAACGAACTTCACTATGTAGAATTTGTTTTAACGCTAGTTTATGCTTAAAAGTTCATGCCAGGTCTCATGCATAGCAATTATAAATTTGACATGTCCTTTTTCGGTTCTAGCATCATCGTGTTAAAAATAATTTCTTGTATATGCATTCATGCATTCATCCATGTGAATGAAGAATGAATTTTTTCGCATGAAAAGCTCTGTTAGCTTTAGACGAAGGCTCGACAACCTTTCATTTTGTCACTTCCGGTTAAATTTTTGTCTGCAATTTCACCTTTTTCAACATGGGTAACGTACGGGTTCACACTACATACGATCTAATTAGAAAAGAGTCAGTGTTGCACAACAGAAATATCTTTATTTTTCTTATAAAACATAACGTGATAATAATAATACGGCAACTAAACAAATGGAGCTATAACTTCAAACGTAATATAAACAAACATAAATATGCGTATACAATTATGTTTAGCGCAATTAAAAATCCTCAGAATTAAAACCCAGAATTTTAAAGAATTTTGAGTTCGTTTATATTGGCCAAGAAGGAAATATTTAGCTCATAATACGGAAATTGCATGAAGACACATCAATCAAAATTTTCAGAAACACATTTAGAAATTTTTGAAAGAATTTTCTCTAATTAATGGTATTAATTTACTGTATTTACAAAACATTTACACATGTATGTAATCGAACATTACGGATTTTTAAATTTGCAATTATCAAAGTTATGAAATTATTTTTATGCTCCATTTTTTTTTCATTCTTATAAATTTTTAGTCCTTTATTTCTCAAACACAATCCTCCAGCAAATAGGTCTAAATGTCGCCAAGGGTCATTAAGTTACTCATGGATCATAGGATCACTGCTTCAGACGAAAAGTTTGAAGTAGAAAGGAAAATTTTATTTAGTTTGATTTTTAAAGTTTGATTTTTAAAAAAGTAATTCCAATTTACTTTCCTATAATTAATAATAAAAGGTTTGAAACGAATAGAATTTTTTAGACCGATTTAAAAAAGCATAAAAAAACCTTATTTTATGCTTTTATTTATTTTTTAATGCTTTATTTTTCCAAATGTTCCCTTAGAGTACAGCCATTTTTAAACCTATAATTGTCCCAGAAATAAACTTACCTTCAATCTCGAAGTCACGTGCAGTGCATGCGGTTTACTTATTAAGCAAATTAGAATACGTTTGAAGTAAGAGTCTGTTTATTCGTTGCGCAAACTTTTATTCGGAAAGAGCTGAGTTGTGAAGTTTGACGGCTGCCCTCAAGCGCAATTCCCATTAGAAGAGGACAGGTTGGAAGCATCATTAATGGCGCTCAAGAAAAAGAAAGTAAGTAACATCAAAATTTTCTCCAACGCTAAGGCACCTTGGTCCGATAATTGTAGGTGAAATATTACCCAGAATTTTTCAACTGCCAAAAAAGATCAGATGAAATTAACTACGTCTCGGAAATAAAAATCAATATGAGAAGGAACCGATCCAGATAATAATGATTGTAATCTTGAGTTTTGCCCGAGACATTAATGAATTCTTATGTATTTAAATTGTCCTTTTCCTTCGAAGTTGTGTCGATGGTGTTTATGTAACGCTATGATACTCTTAAGTTTTGCATTTGAGAATAACATGTATGGTCTGAAGGAAGTAAATTGTATACTTCGATTTCCATGTTAAATAATATAAGTTTTTCTGCTGTTAGATTACATCATTATCAAATATTGCTCAACCTGTTATTCAAAATTATGCTATGAAAAGTAATTTAGCCCACTCTAGCTTGAATGTAGCGAAATTTCGGTTACAGAGAAGTATTTTCAATAACCTTGAATCAGATATTTCATGAGAGAATTTAAAAACAGCTTACATCGAACAATGAAATTACTCAACTACGATTATTAAAGAGTTTGATGCACTGAAAAGAAAAAAAAAAGATTGTTTTTCGTTGTATTTGCTATTTTAGAGTCAAAAACCGATTTATTACCATAATTCCATTGTATGGTTTTATATTATATGGTGCAAAGAATGAAACAAAAGCATGAGACAGAAATGTAAAAAGCATGATTGGTTTTAGACAGGGTGTATGTCACGATTCAGTTAATGGAAGTATGCTCTTTCCTTGAATAGTCATAATAGGCATTTTTCAGAGTCTTTGTAGCTTTTGTTCATATTTTTTCTATACGTTTGTTCACAGCCTTCTTGGCTTTGATAATTGAAACAACCATTTTGAAAGTTCGTTTTGATAGCTGAATCTTACCTAGTTCTTATAATGTCTTGCTCTTATTTTTAATTTTCGTATGTTAACTTTTTTATATTTATTCTACACTCTAACCGTTTCTAAAATATGAGTTTTTATGATTATTAAGTCTTTTTTAAATTTATTTTTGCCTTGTAATCAATTGCGTTACTTTACGATTACTTTTTTCATTTTATCTATGTCCCTTATGTTATTCTTATAATTTTCATTCGAACTTTTTTGTTGGCACGCTAATAACTTCAATTAATTAATATTTTTTCTATATATATATATATATATATATGGGCATGCTGGGGTGAAACATGGCTCGGTGAAGACTTTTAAGTCTCCATATAAATCTTTTCTAGGCAAATAGTTATGTAATGGCGGAATTTTGTGAGATAACCCCACTTTATGAAGGGGACATTAAGTGCAGTGATCCAATTAATACAATGCGTTCATTTCTTATCGAAGAAGGTCAGACGAAGCTAGATATCTGGGAAAAGACTGGAGAATTGCCATGCCTTTTTACTCTCGGGACAAGCACTCAAACACCTTAAACTTGACAGGCAGTACTGCAAAGGTTACCTTCCTTGGAATTGAAGTCAAAACGTCAGTGTTGACCATGATATATATATTTATATTCAAGTGCGAAAAAATATTTTAAGTAAAAAGGTATTTTAATTTTTTAAAAGTAGTATTTTTTAAAAATTTTTCAACAGTAAATAGATTTGGATTTTTAGAAGGTTTTTAAATGATAACTTTGTATTATTTGTATTGAATAGTTCTTCCAACATTTTACGCTCCTGCGGAACGAACAACTACACGTAAGGAGGAAAATAAAACACAATGTTGAAGTTTTGAAACAAAATCTACAAGTTGTAAGAAGGCATGGATAAACGTAAAATGTATTCTTAGGCAAAATGAGAACAAATTAGAATAATAAATTACCTTTCGTATAAAATCGCAATGTGATATGTGTAGAAAACCTGGCAGCTGAATAGAAGGGAAAAATGGAGCAGAAGGAATAGAATTAGAAACGGTGATTCAGTTTGCCGTATAAATCTTAAAATCCTCTATATGGAAATTTTCTAACGTATTCTTATTACAATTTAGAAAATGCATTTGTTTGATTTATGGTTTTCTCATACGAAAGTTCTTGTTTAAAACATACACGTATTAATTTTTTCGAAAAAGTACATTTTCATCGAAATTAAATTGACTTCCTTAGTAAGATATATATCTTGTTTAGAAGCTTTGAAGTTTTTCAAATATTGATACAATTTACAAAAATATCGAAATTAAAAAAAAGAGTTTTGACGTTCAAATGGGTTTGCTTCGTGATGAATTTCTTAGTTAAATATCCCACTAGGTAAATACATTTAAAATTCATTTTGAGAGTTTTAGTTAGTTATAAATATGAGCTCGTTGAGAAATCCCCTGAAACTTTGCTTGTAGATACAATTCCTTATGGATGTACGGTAAGGTGTAGGGCATTCAGGTCATTACCGGTTCAAAACATTAACCAGATGAAAACTTATTTTTTAAAAATGACGTTTCTTGGATTTCAATACTTTGTTTCATAATAGTCTAAATGTCCTGAAACTTAAGATTTATCATATTACTTATTTGTGAGTTACACTAATTTAACGATGACTCAGAGCAACTGAAATTTCTAACAGTTTCTGTTTGTTTACATAAAGATGTAAAGATTTGTTCAGATTTTATTACTTTTCCTGAAACTGAAAATTGTTTAGAGTTGTCTGAAAAGTGGCAATGTACTGTTGTATATAGTATGTGTTGTACTTATTGTCTTTTGTATTATATTGTAATGATGTATTGATAAAATAGTTTATGGTCAATTTTAAATACACGATACATTGTGCACCTAATTGATAAAATTTAATAATTACAAGATAAAAAGAACTTTTTATACACCAGGTTTTTAAATTTTCTGTTGAATCATATAAACTTGACAATTCTATGTATTAATAAATACTTTTATAAAAATTTTTGATGAATTATCCCATCAAGTTGAAAGAAAATGAAGTTAATTGGAAGTTAACTTGCGTTTAACTTTTCTTTCCCATCCCGGCCGATAGATGGCTGCACAAGTCTACAAAACAAAATTAACTGAAAATGAATTCAATCTGCTTTAAAGATGGCTAAAAGTTTTAAAATAATGCATTGTCATCGTGTTCTGAGCTATTCTAAGTTTCAAATGTCTAGGTAGTCGGGAAGTTAGTTTAAAATCGATTGCAAGATTTGTACGGGACAAACAAACACACACACACACACACACAAACAAACAAATAAGAAAGCAAGTTAATAAAAACATGGTAAAAATTGAATTTTAGTGATGAAATAATGAGCATTTTTTCCATTGTGGTTAATCAAATAAAGACTATTCTTTATTACCGAATTTGTGTTTGAAAATATTTTGTATAGTGAGCAATGTGTGTTTTTGTGCTTTAAAAAGCGTTTTAATATCTTATAGAATTTGCGCTGTGCTGATAAACTGAATAATTAATGATTACGGGTAAATAAAGTTGGGATGATTACTCAATCCTATTATTGCTTTGTTTATCATTTGATCTGTTTGTGAACTAGTTTAGTTTTTAGTTTATACAGCGCCTGCTCTTGGAAGTTAGGCCATTCGGCGTCGCCCAGACCAGTAGAATTTTGATCGCTCTTGAAAGCCAAAAAACTGTGACTCCGGCTGTTCTTGGGTTCTACGAGGTAAAAGATGCTCTGAGTCCATATGCCCCTAACATACAGTGGGTGTAGCCGAAAAAATAGAAGTGTTCTACTCATTAGCTGTGGCGCAAAATTAGAGAGAGTTCTGTTCTAAGATGGCCACATTAACTCACTAGCGAAGAATATAGTGTTCAGTATTTGGAAAAGTTGAGTAGTACAGGAAAAAGTTCAACTTTGCCAACAGTTCAGAAGACTACCCGTAAAGAATTATCAACATCTCCAATAAAATGACGATTATGATGATGATGAAGAAGATATTAGCAACCCTAAAAGTTATGATGGCCGGAAGATCTTACTTAAACCATAGCCTCCTATTTAAAGGCTGGAATGATGAACACTATGCGAAATATCTTGGGCTGGACACGGGAGGACACTGCAACATCAGAGAATTGGAGGAAATGGCGTGTCTTTATTCGTTGTGCCGCAATACCAATAGTTCAATTGCTCCTATTGCTAACTGGATAAAATCAAGAGAAAGCTTCACACTTAATGAATACAAACTTGATTGGGAAAATTACTTTGAAGTTTATTTCTTTTAAGCATAATTCAAAAATATTCTAGATTAACAACACGTAGACAAGATACAAATATTTGTCGCCTAGCTCACTACATTACAAGAGCTATAAATTGACACGACCATACAGGTCAGCAGCTTAAATGCCTACTCAACCAAATACAAGCTTGTGCTCTCACATATAAGCAGAAATAGAATCATTGTAAGCTCCCCTCACCAAGTTCCGGCACGAGAGCCGTACCCTCGGTTTGGGAGCAAGAAAAATATACTAACCAACAGGTAGCAAAATTCAAATTCTATCTGAGTATATTAGTCAGTGGTGGCAAGTCCAGCCTGTATGTGAACTGATATCAGTGCTTTTATATATACAGAAAAGATGCCACGTACTTTTATTTACATCTTTTATATCGTCGAGTTACCATGCTTTATGTTTGTAAGAAATGGAAATTATGCCAATCTGACTTTTTATCATGAGGTCTGTTGGTTATAAAATGGTCAAATTTAATTCTGGTTCTGACCTCTCTTGCATACTCAAATAGTAAGAAAGACATTTTTGGTGGAACATAGTTAACTGGAGGTATAGCGAAAATAAATTTCTCAAATTCAGACAAAAGAGATTAAATTCACCATGCATTTATTCGATTTATATTTTGGACAACTACAGTAGCTGAGAAAGCTCCCTAAGTAAAATAGTAAAATTTTGAAGAATTTCTCTTCATATTCTTACAACAGACAGTTGTAAAGGATAAATTCAGAATATCAAAATGTTTTGATTTGCTTAAAATGATAGTACGAATTTCAACTTTAAAAGTTGTCGAAATATGCAATTCAAGAAAACGTTTTGTTCGTTATATGAAATTCCCTCGTGACTAGTAGTCCTGCTATATAAAGAAAAAGAAAATTTAAAAACTAAAATAGATTTTCTCTTTTTAAAAATATGTTTATACTAAAACACATTTTTAACACTAGAAAGACGACTGCCGTCATTTTGACGGTTTCGGACACACTATTGAGCGCTATGTCTGTATTTATGTCCTCAGGCTTCTGATATTTGATGACTTTTTCTAATTTTACGCAAAATGAGCACACACATTTACAAAATTATATTCGATAGGAAAGAGAGGGAGAAAATGTGTTGTATACCTACTAGGACTGAAAGCCGTCAATTTGACGGCAATACAGAAAACAGGCAGAAATTTTTAAAATAATACCGGAAAAATGTTAATTACTTTTCGTCTCTTCCCCCTTTTCCAAATGACAGAAATATTGGCTCTTCGGAAATTTTGGTGTTGCAAAATAAGGGCTGCACAAACAATGCGTATATTTTTACGGATAAACCATACCAGGTTGTCAGCTCGGCATACCTGCATAAAAATATATCTCAATATATACTAATTTATTATAAATTGGTATGCAATAGTTCAAAATTTAAAGACATGTTCAAAATTTAAAGACGTTCTGTTTAGTTTTTTAGTAAGAAAAAAATTCCCGTCTTTCTAGTGTTAAACTTCGGAGTTTCGTAGAGGAACATTTCAAACAGTTAAAATACTTTTTAACACAGTATAATAAAAGTTCCCTAAGCACTTCCGGAGTCAAGGATTAATTTGATAAAGGATAGATTATCACAGGGAAAATTTGCAGGGATGGATAAGAAACCAAATCTTACTACTGAAGAAGGGAATAAAAAATTTGAGCTCTTATGACCTTCGAAATAGTTCAATTATCGAATATTACCCTAGAAGTTAAGAGATCCATGCTCAATTCTCTTTAGGGGCAGACGTTATACACAGTGCGTCAAATAAGTTTTAAGACTCGTCCCAGAGCGTAGGTTGTAAAGGCGCTCGCTGTTAGTGTAAATCCGCATGCGTCATAACGTCCATCGTCTACTGGCACACTGCTAAAAAGTTGTGCGCATTTCGTTAAGTAGTTGAGAGAAGTCGAGCGTTTATTGCAGAAGTGAATTTTTTTCATGTTCATTTTTTGAGATGGAGCAAAGAGCTGAAATTAAATTTAACGCAAAACTTGGTAAAAGTGCTTCAGAAACATACCAACTCATGAAACAAGTTTACGGTGACTGTTGTTTAAGTAGATCAAATGTTTTTGTGTGGCACAAACGTTTTTTGGACGGAAGAGATACGGTAGAAGATGATCAGCGTAGTGGAAGACCAATTTCATCTAGGACACCTGAAGTTATTGAGAAAGTACGAAATTTCGTAACAAACGATCGCTGTGCATCACTGAGAATGATGGAAGGCTCTTTAAATATCATCAAAGATACAATTCGAACCATCCTGCATGAAGATTTAGGCAAAAAAAAAGTGTGTGCTAACTTTGTTCCACACACTTTAACCCCTGAACAAAAAGCAATGAGAAGTGCACATCGCGGAGACATTATTTCAGCCGCTGAAAACAATCCAAACTTCTTGAAATCCATTGTTACAGTTGATGAAACCTGGTGTTTCCAATATGATTCTGAAACAAAGCGAAAATATGCGAAATGGAAGTCCCCAAATTCACCGCAAGCCAAAATACAAGAAAAGTTCCATCCAAAATCAAAACAATTCTCATTACATTCTTCGATAGTAAAGGTATTATCCACAAAGAATTTGTTCCAACTGGACAAACAATTGCAGGTCAACACTACTTAGCTGTTTTAAAGCGTTTGATGGCCAGAATTCGTCGCATTCGTCCAGACTACAGGACTGAAAGCAGTTGGTGTTTGTTACACGACAATGCACCCAGTCACACCTCCCTTATTGTTAGTCGATTTTTGGCAAAAAATAATGTCTGTGTGTTGAACCATCCACCGTATTCACCTGATTTAGCAACCTGTGACTACTCCTTATTCCCAAAACTTAAAATAAAGTTAAAAGGGTGTTATTTTGAGGATATTTCGACCATACAAGAAGCTTCGACGCGTGCTTTGCAGGCCATTCCACAAAGTGATTTACAACAGGCGTTCGATTCATTAACAAATCGCTGTAAAAAGTGCATTGAAGCCGGAGGGTCCTATTTTGAATAAAAAACCAAAACAGGTACTAATTTCTTGTTTCCATTTCTTTTTACAGACCCAGTCTTAAAACTTATTTGACGCACTGTGTATACCGTTCGCATTTTAAAAATAAATCTAATGAACGGAAATCTTTCGAGAGCGATCTAGGAAGCGAAGTCCTCAACATAAAACAGAAAAATACTGATGCGTCAAAGTTCGCAACTTGCTTTATAAACCGTTTGTGACATATAAATACTACCTCACAGTATATGAAAAAATAAACTATGATTTTCTTTACATAAATAATGTATCCTGAGGCTGAAATTATTTATTAACCTACTTTATAGAATGAGACATAATGAGTTTCCACAGCAACACCTGATCTTATCTCCAGAGAATCCGTAATTTTTAGGAAATAAAGAGAATTAAATAAGTCTTCTCCAAATGTACAAATTGTACTTTGGAACGAACAGACAAACAAATGTAGCTTTAAAAACTAGTTTCATGGTGCAATATCAGTGAGAACTATTTCTACAGAATTATGAAAGAAATACCTGTTCATTTCATTTATAAAACTGGGATCTTTCCATGCTATAACACATGCACATTTACTGACACTCATACATTTACACACACACACACATCTCTCTCTTTCTCTCTCTCTCTTTCTCTCACTCTCTCTCTCTCTCTCTCTCTCTCTATATATATATATATATATATATATATATATATATATATATATATATATATATATATATATATATATATGGGGGGGGGGGTGTTTGTCTTAACTCATGACGCCTGAAAACTTTAAGTTACCACTCAGATGACAGCGCCGCTAGTGGCGCGAGGCATGAATTTCGGATATACAGAGAAATGCTTGGTAAGGCATGACGTGGCCTGGCAGCGTCCACGCCGTGATATATATATATACAGGGTGAATTTCATTAAACTGACAGTACTCAGAGCCACCTGTAGCGCGATCTATCAGCCGGAATTCCACCAAAATTGATAGAGGGACTAAGGACGACATGGGAAAGAGTTTCCATGAAAATAAAAAAAGTTCCAAAAGTCGCCGACAGGGGAAGATATGGCGCTGTTGTTGTTGACCCACCCGAGAATTTTCATAAAACGCAAGAAAACATCAAAATGCGAATTCATGACTATGCAGTCGATAGTACGGCTAGTATTTCAGGCTATAATGATCGGTGCGGAATCTGTTGCGCCATCGCTTTCAGGAAGAAAGGGTCATCAGTAGTTTTTTTTTTCACTTGCATAACCACCTCGGTCCCCGGACCTAACCCATGTAACTTCTTTTTGTGGTGTTATTGAATGTCCAAGGTGTATCTTGGTGGAGTGTCTAACTTGGCGGCCCTAATGGACAACATATCCCGGACTGTGATGAACATTCCTGTTGACATGTTATGCTCGGCTGTTGAGAACGTAGTGTTCAAGAGGCAATGTGTCGTCCACCAGGATGGGGGTCGAAGTGAATTTGCAGCATTAAGCAGTGTTTCAGCGAAATTTTTTTGTTATTAATTTTTCTGCTTAGAACAACTTTTTCGGAATTCACCCCATATCTTTATAGCCTGAAATACTGGCACTGCTGTCGACTACGTAGTCGTGAATTTGCATTTTGATGTTTTACTTGCGTTTTGTGCAAATTCTCGGGTTCGCCGACAGCAACAGCGCCATATCTCCCCCAATCGGCGACTTTTAGAACTTTCTTTCATGGAAACTCTTTCCCATGTCATCCGTAGTCAATTTTGGTAGAACTCCGATTGATAGATCGCTCTAGAAATGGCTCTAAGTTGTGTCAGTTTACTATATATAAATATATATATATATATTAATTATATTATATATATATATATATATATATATATATATATATATATATATATATATATATATATATATATATATATATATATATATATACACAGTGATTTCCGCTTATAAGAATCACGTTTGTTATTACTGTTTTTGATTCTTATAAGCGGTTGATTCTTATAGTCGAAATTTAGGTTTTTGGACAGACACACACACATCTATATATTCATATATTAGATAATTTACCATAAAATACTCTTTAATTTACATTAATTATCTTATATTAATATTATTTTTTATAATTTTAAAAATGCAACTTAATTTTTAGACCTATAAATAGATACACATGATTATAGTAAGAGAAGAAAAAATTCAATATTTGTTACAACATACCTGTTTAACAGTTTTAACATTTCAACTACTGGAAGGGAGCAAGAAAAAGTTTTCTATGGTAGTTTGACGTAATGAAGTTTTGAGGAGGCTGTTTATACTTCTTTCAATACTAATAGTCTCAGACGACGATTCACCTTCTAGCTTATGTTTCACGGTTTGATAACGCGCTGAATCTACGAATGTCACGTTTGCCTAAGTGATAGTGGACACTTCGCTGAAGATTTATGTGTTTCAGGGTCCAGGAAGCCGCAACCAGGATGTGGGAGGTAGGAAAAAGAGTCCCCTTTTTTATGTGTCAGGGGAGAAAAGTGAAATCGGATCCGGACGGGTAAAGATGCCCCCGGGTCAAGCTAATAGGACAGTGTTGTGCTAAAGCCTTTAAGGGGAAACTATTATGTTATGTCTAACAAAGAAAGGGATGAATTTTATGACTATATTCCATTCCATCCTATCAATCTTTCTTTAAAAAAAAAGAACTTCGTGCCTTTTGAGGGTTTAAGTTGCTTTTTTTGAAAAATAAAAGGAAAGCGAAGAGTGTAAACTGATTCTTAAAACCGGTGGATTGATTCTTTAAAGCGAAAATTTTAACATGGAAATCGTACATTTGTTTTTTTTTTCGCGATATTGATTCTTATAAACGGTTGATTCATATAACCACTGATCACTATAAGCGGTGGTTACTGTATATATATATATATATATATATATATATATATATATATATATATATACATATATATATATATATATATATATTTATATATATATATATATAATGAAAAATGAGTAGGACTCCAAATCTGATTCAATATGTTAAATACTGAACTTGATTGACTGACTGACTGACTGACACACACACACACAGATATATATATATATATATATATATATATATATATATATATATATATATATATATATATATATATATATATATATATATATACATATATATATATATATATATATATATTAATTGTAGTTTATTAATGACGGAGAGAAAAAATAACATAAAAAAAGATAGGATCTGTCAAGGTACTTTTTCCGTGAAAAGAAGTATCTCGACATTCTGAAGCAACACTGGTATCGAAACATATTATAATACACTGCTCAAAACAATTAGGGGAGCACATGGTTTTAACGAAATCACGCAAATACTTACACCGATAAGTAACATAAAATAAATCATCCATAATTTAAAGCCTAGCAGGAAACAGAAGAAGAAAACTTCATATGCAAATCAAAGTTCATGACGTCAAAAACCAGAAAAAGAACACAAGGGTGGAAATCGGGATGTTGCAGAAACGTCTGTTTCACTGCCTTAACTGTGAAATTCGATTGCTCAGTTATTCTTTTTGAGAAAAGTTGACTTGAAAATGTCTCAACAACGTGATTTACCGGAATCCATGGCATGGCGTATTATAGGCAGACTTGAATCCGGGCAAACACAACGTAGTGTCACGGACGCTGTTGGAGTCGCCAGACGTGTCGTTGCAAGGCTGTGGAATCGATTCCAAGAAACAGGGAATGTTAGACGTCGACCAGGGCAAGGTCGACCAGGGCCATGCGCCACTACAACAACTGATGACCGGTATATACTGTCAATAGCTCGTCGAAACAGAACAGAGAATGCTACTCAGCTGCAAAAACAGTTGCTCTTGGCAACAGGACGAAGGGTGTCCAGCCAAACAGTACGTAATAGGCTTCATCAGGGAGGTCTCTATGCACGTAGGCCAATGGCCTGCATTCCGTTGACCTCACGCCACCGTGCGGCCCGAAGATGGGCTGCTGAACATCGAGATTGGGAGCAACATGATTGGACCCAAGTGCTGTTTACAGGCGAGTCCCGATTCAGTCTGGAGTGTGACACCCGACGTGTTTTGGTATGGAGGGAAAGGGGCACTCGAAATAACCCCACATTCGTTCGTGAAAGGTTACAATACAGACAAGCTGGTTTTATGGTATGGGGTGGAATCAGCATAGGTGTACGTACGGACCTGCATATCACTCGGAATGGTACTTTGACTGCCCGAAGGTATGCAGACGAGATACTGAGACCTCATGTCATACCTTACGCTGCAGCCATTGGAGATTCATTTGTTTTCCAGCATGATAATGCCAGACCGCATACAGCTCGTCTTGTGGAGAACATGCTTGAAGCTGAAACAATACAGCGTATGGAATGGCCAGCATGCTCTCCTGACCTGAATCCAATCGAGCATGTTTGGGACATGCTCGGACGACGCATTGCTGCGAGACCAAGGTCTTCTTTTACTCTCCGAGACTTGGAGATTGCACTTCTTGAGGAGTGGAACAGTATTCCCCAAAGTCTTATCGATAACATCATCGCATCCATGGAAAACAGGTGTGCAACAGTCTTAGCTGTTCGAGGAGACCACACGCCATATTAAAAATCTTGCATCATTTATAAACAATAGTCTTTTTTATCGTTTACATGTAACCAAATTGTTGCCCTAAATCATCTTTTCATGTTTTTCCATATTTTCAAAGAATTAAAGCTTAATTGCAAATTTTTTTACGTCTTTTTTTCTGTATTGCGCATTAATACGCGTGTACTATCCATTTTATGCCCATACGTGTCTGTCTCGCACGGTTTTATTAACTTCTTTGCTTGCTCCCCTAATTTTTTTGAGCAGTGTAGTTAGAAACTCTGCCGTGTTCAGGATTTTAATGCTTATAAAAATTATCAGGACTGGTGCTTGAACAGAATAACAAGCAGACATGAATTTAAGATTGGAGGCATCCCCTCACAAACGAAACAAATTTTGACAGAGATGCTGTTCGTGCGTCGTATAGAGCGAAAAATTACCGCAGAATAATATGTGGTAATAAGGAAATTTGTAAAACCCATTCGTATCCAACGAGAATAAATTTTTTTGGTTGCTTTAGACTTTCAAGAAAGTAATATAGTGATTTTCGTGCAGATGTGTAGGATTTCATTGGAAGAGGAAATATAAAATCCTCAGACGTACATGTGAAGTTGTAAACTGGTAATACAGTTGCTGTATTTTCTTTCTGTAAACATCTTTTGTTTCTTAACTAATACATTCGTGTGTGTATTATGCATTCGTGTATGTTATAATGAAAACATCGCATTTAATGTTTATACATTTTTTGTTATTTGGAACATTACAAGAAATCTTTTTAAAGTCTAGCAAAAAAAGGGTTTAAATTTTCAACTCCTGTTCAGGTAATATGTCGTTCGTCTCTCTAGTATTATACGGGTGAGCCAAAAGTTCGTAAAAACTTTAAAAATTCATAAAAAAGGAAGAAATTATAATAAAGAAGTGCGGTTTGCAAGAAAATGCTCACAAGTCGGATTTTCTTTTAGAAGCAACAGCAAAAAAAAACAACTTAAAAAAGTCATCTGTAGATGGCGTTTACATACGAGAGATTCATCAGAATTATGCAAATCAATCTTGCAATAAAAGACCGTGATGCACGAGAATTTCTCATTCGCTTTCAGGATGTTATCATTACACGATCGAGCGTTGTTGGTCAAGCTGTTAATATTCACCTTAGTTGTGTCGTTCAATGTTCTGGAGGTCATGTTGAACAATTGTTATAGCAAGAATAAATGAATGGAACGTACTGTTGTCCTGTTCATTGTGTTTCGGTTCGTCAGCGCATTCTACCAGTGACTTTTTTTAACTAGTTTTTATTTTGCTGCTAAAATAATCCGACTTCCTTCTGAGCCCTTTCTTACGAACCGCACTTCTTTATCATAATTTCTTCCTTTTTTATGAATTTTTAAAGTTTTTACGAACTTTTGGCGCACCCTACATATAGTTGATCATCTTCGTTTAATATAAGCTAACATTTAAAAAAAACTATATGTATGTACATTTTATATATTTTTTTCTTTTCAATGCGGTAGGTACTTGTTTTGTGCCTGTAGGTAGATATTGACACTGTTCCATGAAGATCCGCGAAGTTTTGCTGGCTATTTTATTATGGGTTCACCATATAAGTGAGCCAGCAATGCTCCCTAGTAGGGGGACGACACGGAAACGACCAAGCCTTATTCGGGATTTGAACCCAAGCCTACTGCATGGAAGCTGCGAACGCTAACCACTATACTATGTGGGCGGCTGCCCATTTTATTGAACTAATAGCATGTTCACATAGAATCAGTCAGCGTCAGCGTTAAAGTTTCCGTTGGCTCTGATTGGTTAAGTTGGCGCTGATTGGTGTATGATTGGTTAAAAAATTTTACGCTGACGCTCCGAATTCTATGTGAACAGATCTTAACAATCTTGTACATTTGTGTTTACTGTTGTTTGACGCATATAAACATACAAATTCAGTAGCGAATAACAATAGAAATAACTTTATGTAAAGGAAAACTGATGTTATTTATTGTTATTGTTCATGCAACAAGAGTTCATCTTTATAGTTTTCCTTTTACCATTCCAATACATTTGTCGGAAAAGTTAAAAAGGGATAGATTCTGCATTCACAAAAATTTAAAAGAAAAATTGAAATCCTTCAAATGGTTAGCTCGCCTTGTAGCGTTTTCAGTGACCACATATCGTGAAGTTGTGATCCGTGAAGCTTTGTAATAATCAGCTAAGATAATCTTAAAATGTTATTATGTATAGGTTTTATTTGCCAACAGTGCAAATTATAGGATTTATGATGTTGAAATTGCGATCCCGTCAGCGATACACTCGGACGTGTAACCCTAATTTTTAAGAGATTAAATATTCTTGCCGATTCTATACTCCTGGAAACTGTTTAGCTTATCCTGGGGTTTTACTTAATTCTTGTATTTTTTTTTCTATTTAATTCACCCCCAGTCAGAGTTAACATCATTCTCACAACTCCCGTAATAGACGAACACTGATTCGAAATTCTTATCGTTTGCTTCTCTGAATCATTTAAACCTGATACTTAAATGTTCATCATATGTGCTTCAAAAGCGGAGTATTTTTCTTTTAAAAGAAGTCCTAAAATATTGACACCATTTGCTGAATAGTCGTTATCAATGACCACTTAGTTGTCGCAGATCAACTCTTGGATTTCAATGCAACACTGACAGCTTTTACAATCTGAGTACAAATTTTTATCAATTACATTGGACGTAAATTAAATTCATTGGCTTTTAACATAAGTTTGAATCAGATGTGTGCCAAGATTTTTACTATTTTTAACTTGTAAGAGGGGGCCGTTCCATCCTCTGACTAGTATTTTAGGTTCCCATGTCTTACTTAATTCGGCCAGTTTTTTTAAAGCCATTTCTATGAAACTTCTATAATGATGCGTAGAAGAAAATACTAAATTTAAAAGTACTTATAACTTCATTTCTTAAACATTAAAAGGAATTCAGATTCTGTTTCTATCTAGGTTTGCTTTGGTTTGGAGCGCTATGGTCAAATTTTTGCTACGCGAGGGCTAATTAGATCGGGACATACTGCTTAAAGCCGATTCCGAACGGCTTCAAACATCCATGTCAACGGTGGGACTCGAACCCACAGGATCTGAACCGAATGCCAGCGCCCTAGTCATTCGACCATCACCTGGCTGTTTCTGTCTAAACGGACTATTTATAAAAAGTGACTGTCACGCCGGTGGTTCTCGAGCTATAAACCTTTCAATCCACATATTGTTGCATTATCAAGTTACGTTGTCCAGACGATAGGGGATTCCCATTTTGTAAGACTTTCCCCCCATTTTAGTTCTTTCCATTAGGAGTCAATAAAACTATGTTAACTGAGTTTCCTACTTTTTATGCATTCAACGATGCCCAGTTGTTTACACCATGAACTTTTGTCATATGTTTGCCCCCTAATGGTCCATTATCGTCTTTTCAACATCAAGTACCCCCTATGACGAACGACTAACAAGGCTTAGCCACGAATAACATATCTTTCGATCCGAAGATTGGAGTATTATAGAATTACGTTACCTTGACGGTGTGAGAAATTCTCACTTTGATGGTTTTTCTCCTATTTAGTCTGTTTCATTCATAATTAACGAAACAAGGTCTGTTTTTCAAAGCCCGATGTGTTTCCTATATTTATTTATTCAACAATATTGAATTCTCTCGATGAGTTTTATCACAGGTTTGCCTCCAACTATTATCTCTCATTTCAACTGTATAGCGTTCCTGTAACGCATGGTTGGTAAGACAATGTCTCGAAGGACGAATCTTTTGAAGTGAAGGTTGGGGCATTATTCGTGTTACCCGGGGGATGTAAATAAATCTATCCATTTGAAAGTCTTTCTTCACATTTTAACACAATGGCTGGCGTTTATTTAACTAGAATTGTCGGTAGGGAGATTTTTGGTAAGCTCATATCTTTGACTTTTCCGATTGTTTCCTTGGATAATTTTGAACACACAATTTTAGGTGTGAATATTGAATATTAAGATTGTTGGGGTAAAATTCTGAGGATTCGTTTGGGTAGTTGTAAAATCTCTCACATCCTTCGTGTGGAAAATCATTTGTACTTAAACTGCGTGTATTCCCTTGAGTGCTTATTTAAAAAACAAATTTAGTACTTACTACAACGTGTACTTCTTCCAATTTTCACATTTCAGAACAATGAAATAATTAGCCAAGCGGCTGCCAATGTTCTGCCTGTCGTGAAACTATCGGGCCATTTAGCAGAGGCTGCAGCTTTCAGCTGCATCGGTAATCCTCCGTTTAACAGGAAGCGCCGATGGACTGACTCCCTGTTTAACCCACTTTTAACCGCGACTAGTCTTTGACATACCTAGGTGAAACGAAACGGGGTTAAAACACGAATCTTTACTTGAGTTTTTTTTTTCTCCCTTGCTTCCGAGGAGAAGATCTCGAAATCCGATTCGTAACAGATAAACCGAGGAAAAGGGACAATGTTATTGTCCGTTTAATTTGGATATACGTGACAGCTTCCGGTTTTTTCTTACTTCCTACGCTGCCGATCTTGAACGGAATTAGTAGAGATGGAAATGGGGAAGGTTTGTTTACGATGCACGTTGCCAGTCATTAGCAACACCCTGCAGTTACATCGAAAGCTGCCTCATCGAATGCTGTCAATACCAGCCCATAGCAAACGTGGAAAGATAGACACGTGAGAAAATAACACACGTGACAGCTTAAAGTAAAGGGAGAAAATTATAATATACTCTCTCATCTGAAGCGAGCCTAAAGAAAATTAGAAATCCCTTTGTTGCTTATCCTCCCTTTTTTAACTTTGTTAATTATTATGAACTAAACTCTAATTAAATTGCATGCCAGTGTTATCCCATTTTTTTCTTACAAGTACCCCCTCACTGGCAAGTATACACAGTGTACCGAGCAGCCTTGGACCTTGGTTTCGCTCTTGTTATGTGCTATTCAGCAAGCCATAGTAGACTAGTTCCCTGGAAGCAAAATAATTCCGAATGCGGAATTTCTCTTAATTTTTACTGGTATCTGATAAAGGGCAGTCTTCGGACTCACAAGTTTACGCCGCGAAAATGCGATCTTTTAATAAGGAATGGATCCACTTTTAATTCAGCTAGTCAAATATATAAAGGATACAACCACTTTATGAAGAACATTCTATTATTTTCTCTCTATGTGCATTCTTTAAATAAACTGATATTCTTAACTTAAAAGCCTTTTGTACCTTGAAAAACTGTAAAACAAAACATTACGGAGGGAAAAAATATATATATTATTAAAGTTTGTTGTGTAGTCTATAACCCATAATCTGATTATGAATAATCTGTTATATAAAAAGTATTAACTGCTATTAAACCAGAGGGGGATATTTTCTTGCGTCTCTTATCTCGTACATGGCAGTACTTTTGTAAAAAGAAGTCATTATTTTGCTCCCCCGTTACCTGGTTTCAAAAACTAGGTAGCTCAATTCTTCAAGTTCTTGAAGATCTCAAATATCTACTTCTTACAGTGAGAAAATACTCGTCGTTCTGTTTGTCTAATTATTACGCTAGCCAATAGATGGCATTAGGTTAGCAGCAAAGTCTAGTTATTGATTCAATTCTTATGTAATTTAGCTATAAATAGCCAGATATCTCAAAAATAATTTTTTTGGAGTTACCTAGTTCTTGCACTCAGTTGGCGGTATATATTCACGTGATATGCAAAGAAAACTAAATGAAAAATTGCCTCTAAGATTAATGATTTTTTTATGATAACTTAACTTATAACATTTTTCTGCTATAGATCCATGCTTCGAAGCGGGTGTTCCGATATGTTCATCGATACAGGTAAACTGAGGATAAACCGATACAGATAAACCAACGTCGTTTGAGGCTAACTTTGCTGAATGTTGGTTATTTATGTATTTATTCGATGATGTTGATCCGTCATATGACTATATTTATCGTACGCCTGCCATTAATGATCATTAGAGTTTTTGACAAGGTCATGCACCACTGTCGGTCAGAATAGCAATAGAACCAGGTATCGAGATTTCGAAGAGTGCGAATTACCAATTTCACAATGCTGGGCAGATGAAGAGGCATGCTTTTACTCACAGTGTAAAAGTATTAAGAGGATATTGGAAGTGCAATCGTTTTAATATTCTGAATAGCAGTCTTTAACTTTTCTGATTATTTAATTTATTGAAATTATCCCAGTAGAGTTTTTCTAAGACATTAAATAGGATGTTTTCTTATAATTAAATCATATTCTTCAGATAATTGCTGACAGTATATGGAACAGACAATATATATTGTACTACAACAAACTATCACCTTGCAGGTGATTAGCCTCCTCCACAACTACAAAGATAGGGGAAAACACCTTAAAATATTAACTAAATATGATATTTACAGTAAATAAATAGAAGTTTCAATTTTCCTTATTTATAACGAATATTTTATGGACTTTCTTCACTAATTTGTTTTACTAGTTTTGGTGCTATAATTATCTACAAAGCTGTTTAAAATGTTACAGTACCAGGCACTCTACAAAAACTTTCTGGCTTCACCAGGGAGTTTTTTTGCCAGCAAGCGATATTCTTAACTGTTTCCAAACTCCCAATGAATACGCTTTTTTTTTCTTTTTGAAAGCTGTTCAGGTGGACATGATGCGTGAGTGCTAAAGGCATATTAGGTATATTCTGGAAAAGTCCTGTCATCGGATTCGTTGGTTTAATTTCTTTATACTCGTGAATCTAAAAATTACTATGTCCATGTGGAATGCGCCCATTAAATTGGAAATTTGTTTCCTGGTATTATACTCTTTAGAAATAGAGAAGTTCCGTCTCCTAATATGATTTGGACATTAAAATTCTAACGAACACATGCGTGCTCGCACACACACACACACACACACACATATATATATGAATGAATGAAACGTAGGAGAGATCAGAGACAATTTATCCAGGCTTTTAAATATATAAGTTGGTGACCGATGAAACACAGACATTTATTCAACTCTTTACATGAGGACAACAAAGAAATGCACAAAGCCTCACATCTTGGCAGGACAATGGAAACAGACACGCTAACTGAATTTGTCATCTACGTCTTTTCATAAGGAGCTGAATGAATTTGCAGAGTACAGGGTTTTACTTTAGAGAGGTGCATAACCCCCTTTCTCTGAATAGCTGTACTAATATACGTGACAGTTAGAGGAATTCTAATTTAGGTACGGAGCTAAGATAAGAGTAGAGCTCCTTTGCCCATGAGAATAGAGCATATGAGAAATTACGGATTACTTAAAGAACTATAAGTGTGAGTTTTGTAAAATTATTCTGATTTGGAAGAATGACTGATAACATTTAAGACGTTGCACACATCTAGAGGAATTTAATTAATACGAGGGGCATTCGAATTAATAAGGTTGGTTATTTAACTGCTTCAAGATTTTCATGTTTACTGTGGTTTATAAAGTAAAGGATCTCTTCTAATACAAAAGAAATCTTCATACACTTTAGCTGAGCGACGATGCTAAAATTCTGAAAACTAGAGGGGGAAAAAGCCTCTTGGCAATTCTTGTCTCATCGAATATCATCTGTCAAGCTTCAAGGATTTATCGTTTTTATCAGGTGATACTTCGAGCATAAAACCAACAAAAAAACTGTCTATCACAATGGGGTTTGATATACGAGCTCTCAACTTATCTTCTTGGACTTTATTAATTGTTTGTGGAAAGTTTGTCCATTCCCTCGAGAAACACATTAAAACTTGGCAAAGAGTCTTTAATTGTACAATAATGGAGAATTAATTAGGTGACATAAAAGGATGCTTCCATTAAGGAAATTTCCGAAGGATGACAATTATTTTCCCTATGTTTGTGTTATAAAGTTTTATTTCTTTAACGGACTGTAAATGTAGTCGCTAATGCAAGAAACTTTATCTAATCTTAGCTTCTCGCGTGATTAAAGTTTGACTGGGCACATAGTCCATGAGTTTCTAAAAATTAAGACTAGCATGCTTGAATTGAATTGAAAACCACTTTATTTACTTTTTAAGACATCGATTATTACAAAAAGGACGGTGGCTTCCCCAAAGCACTTAACACATATTTTTCTTCTTCAATTTCAGCTGATAATGATTTCCATAGAAGGGAAACATCATGCCTCCTTTTAAAGCTTTAGATTGCGCAGCAAATTCTTGGGTTTAGTGAAAGCAAATCAAAAGAAGGCTGTAAGACAAATTGAATTCTCTCAAGTTTATCTTAGTTTCGTCCAATGCCTGTGAAAACATGAAAATCAAGGAGAATTTTAAAAGAGTAAACATTAAATGAAGCCTTTCCTTGACTAAAAATGAATTCGGAATATAAGAATTGCTTAGAGAGCATGGTACAAATAGTCTAAAGTAACACAAACTGCTTAAGTGCGGGGTTTCACTGAATAGCGAACTGAGGCAACAACTAGAGAATTTTTGTGGGAAGTGGATGGAAGGGACACTAAGCAAATAGAAAGTTTTACAGAAACAAGTAATATAAAAAAAAATTTAAAGTCAATTCCTACTTAGGTCAACAACGAAAAATTTTATTTTAGTTACTTTTTGGCGGGGAATTGCACTGATATTGGCTCGATTCTGTGAACACCATTATTGCCGAGAAATTTTTTCTCCCATATAAAACTAAAATTAATTAATTAAATTTAATTAATGAATTAATATTTGAAAAAATTGTATTAACATCAAGTGTCATCCACTACAAGTTTAAAAAAAATGTATTTGAACTTGAGTGGATGAATAAAAAGTATTTTATTAACGATTGAAAACTTGAACAAGATATATAAATATAGGGAGAGTGTGAACTAATAGTAGGAATTGAAAAAAGGAGATTTCGTTGAATTAAAATATGTGGGGCTAAAGAAAAGAGGATTAAACAAAATTCAAGAGCCAATAGAAAAGATTGAATTTATATACGCATAATCACATACAGATATAATTAGGTAAATGTTTTGCCATCTTTAGGAATTTTGATGATTATCAGCATCCTCTCCCCGACTACTTACTGTAAATAGCATTTATTCCTATTATATTCTGTAGTCATGGCTAATTACAAGACATAAGTGACTTAGAAATCAGGAAAAAATAACATAATTGAACGACTTAGAGCATAAATACGTCACAATATAAATAGTATTTTCCTCTTATTTGAAAAGTTAAGTGAAATATGTTACATTGTTTCTTCATTTTATCTATTTCAATTCAGTCGCTATTAAAATATATAAAACAAAATGAATTTTCTAATGACTATATTTGTCACAGCATAGTCACTGATCGATTTACCATAATTCCCTGGCAAAAGGAAACTAAGAACTCCCATATCTCGATTCAAAATCTCTTAATTTCTGTTGGGCACTATGTAATGACCATATCTCTAACACCAGGTTCATTCACATTTTATTTCTATTCCAAAGGTCAGGTTTGAACCACTCTCTTTGATATTTTAAGCCGATATTCTAGACCCCGATTTCTTGCGCCATGTTGTTGATCAACCATATAAACGTAAGGAAACTCTTCATAAATTAGCTGGAAGTCTTGTTTACATGACAAACAATGATATTATATTGATGACATTCGTTTAATTATTACTATACCTACTGCCGAGAGTCGTAAAAGAAGTGAAAAAGTATTTATTATTCAGTGATATGAACTTATTTTCCCCCTGTCCACAATGATCCAGCCAACATAATAAAAACTATTACTTCATTGTATTCCTACTTGGTCACTTAGCACAGTTTCATGTTCGCGTGTCAGATCGAATCTTGTTAGGATGGAGGAAAACTATTGCCGTCAAACAAACAACAGTGACTTGCGTGAGATCAGGTTTTAAAATTAACGATTGGATTCTGTGATTGCAAACCATAATCACCATTGTTTTTCCCCTGTTTCAAACAAAACACTCACATTTTATCCAAATATAAAAATTCATGGCGATTCTGAGAAACAGCTTACGCAACCATCCTCCAAAGCAATTTTACTGATTCAAGTTCATTACGAAGAAATTTATTTCGTTTTGACAAAACAAGAGCGTATTTTCTTACAGCAATTTTATGTGACAATGCATTGTCATGAAATAATTCAAACAGAGGATAGGACATGATAAACCATTCTTATATTTTTCACATATAATATCTATGGTGCCCGGTATAAAGGGCTTAAGTAAAAAAAAAGGGACTTTTAGATATTTGTTAGTAGTGATAAAAAAAATCTTTTGACTTGAATAAAATGCTTAAGTCTATCAATATTGTATACAAAAGTACATTTCTATGTACAAAAGACTCAAGTCGAAATTATATTTCGTCGATTGACTTAAAAGCCAATAATTTGGTACAGTTAAATCACTGTTTTTGACTTAAGCCCTTTATACCGGGCACCATAGATATATTTCTGACACTCTTCTTGCATAGGAGAAATTACTTAATTTAAGTTTTGAATATGCATATATCATAACATGTTTGATAGTTCATTCTTTTACGGGACGATGTATTGTCATGAAATAATTCAAAAAGAGGATACGACATGATAAACCATTCTTATATTTCTCACATGTATAAATATATTTCTGATACTGCTTCCTGAATAGGAGAAATTACTTAGAATTTGAGTTTTGAATTAGCATAGATCATAATATCGCACCTCGGCAAGAAAAGTGACACAACTCAAAAATGCAGCATTTGAGAAAAATCAACTTAAAGAATACCATACAGTTTCAACTAGCATTACAATAACAACTACTGGTACAACTACCCCCAGGTGGACAAATTGCGAGATAGAGATGTGTTGGTTTTCGTGCACGATGGGGCACTTCATACATATTTTTCAATGGCATAATCTCAAAATTGCCATTTTTTGACTTGTGTCACTTTTCTTGCCGGGGTGCGATATGCTTGATACTTCGTGAGTTGATTTTTTTTTTTTTTTATGAAATTTATGCCACCCGTGAAATGTTAAAACTCCTAACATTAAGGCTGTTGTGAACTAACCCTGTTGAATTCGCTCACCTCAATGTTAATATAAGGAAAATAAAATTCAGGTAGTCTCTTCTACCGAAATTACCGCGGGTTATTAACATAGGATTACTTATCGTTGCTTACCTCTTTTGTATGTATGTATATATGTATGTATGTGTTATATATATACGTATCTGTATATATGGACGTATGCATATATATTCATATATGTATATCAAAATTTTGACGCATTTTGGTACTTTCCTGTTTAACTGTTTACTGCTTGTCCAAGCGATACAGACTGGGTTTGGCACGCTGCCAAAATTATAACTCGTGAGGTACGGACGGTTTTAGCATCTGAAATTTTCCTTTCCGGCGGACCGTTATGGAGGAACGCAATCCTACGTTAAAATGTGTCCAATTATTGCCGACTCGGAATTAAAGATTTTTTTTTAAATTGTACTCCGTAATACAGAAAAAAATTTTAGACCTTGGGATATTTTTCGTTTTTTTTTTAATGCAAATAATATTTTTAAATTTAAAAAATTTGGAGGAAAAATCTGGTATAGTGTGTTTTAAATGTTCCGAAATTCCTTTGGTGGACGACATTTATAAAATGAATCCTGTTCAAAGTGCAGAAAAATTCAAGCTGTCTGAAAATACCATTTATATTGGATTATTCGCATTTACGTAGCTGTAAATAGTAGATAAATTTTCTCCATAGGTTAACATTAAGGTGAGCGAATCCAGTAGGGTTAGTACACAGTAGCCTTAATGTTATAAACAATCGAAAAGGATTTTCACAACGACATAGAAATAAGGGCTTATTTTGTAACAGTATACCTAGCTATTTCATTCTACACGTGCGATCCTTCAATTCAAGGACTAGAATTAATTAATATGATTATTTTGTGAAGCAACTTGTCTGACATCTGCAGACACGTCGCCATTAAAATAAAAAGTAGTTTTGGTGAATATTGTTTATTGATTAGCCGCATTATAAATATAACCGAATATTTTTGTTTTTCTTCTCAATTTAATGCCTTTTGTTTTGCAAAATAAACTAGTATTTCCTTAAGTGAAATTTCTCTTTCGGATGGCAAGAATGAGATTTAAAATGTATCACACTTCCTCCTAAAATTTTACGATTTTATAGTCAATGAAATAGAATGCAATACCGACTCGCTACGTTTCATGGTATCATTTTATTGGCTTTTATCACTTTCTGGCTGTCTCTCAGTTCGGCCTCCTTTGAATTTTATTTTTGTTTTAAGAAGGAACAATAGGTGGCATTCAGTGAATATTAGCTCTTAAAACACCTGTAATTTCGTTATCTTTTGTCTGATTTTAACGAAACTTGTATATTCTATTTTTACTAAATTCAGTGGTATCGTATTCTTATAATTCTTATTTCAGTGCATATAGCCTTTGCTGCATTGTATTATGAATAAACTCAAATTTTGTACTATATTGACAAATAATGCTGTGAAAGGGGATAATGTCATTTTTCCATAAGAGTGTCGCATTCTGTCTTTAAATATATATATATATATATATATATATATATAAATATCGCCAAAATAGCATTGACCAGAAGATCAAAAACTCAATGGTTCGAGGCTGGTCCTGATAGTTGACCCGTTACTTGTAGAAAGTAACTACTGGAAAGAACTATAATGAACCTGCAGCCCAAAAGAAAAATTCATAGTGGAAAAAAAATCATCGTCGAAAAATACTAAATAAAAATTTGTACTTTGTAAATCTTCTTTGAAACTAACAGTATTCTTTGCCAGTTGCCTCAAGAAAGAGTAACATATTTGAGGATTGGGGATTTAAACGTGGTTTTCTCACACAGACCACGATAGCATAACGAGATAATGCAGTGCCCTGAGCAATGGTTGTTAGAAAACGGCAGTCGGTTGTTAGAAAACACGCGCGCTCAAACATACACACACACAGATGAATAATCCTTATTAACTGATGACAATAGATGAGTCTTTAAAACATACTTTTCTCGTACGTTCATTTAAAGTGTTAAGGCCGAACGAGTAATGATTCAATAGCATTTAGTTTACTTGGTTTACGATCCCGATGCATGTGCTCAAACTGATACCACTAATTTTTTTCCTTTGACCATGTTAACAACTTCTTTTCATCTAATTTTCTTTTAACGTTGGATTACGTTACGCCATAACGGTCCTCCGGAAAGCAAAATTTCAGACGCCAAAACCGTTCATCTGTAGCTCGCGAGTTATAATTTTGGTAGCGTGCTAAACCCAGTCTGTATCGCTTGGACAAGCAGTAAACAGTTAAACCGAAAAGTGCAAAAATGCGTCGAAATTTTGACATACGTATATGTATATATGTACACATACGTATATATATATATATATATATATATATATATATATATATATATATATATATATATATATATATATATATATATAGATAGATAGATAGATAGATACCATATATACATAACACATACATACATATATACATACGAAATATATATATATATATATATATATATATATATATATAGATACATATATAAGTAGATACATATATACATAACACAAACATACATATATACACACAAAATAGGTAAGCAATGATCAGTAATCCTGTGTTAATAACCTGCGGTAGTTTCGTTAGAAGAGACTACCTGAAATATTTTTTAACTAGTACGTATATGACGTGGCTAACAATCTATTTATTTGTATGCCTGTGTAAAGCTCATGAAGGGCATCAAGTTCTCAAACTGAGCCTATATTCAAGCTTATTATATTTTGAAATATATTTAATTGATGACACAAAATTGTGGTATTGTTTATAAAATGAATTTTTTTTCTTCTTTCGTGAAGTTTCATCAACAAAATTAGAAAATCTGATATTTAAATTGTTTGCACATATTCTTTCAAAACAGGTGGTTAATTGCCTAAATGGTGAGAATTGAGGTAATACATTTATAACAGGAAACAATTCCTTACACAATTAAGGGTGCATTAACTGTGGAAACACGGTTTTCTAAAATATACCTTCTAGTTTCAGCAATGAAAAGAATTTGCACGCATAAATTTTTTTTACCTCAGTTCCCATAGAAAGTTGATTCTGCAACACCGTCGTGTCGTAATATCGCTAGAGGCTCAGGCGCAAAGAAATCTCAAAACATTCGAGCAGATACACCGAACTCCCCGCCCTGTCATATAAAGGAGAAAAAAAAATTCAGCAACCACATGATTATCGGAATCCTCTGGATCGCGCTTTCAGTCTACCGCGAATGGTTCAGCGTCCTGTTGGGCAAGACTCACCTTTCTGCTGAGAAATTAATATCTCGTACCCCAAGGAAAAACTGGGGGCCAGCAGGGTGAGAAACTGCTCCGCGAAACCGAAAGTTTTTGGCTTCAAGAATGGGACTTCACATCAACCGCAGGTCATCATTCTTCAAAATGACGAAACAGTCCACATGGCCTTCAGCGGTTTAATTTTCTACGTTTTGCAATAACATCCCTGTGAAAGTCACGCAAAGCGAAGACCATGAATTCCCCGCATACAGGTTTGATACAGAAGACATAAATCTTCGGGAACGGGATACCTCCCCCAGCAGTGAGTTTTACATTCATGGCTTGTGAGTTTTTATTCCTCTCATGTTTGTTTGAACTTTGAATCCAGTAAAATTAAGAGTATTTAAAAAAAATTCGTATGTGAATGATGTCTTTATTTTAAAGAATAGGGTGTCTCATTTGAAATTCAAATTCGACGTAGCAAAGAAGTAAAACGTAAGAAAGTAATGAATGAATTCTTGTCACCCACTAAAGGGTGTATTCTTACGAAATTATAAACTTCATGACTTGAAACCATGAGGTATTCATCATGAAGTATAACATGAGAGTATTCATCTGATTTCATATGTTCAACAAGATGAGATCTTTTCTTTCACTGAAAAAAAAATATTAAAAACATTATAAA
Source organism: Dolomedes plantarius (assembly GCA_907164885.2). NCBI lineage: Eukaryota > Metazoa > Arthropoda > Arachnida > Araneae > Dolomedidae > Dolomedes > Dolomedes plantarius. The sequence goes on along the minus strand of OU015498.1, from coordinate 96,813,452 downwards.
AATGTTCATTTCATCTCTTCAAAACTCATAAAAATAAACATTTAGACACGATTTTTTGGAGACATATTTGGCATAAAATTTGAAATTTTTTTTGGAGAAGAAAATTTTTTGACATGGAGACTTTTTGTTTTGGCGCGAAGACAATGGTCTTTTTGTTTAAAAAAAATTCTGTGGATTTATATATCTTATAACATTATCTCAAGGAGTGACATACGTTATTTGAAACTGTTTAGCTCAAGTTGCCAAGGTTTCACATGTGGGAAAGAATGAATAAATTTATGTCAGGCATTGGAATGCAAACTGTTTAGAAGTTTCGTGACTTTAAATTCAGGAAAAAACTTATCACTAGAGGAATTATAATAAATGAGACCGACGTCTCGCAGCTTGGAAACTAGGGTTTGATACCCTCTTCTAGCAAACGGTTGTTATAGTGATGTCCGTTTGTTCGGAAGAACGATTTTGAACTGTTAGTATATGAGATATATTTATTTAGAAAAAACATTCATTACCAGAAAAATTGTAAAAATAGTAACATATTCTTGCCCTTATTTTGGGCAATTTGCCTCAGAAAGAAAAAGAGAAATAATTGAAAGATAGAATTCAAATCTTCATTTCTTCTTTTCAGCGAAATTTTTCAGGACACTAGAACATCAGTACCAAGGTCAGAAAACTCTTGTTTATATTTCGGGCTTGACAGGCGTTTCTCTGAAAATCTTAACAGACAATGAAACGCACTGAATTTGTAATGAAAAAGTTTTAGAAAGCATAAGGTGCACAGGACTCAATAGCGGGACTTACTTTAACCGGATATAATCGTCTTCATTCCATAATTAAACTATAAAGGAGCTTTAAATTGTTACACCATCTCACTGGCTGAACTTCATATACTCTTCTAGCTTTAAAAAAACCGGGGACTGGGACTCTATAGACCCATAATGAAATCCATCTGCCTTGATCAGATTTCACCATGAGAATTGTTGCTGTATAGGTTTGATAGAGGTATTGTAAATCTATGAAAAGTATTCTCATTCAAAATGCGTAATAGGGGTTTTCATTACATTTTGGGATATGCTAGTTTGCTTCTTCTCAAAACATGAACAAATGAATGAAGGTTTTTCTGGATGCTAACTTAATTTTAAAAACTGAGTAGTAATATTTGAGATTCCTGATATCTACACAAAACAGATAAAAAAAAAAAATTATGCCACCCATGGCACTGTAATACATTGGAAATTATACATCTAGTAACTTATTATACCAGTATATAAAACGTTTTAGCTTGCTTTAAACATCGATTTATGAATTAATTGAACTTTATTTTCAAAGTACAAATGGTAAAAAATGGTGTAATCTTTTGATAGACTGAAATGGTTATCTTCCTGAGAATTTATATAAAATTGGAACTCTTAAAATTCACAAGACGTTAGTCTAGTATGTAGCAAGCGTTTAAGAGAAATAAATCTTCGTAAAAGTTCTTGCAGTAAGTTGACGGCTTTGGTTTTTATTATTCGATGCCGTACCAGTATATTAGTTTCGATTGTCTGGTAATATTAGATTTATAGTCTTTCTTATTTCTTTAGATAAGGTCTGTGTTTAAAGGAAAGGGGTTTCATGTTTGAAATTCCGTTTTGGTTTCGGTGATTTCAAATATAACAAAAGAGATTGATGAATTTTGACATTCTAAATCCAGTGTAAATTCGTAAGGAATTTTAAGTTCGGTGACAGAAACTACTGTATTTTGGTTTATCTTTTCTTCATTTGTTATTCATGATCACATTTTCGCGTATGATTTGCCCGACATAGTGCTCAGTGAGTACCTATATGTATTGTTTCTCTTTGAAAGAACAAGATTGTCACAGTTGTCAAATTCTCAAGTATTGTTAAGCTGTTAAGAAATGAACTTATTTATTGCAATTTTTAGATATTTATAAATACATAGAAGTCATCCGAATTTCGCGATTGTAAGTACATGTAATGAAAATATTTTTCTTTCCACCTTTCCATATTATGAAGAAAAAAGTTTTAAATTGCAACAAAATACAAAAATGGGCATATCAGGAAAATACTTCTCAGATCTACAGACGTCTAAGTAGATTCACAACGGGAATAATATCACTTACCAGAGTAAAAACATCCAAACCAAAACTATCGTGGCACATTCACAGTCAGACGCTGCTGAAACTCAACTCGAGTTCCGGGGATACCAAATCGGCCTTCTTCATTGGTTAAGAAAACTGATAAAGAAAGAGAATTCTCAAAGCAGGCGAAAATATCAGGCGCGAGAAACTAGTATCCTTTGGACTTATTCTTGTTTTACCTACCTGAGGGAAAATGAGGAAAATAAGTTAATAAAACTTTTTTTTATGCGGAGACACTGACTTGTTCGAAAATATTCTCACTTTTGTTCGGAAAAATCGCTAGTTAGTTTCAGTAGGGGCATCGTACAGATGAACCAACATTACCCCCTAGTGCCACCTCATTTTCGGCCGAGCAACCCCAGGAGCGACATCAGGAAGGCTCCCTTTCTCTCATCCCTCTGACATCATAGTTTGACTTTCCGGCCTACCGAATAAACGTGCCCATATCTAGCCTAGACACGAAGAAAACTAATGGTGTTAGTTGGGATTCGAACCGAGCTCCCCTAGTTCTAAGCCCAACGCGCTACCACTAGGCTGCATCAGGCCCAGCTACCAACCTTTTATTTATGCAATTTTTATGTATTAATAATCATGCTTTGCAAGAGACTTTCTCAGATTTTGGAGCATAACTCTATGTGTCATCCATTAATTCGAGGTGTCCGCTATTCGGGAGTGTCCGTTAAGGGAGGTACCACTGTATATATATATATATATATATATATATATATATATATATGTATATATATAAATAAATAAATAAATAAATAAATAAATAAATAAATAAATATATATATATATATATATATATACCATGAAGCTATAAGGAAGAGTTCCAGCTTCAATGGGAAATTTCCAGAACGGGAACGGACGACGACCCACGGCTGCTACAAAGTCTAGCATAAGGTTCTAAGACTTTATTCTTGTGGCAATGAGGATTAAAATTTCTCGTAGCAAACACTATAATAGTGTGTAGGCCAGTGAAGGTAAAATCTTCAACGTTTTTGGATTTTTCGAGAGGGAGTGGTGCCATCTCTTCTTACGGAATATAAATAAAGTTTTTTTTTTATGATAAAAAAATGTGTACTTTTTTTCCATGTACGGCTGAAGGCCGCGTGTGCGTCGTGCCGTCAGCAAACCTTCGAGGCAGGAGTTGGATGCCAGAGGCCGCAAGAGACGGACAAAACATTATTTAAGTTTAAACGTTAATTAAGGTAAAAATTAAACACTATAAAAAATATAATCAACATTCAGTAAATGTTTGCGATAAAAAGTAGCTCTTTTAAGGGCTGGTCGTCGGAAAAGGTTTTTCTTCCATAATATATGTACTATTATGTACTATAGAGTCTTTAATCGGTTCTGAACAAAATATGGACATTTAGAGGGGTGGACGAATAGAAAAATTTCACTGACACATTTTCGTTCGAGATTCCACTGTATGTATGTATGTATATATATATATATATATATATATATATATATATATATGCACAGTGAAACCTCTCTGACGGTCAGTAATGGTTTTGATAAAAAGTGGTCTTTTTGAGGGATGGTCGTCGAAAAGAGGTATTTCATCCATAACATAGGTACTATGGAGTCTTTAATCGGTTCTGAACAAAATATGCTGTTTAGAGGAATGGTCGCCGAATATATATATATATATATATATAATCAAAATATGGAGACACAGAGAGACATATAGATATGCATTGAAATATTGTTCGTTGATATTCATGGTTTTCCAATACTGGAAATCGATAAAAAAATGAATGTTCCAATTATACCCGAAAATAGTGAGTTAAGAAATTGGACTATTCTAGAATTATAATTCTCTGAGTATATCTCATTTCTCTGCCTACAAGGAAAAATCTGGTGAAAGAAATAACATCACTATTAAGATTTCCTCTGAAAGTAACAAAAACGGGCCGATCTACTCTCACGATATCGGGCTTTGGAGGACTCCGAGTTTGGGAGAGGAAATAAAGCGATCTCTAATAGAGTAAATTAAGGTAATATTTTACAAATCTGGGTTCATGTGTACTGACGATCCTAGTGGTGAAACCTCGCGAGAGAAATGATTTACACCTGTCAGATTCAGTCTTATCTGGAAATTAATATCTCGGGATGGATCACCTTAGAAGCTTTGGAATTGCGCGGAATGTGACCCCATTTTTAGAAAGTATGGTTGTAACATAGATTGTGACATTTTTCTTAAGCGCTTTTATTGCTCTCCCTTTACATATATTTGGCTCCTGGGTGTTTTCACGAGAGCCAGGTGTTCCGAAGCGAGAGAGGAAACTCGCGTTACGGTATGGTCTAACTGATAATTATCGGAAATAGAAAGCTTTTGAATAGCCCCAGGCATGAATTTAGACTTTGTTTGTTATGAGAAATAATTCAAGCTGAATGTAATGACACTTAAATACATTGTTTACGACTCGATTAAGTAGAAAACAAAATATTCTGTTAAACGATTGTCAATGGCATTTCCCGGTGAAGAAGGCCTTTTCTGATGTGCTTTCAAAGCCAGGTCGTGTGTAATGCATGGATGGATAAGTTTTTAAGCCGTAATATACTTTTTTCCGATATGTGACGGAATAAAAAGGCTTTGAAAAATGCTATTTACGTAAAATTTTTTCATCATAGATATTGTCCATGAGCTTATTGTAAATAAAACTTTTCACTTTATATTAATATAATAAACATTAAATAGAATCTATTTCGTTGAATATTGAAAACCCAGGTATGATATTTATAAAAATAGCAGTTATTGATATTTATTAAATGCTAATATATTCCATTAACTCCATAGCCCAATCTGTATTATTTTACTAGACTAAGGAAGAAAATTGTGTTTAGGTCATGTGATAATTTTTATCCAAAATAAATTTCATATTTGAGCTGGGATAATCAAAGTAATAAAATATTTCATTCTCGGAATGGGTATTTTTAAAATAAAATCTTAACTAGTCTTATGCTTCTACCAAATGTTAGCACTGATTAATATTTTAACAAATATACGTGTGATATGTACAAAACACAAATATGGATCTTTTTTAACTGGTCCGGGACATATCAGACAAAGGAAATTTTTTAAATATAATGTACCGTTAAAGAAATGGATAAGGGATTTATTTTTACTCTAGAACTGCTATATTTACGGTAAATGACCCCAATCACTATAATACGATCTAAACTATTTTAGTTGTGTAACTATTGGCGAGAAAGTATGGTGCTAAAGAATTCTGTTGCTACTTTTTACTAAATGACCATTCTCTTTCTAATTCGCTTGTTATAATGAAAAGTTATAGCAACATTTTCATTAAATATATAAAGCCGAAGTTAATTGTGAGCAAACAACAAAGAAATCCCAGAAGGTGTGTTAAAGGATATCGTGAAGTGGTTTTTATAGAGTACTGGTTAGCCCACCTTTCCCGATATAAGAGGTTCAAGACTGCCTGCCATATCAACCAGTTTTTTTCATAACATGATACAAAAGATATGAATCAGAATGTTTAGTCCCAGCTGTCATCATTTCAGAGCAAATGAACAAAATGTTGAGGGATTTTGGTGTGTGTTTTTGGGAGGATAGGGTGGAGCGATATCGCTTAATTTTCGAGACTGTAAGGTTCATGCGATAGGATCCTGACATGGGTCTATTGTGAAAGCCAGTACTTTTTGATCTGTACAGAAATCAAAAAGAGTACCATGTTGAATACTGAGAGCCAGGCAATGTTATTTTAAAGTGTGAGATAAGACAGTTGAAAAAGACGAGAATTGTCATAGTTTTAATAATATAATTGAACCTGTTGTTTTGGAGTAAGTACTTGATAGGAAAAAAAATCATTTTGGCAAATAAAATAATAATTAAGAAAAAGATAAGTCATAAGTATTACGTCGGCCCACCGTGAGGCATCCAACATCCATAGTACCTGATGATTCTATCGTTTTTCGGGCTCGATGCAATTAGCCCAGTAGCTATGTACATCTTACCGCGCAAAAGATCGGGTATTAGTTTTTTTTTCCTACTTGTATATGTTTAGTCCAGTAGTGAAAAACCAAGTTTTTCAATTCGAAAGACCTCGGCGGAATTTTCTGTGGCCTAAAAACAACGAAATTTTTTTACTTTTTTTGGTTTTTCCAAATATCTCGACAATGGTTGGTTCTAGAACATAGATTGCATTACAATATTAAAGAAAACAAAATTTTGAACAAATCTTATATTTACTTTTTTTTCTAAACCCAATAACATGCGAGCTACAGCGTCAGGAAAATGGGATATTTTATTCAACTCGTCGAGAAAGACGTAAAACTTACTTAATACACTTACTCGTACAATTACTATATATATATCCATATTTGAGAAATGCACAATATGTGTAATACAACATATATATATTTTTACTCCAACATACTTGAATAGTGTGCATATTTATATAATTATGTACACAAACTACACATTTGTCGATACATAGGAAATTAATTAAAAAAATTGGAGTATTCAACATTAATAAAAACCGTTTATATACATTATTATAAACCATTTATATACATTATTATAAACACATTAGTGTGCATATTTATATAATTATGTACACAAACTACACATTTGTCGATACATAGGAAATTAATTACAAAAATTGGAGTATTCAACATTAAAAAAAACCATTTATATACATTATTATAAATTAGAAAATCTAGCAGAAGTGAAATAATATATAAGAAATTACATAAAATTAATAATTATTATGTAATTATAAATGATGCAATAACTGTACTAAAACTGAAATATTTCAAATTAAATAACATTCTTCATACCTATTGTTTTTAGTTATTTTGATGATCTGGGGTGGACATCATCTCTATGTTTGGTGATACGTCATCTTCATCCTCTAAATCATGAGGCAGTTCAATTACATTTGTACATGTGAAGCCACTGCAGTGCTTACACATATTTGAGCATTTTAACCCTGCTTTTCGACAACTATATGCACCAGTACAACCCTTTTTCAGCGTAAATTGTAGCAAAGAGATCATGCAAACCACTACCAGCCATTATTGCACCAATTGAGTCCATAAACGACATTAGAAGGTGAAAACCTCCAAGCCTAACAACAAAATTGTTCAATTCAATAAGACCATTTGCAATAATATCCCTAGCTTTGAGATATAGGGGGTTGGTCAAAAGTAACAATACACGTCTTTTGATTGAATTTTCTACAATATTCTGATGCAGTTAGCAGAGAGGTGTACACTGTGTCATAGTGTGATGGAGGTGAGTTGATAAATGGAAGGCATATAATCTTAGAACGGTCATATTCTCTGTTAGCTGTCACTTGTGCCATAAAACCATTCCATCCCGAGACACTTGTGGATTTTTTGACCATTTTCCATACTGCCAAATCAAGTCTGTAGTAGATGGAACACAATCGTATGACACCGGACAAAGCTTCTGGAAATCCTCAATGATGATTGTTTTTAAACCTCCATTTTTTTGCATTGGGAAAAATTTAGAGGTTTATGGTTCCTGCCTGTTTGACAACTTCAGCTGATGAACACTTTTTTAAGCGTTGTATATTTTTGTCGGGCAACACTGAGGCAGAAGGCGTGATACACATTATACCTCCCACAGCGTGGAAAGTACCAGAACCATCAAGAGTGTCAACATTAAAATCAGCGTTGTCAAACACGTATTGACAGAAAGCGTCATCTCGTAGTTTACTTTATTTAGATCACAGGGCAAGGGATAATTCTAGTACAGAAACCTCAGAGTACGATACTGCAAATCCAAGTGCAGACAGAAGGTTAATCAGGAGCTTCGAACCAAACTTTCTGTATAGGTAAGCACCGACTCCCGTCAACACTGAAGACACGAATGAACGTGGTCTCACTGCATTTATGACTGCGTGCGATAGCGCAATACTTTTTTTTCTTCCAATTGTCAATTGATCCTCCTTTGTGCTTCAAAATTATAGAATCAAATAGCAACTTCAATGAATCAGGAATAACACTTACGGCATCTCAAAAAAAGTTATCTGACGGGGGATACTCAGTAGTGCAATATATTTGTGATCTTACGTCTTCCACTATAATTTCAGCTGCTGCTTTGACAACTCTTAGACGTTCCTCTTGAGGGTCTGTCTTCCTGTTGACATACCAGTTTTCATTGAGAATCTTATGTCCAACGTTTTTAAAACAAATCACTGACTTTTTGTTGGCTGTTTCAGCGATTAAAATGTGTTCTCCATACTTTTTTTCGAGACGCGATTTCACTGTTCTCTTATCCGGAACTTCATTTACTACGTTCATCAACTCCTCAAAAGTACATTGGCTCTCTTCAGCATTTTCTTCTGAATAATTATAAATTTTCTCCATAGCATAGTCAACATCTGAAAAATGACGATAACCTCTTTTTAATCCACTTTCAGTTTCTTGGTAAAGCTTTCTGTAGCAAAAATGATGGTACCAGACGTCCACAGCATGCAAATCATCTTCATTCCTGATTCGATCCTGTATTTGTCTGGTCCATTCATCATTGCGAATCTGTGCAGCTTTCATAACTGAATCTTTAATTGCTGTTTTTGTGGTAACTTTATGAACCAAGTTTCGTTTTTCGGGTGGCAACTTACGTTGTTTTGACAAAAAATCTTCATTTTCCTCTCCACACAAAAAACATTGTTTTCTAAAATCGAAACGACCCGTTCGTCTTCGAGTTGATGAAGACACGCCAGCTTGTTGATTACTACTATGGTCTTGACGACGAAGAGCTGCATCGATCATTTTCTCATTAATGTAGCTTGTCTGGCAAGCTCTGTGTATTGTCACTTGTTCTAAGCTTTTCAAAAAACTTTGACTAGGGTTTTTTCGTTTAAGACTACATTTTTAAGAGTCTCTACTCCTTTCTTTTTCATTACTATAGTATCACCTTCACTTAAGTTCAAATCACAAATAAAACGAACTTCAACTTTTGGTTTGCTCATATTTCACGACGAACGAAAATGAAAAACTATAGAGTGACAAACTATTAAATTAAACTATAATAATTAACTACTAAAAATCACATTTAACTATTATTAAAATAGAATAAACACGTTATAACACTGTACCGGGCAAAAGAACATGCCAAGAATGACGCGATTAGTTTGAAACAATCCAGAGAAAAACAGATCACGAGACAAGTAAAGACATGTAAAGACCAATACAAACGAAATAAAAAATTCCCCACGCTGGGGGAGGATTCTAAAAATAGAATCCTCCCCCAACGCTTCGGACCCAACTCGATTCGGACAGGTCAAACACAAGAACAATAAACGTGAGAAGTGTTAAAAAAGTAAGTTTTGCGTCTTCCTCGACAAGTTGAATAAAATATGCCATTTTCCTGACGCTGTAGCTCGCTTGTTATTGGGTTTAGAAAAAAAGAAGTAAATGTAAGATTTGTTCAAAATTTTGTCTTCTTTAAGATTGTAACTGCAATCTAAGCTCTAGAACCAACCATTGCCGAGATATTTTTTAAAAAAAAAAAAAAAAAGTCAAAAAATTTCGTTGTTTTTAGGCCACAGAAAATTCCGCCGAGGTCTTTCGAATTGAAAAACTTTTTTCACTACTGGACTAAAGATATGCAAGTAGGGGAAAAAAATCTAATACCCGATCTTTTGTTCGGTAAGGTCATTTATTTGAACCCAGCTACTGGGCTAAATCCCACCTCGCACGGAGTAGCACAGATATGTATTGCTTTAGGACAAACGGAGCAGCAGGAACGAACGCCATTGCGAAAGTGAAGGCCCCAACGTTCATGTCACTCTTAGCCCGGGCCATCGCTCGGTTTCCAGCCACGTGGAACTACGTGGAAGTGGTGACAATCGTAGCTGTGAGGGTAATACAGTGACTCCCTTAGAGGATCCACTCCCCTAGGACACTCACAGTCGCGCTCTCCGTTACCAAGCACCGAGGTCCTCACAACGGACCCCGATGCCCTGGGAGCAAGCCACACCAGCCCAACCCGGCCCCTCGGCCTAAGAAAAAGATAAAAATTATAGGCAAGGGTTAAGAGAGCTATTTTTTTTACTGACATCCCCTTTTAACGTAGGATTACGTTCCTCAATAACGGTCCTCCGGAAAGCAAAATTTCAACATTGTCACGAGTTATAATTTTGGCAGCGCGCCAAACCCAGTAGCAGTGAAACTGTTAAACAGATAAGTACCAAAAGGCCTAAAAAAAAGTAAGAAATTATAAGTAATTCTACGTTAATAACCCGCGGTAGTTTCGTTAGAAGAGACTACCTAAAATAATTTTTAAAATTAACAATTTTCAAATTTTTCTTTCGTTTAATAACCTAATTACCAACCTAAATTTCTGATTTCTGATATAAAGACTGGATCTGGAGAAAATCAAAGAATAAGATGTATGAAAAAAGGACAAAGAAAAGTAACATTTGATTCTGTTCTTAATTTATAGATTTTCAATACATAAAAAGAATAAACATTATTTACTACGTAAGAAATCTAAAGGTTTTTAAAAATTATTTTCAGATAGTTTCGACAAAAATTGTTAAACTATTAGACATTTTACTCTGTAAAAGAATAAAAAACTGAGTAAAACGAGTTAAAATTTATTTCAGTAGCTAACAAAGATGTTAAATAACATCATACTACTTTCTAAATATTTTTAGCGATAATTATGTAAATATTAAAAAAATAACATTAAGAACTAGTATCGCTAAAGAATAGTTTGTAATAAAAATCTTAAATTTTAAATTTTTTTAAAAGCAGATGAGTCCCCCTTAAGAAGTTGTTTCCAACGCGGCAGGCACTTTCGCCCGTCCACACCGCCCCTTTAAGGCTGCTGTGCACTAACCTTATATGATTTGCTAACCTCAATGTTAACCTATGGAGAAAATGTGTCCAAGGATTGCCGAATTGGATTTAAAGATTTTTTTTTAAATCTACTCTGCAATAGATAAAGAAATTTTACACCTTGGGGCATTTATCTTTTTAAAAAAAAATCCAAATAATATTTTTAAATTTAAATTATTCGGGGGAAAAATCTGGTATAGTGTTTTTTAAATGTTCATCAGTTCCTTTGGCGGACGAAATTTATAAAACGAATCCTGTTGCAAGGTGCAGAAAAGTTTAGGCTATATGAAAATACCATTTTTATTGCATTTCCAGCATTTATGTAACTGTAAATAGCAGACAAATTTTCTCCATAGGTTAACATTGAGGTGATAGAATCCAATAGGGTTAGTACACTGCAGCCTTAAAAAGTGCTCTGAATGAGTGTTTGTTTGTTAGGATTGGGGGATTTCATACTCAAGTCTCACTGAAAGCATTAAATGATGTTTATCGCATTTATCACGATATCACAGAATCATCTAATTTATTTTAATACCTTTCGACGGACTCGAAGGTTTACATATTGATTTAGACACTTTTTAAAGGGTTAGAACATTTTTTAAGGAAAATAATGAATATTTTTCTTTCTTTGGAAAAGAAAAAGTAACTGCTTAATGTAGCAGATGTAACATCAGAGTTAAACGGCTGAGTGTAACAGCTTGTACTTTCATGAACTCCTTTGAACTTGCCAAATGTATCGGTGAATAAAATGTTTACGCCGAAACTTTTGCGGAAATGAATGTAACTCATTCAAATGAGAAAATCCGGGACGCATTTGCGAAAGAAAATGCGTAAATGACGTAAACTTTAAGTCGTAAATTAGTCCTTCGGTTCCAGCTTCCCCCATTGAGAAATATTTGATCTTAATTTGGGTCACGTGTTATGTAATCAATTGAAACAAATAATATACATGTCACACCTTTTAACAGACAAACAGTAAATGATTAGTGTACTAATCATTTCACATTTTGGTACTTTGAATTCTTTCCTAATGTGGAGACACTTGTGAGACATTTGCTTTTTGTCTCTCACCGCGAAGTCTTACTGGCTACTTTAGTATGGGAGTGTCATTTAGGTAGACCAGTATTACTCCCTATGAGGGAACAACATGTTAACTACCAAGCCCTATTCTGGATTAGAACAGAAGCTCACTGCGTGGGAGCTCACGAGACTAACCAATACACCATGTGGCCGGCGGCACTTTGAATATTGATACTTTGATAATTTATTACAGATTGATACATTTTTATACTTTAAATTTTAACATTTCATACTTTGATACTTTGAATATTTTTTGGGTACTTTGAATAAGCAAATAGACCATAAACGTTATTTAACACTGACAGCTTAATGTCTTTTTATTAACTAGAGCATCTCGCAACGTGAGAGTGATACGTCCAGGCTCCGTAACATGCTATTTTATGAACGAGGCAGCTCCTCTAGGTTGCATCTAATTTTTACTATATCATCTCATATTCTCGAAAGTTAAGGTACGTGATTGAAAAAATTATACCACAATTTAATGTTGGTATTTATATCATATTAAAAAAATTGATCAGAAGCATTATATATGCTAATTTCAATGCAGTCTGCCCTTCACATGCACAAGGGTTCAGGACTCAGGATTCCTGCAAATATATGAAGTTCCCTCCCTAATTATAACTATTAATATGGTTAACAATGTTTGACACCAAAAACAACAAAAAACTAAATCAGCACTGTACTGAAACAGATTGTTACCTATTAAAAATACAGTATCAACGATGTAAGTAGGTCTGGGGTTCTCAAACAGCGGCATGGTTATACCCTGGGCACGAGGGGAGCTTTCAAATGAAAAATGGTTAAAAGGAACAAAGAAAGAGAGCGGTAAATTTTTTCTTCTTTCACTATCTGAAGAATTTGAGACATTGTTATTTTCTCGTGGCAGCCTTAAGTCTGCTGCGTACTGACCCTATTGGATTCGCTCACCTCGATGTTAGCCCATGGAGAAAATGTGTCTACTATTTATAGCTACATAAATGTTGATAATCCGATAAAAATGGTATTTTCAGATAGTCTGAACTTTTCTGCACCTTGCAACAGGATTTATTTGATAAATTTCGTCCACCAAAGGAATTTAGGAGCGTTTAAAACACACTATTCCAGATTTTTCTCCCGAATAATTTAAATTTTAAAATATTTACTTTTTTTTATAAAAACGAAAAATACCTCAAGGTGTAATTTTTTTTCCTCTATTACCGAGTACATTTTTTTAAAAATTTTAAGTCCAAGTCGGCAATCCTTCAACACATTTTCTCCAAAGGTTAACATTGAGGCGAGTGAATCCGATAGGGTTAGTACACATCAGCCTTAAGTATAGTTTTTTATTCATAAACACTTGCACGGTTATGATATTTGAGGTATCGAGTGTAGCCTAAACAATTTCTTTTACTTAAAAAAAAGAAGCTAACCAGATAAGTATAAGTACAGATTATCATTTTATAGTTCTCCTTGATCTCATTATTGATTTCATTCATAATAAATACTGAATTCGTTATTTTAATACGATAAAAATTGGTGCTCGTTGTACCACTAATTTGCTAGACAGCCAAAACAACGAAAAAAGTTTTTAAAATGTGTTATTTGGGAAATTTTTGCTTCAGTAGTACAGCAAGGTGTCAAGAACCATGGAATATCCGTATAACTTCAAGATGCACAAACAAAAAAGCTATTATTTTAGTGTTCATCAAATGGCTCGAGATACCTGTGTAATAAAACACATGTATAGAGCCCCTTTGCGACCTGGGGGCATGTAACCTTATGGGGCATGTACCCTTCTTCGATACGCGTCTGGGGTGTTTGATATGAAACTTAAGATATTTAGTCACGACGAAGGAGTACAATTTTTAAAAAAATGTTTGAAAGTCACCAGTGTAGGCTAACACAGACACACGGAGTGACAGAAAAGCTGCATATTAAAGATGTGTGGTAAGTAGTGCAATTCATGTGTTGTATAAAAGCGTCAGTTAAGTTATAAATGGAACAAAACACATTCATAAGCGTTTTGTGTACAGGTGAACACAGTACAGAACTGTACAACATAATCTGAAAGGATCTTTGCATAATAGTAGGTTTAAAACTGAAAAATAGCCTCTTATCATTGTCAGGCAATCCGTAAAAGTTAAACCAACGGCAGGGCAGTTTGACTGTGCATATACACACTCTCAGTGTGTATATACACACATGAGTGTGTGTATATCTTACTATTAATAGCTGAAGGTAAACAAATGTTAGTTTGTCAGTCAGCAGACACGGGAACGGGCTAATCTTGCGAACCGAGCATAGCAGGCTATCGCGACTGGTACCGATATACGCGGACGGCCGAGACGCGTGCACTGATGCTATACTCAACTTTCAAAACATTAAACTTTTTTAATTATTCAATTAAAACCACCGAACTCAATAGAAGAGGAGAGCAGAAACAGCTGACATTCCGGGTGGGCCTGCTCCTTTCCGTTTCACAAATTTCCACTATTTTTATGCATGCAAAATCCAACTTTTCCGTCCTCCAATCGCCAAATTTTTTATTTCCATGCGTTTTGCAACTCTTCATCTTCAAGGATATACACATTTTTATAAATTTAAAAATGTTTTTCATTGCAAACGAAGCTTTTTCCCCAAAGGAGTTTTCCGAATTTCACGAAATCGACAGTTTTGATGGACAAATATTTCGGTTTTCTGCACCTATTAATGTCAATTTTACGATTTATCGACATTTGCTAGATGTTCAGATTCCAAAATATACCAAATACATTTAATAAAAAAAAGTTTTCATTCTAAAAGAGCATACTTTCAAAACTCACTTTTAACTGAATGCCGAGTTCGCAATTTTTCGACTTATTATTTTACTCACTAATAACTCCAGCAAGTTCGTGAAATTTGTTTCTAATTAATGAGCAACTGATAGGATTCTTCCACCACCAATTTTGAATTCGTCAGAACTGTCTTTCTATTATTTTTTAAGCACATTTTCTACCCGAGATTAACATTCGGCCGATTTACATTCGGCCTTCCCACGATACACCTGCCATCTTTTTCAAATCCCTGTGTGTTGTCGTGGCGCAGTGCTATCGCGCTGACCTGGTAAACCCTACTTTACGGGTTCGGTCCTAGGTGGTGCTGCATTTTCCTTATCTTGGTGTTTTCATCCCCCGCGGAACTCTGCAATCATCTTATTACGAATTGTTTGACCCTGCACAGGGCTTTTTTTTCTTTTATTATGCGAACTTTCCATCTTGTTTGCTGAGGGCCATTTTTCCGTACCTTTATAATTAATATCAACTTATTTTCTTTAAATTTTTTAATTCTTCATTTTAATCTTAATTCATTTAATCTTAATATATTTCTAATTTTTAAATTTATCTTACCCTTCTACTTTTTGAAGGTTTTAAACTTAATTTTTATATTAACGTAACTGGTAACTTTAAATTTAATTTAACTTAATAATTTTTTCTATTGAGCACATATACATTGATAATAAGCATCTTGCGACAGGAGTTAAAGTCAATAGACCCAGGAACTCTACTCTTCAAAAGAAATTCTGCTCAGTTGCCAAAAGGAAAAATTATTAGTTGAGAACGAGTCATTTAATAATTGAAATCCAGAAAAAATTTTAAAGTACCAGAAATAATTTTAGTTTTAGGAAATGAGAAGTTAAAACCTTTTGAATTTTTTCTAGTTGAATGAATTTCTTTTTTGTCTAAAAACAAAATTTGAAAACGGAGATTTGAAAGAATTATTTCAAAAGCCAAAAACCGAAATTTGAGAAAGAAAATTTTAAATTATTATTTCGTTTTTTAAAAATTCTAATATATTTTAAAAGTGATTAAACGGTTTTTAATCTTTAAGAAATGAAACTATTTCATTTAAATCGAAAAAGCATCACATCGGGTTGCCACTCAGCTAGTATATATATATATATCCAGGGCTCGATTTGAGGCGGAACGCGCCGGAACGGCATTCCGGTACCTCTCTTTAAGGGACTGCCTACGTTCGGAGCACTTTTTTTTTTTAAAAATACCTTATTGATTAAATACATGCATTTTTATTTAAAATGTTATATGAAATGATGGAAATATATAATTTTTCCTAAATTTGCATACAGTTTCAAGAAATAGGCAAATTTGTATAAAAATTAAGCTAAATTTAACACTTATGCTAGAAGCTCTACACTCAGTTCAAATGAATATATTTCAATTTCCTTGATACTGTATGCTACTATTACACTTACCTGTGAAAGAAACTAAAAGTTTTGTGATATTACTGAAATTCACTGAAATATGCCAAATTTCGTATAACAATTCAGAATTATTCCAAAAAAAATCTTGTTTTTTTAGTACAAATACCTGTAAAATGATCAAATCTATACATAGAGCTTAGAATGCAGTTCTAAGCATAGTACTAAATGTAAAAATCATTGCAGAAAAATTTCATTAAAATATCTTTAACACTTTTTGAGTTATGAAATTTATCGTAGAAGCAAAAAACTGAAAAATCAGTTTTTCACAAAATGCATTTAAAGTTTATACTTTAAAAAAAAAATTTGTTATATTGATTTGTCAAAGTTAAAATTCTCCACATTTATAAGTCGAGCCCTCCTTTATTTCATGATTTGACAATTTTGCTTTTTTAGCAGCTTTTCTTTTTTTTCTGGCTATTTTTACACTTGGTAATAAACGACGTTTTGAGGCAAATTTGTATAAAAATCAAGCTAAATTTAACACTTATGCTAGAAGCTCTGCACTCAGTTCAAATGAATATATTTCAATTTCCTTGATACTGTATGCTACTATTACACTTACCTGTGAAAGGAAAAAAAAGTTTTGTGATATTACTGAAATTCACTGAAATATGCCAAAATTTGTATAACAATGCAGAATATTCCAAAAAAATCTTGTTTTTTGAGTACAAATACCTGTAAAATGATCAAATCTACACATAGAGGCTAGAACATATTTTTAAGCATAGTACTAAATGTGAAAAACATTGCAGAAAAATTGCATTAAAATATTTTTAACACTTTTTGAGATATGAACTTTATCGTAGAAGCAAAACACTGAAAAATCAATTTTTCAAAAAACGCATTTAAACTTTTTACTTAAAAAAAAAAAAACTATGTTATATTTATTTGTCAAAGTTAAAATTCTCCACATTTATAAGTCAAGCCCTCCTTCATTTCATGATTTGACAATTTTGCTGTCGCCCAGTGGCTAAGTGGTTAAAGGCATCAGCCTGCCACGCCGGGGGTGCGGGTTCGATTCCCGCATAAGACTTGGCTGTATTCTGGGGAACCGGTCAGTCTTCCGCCTGCAAATGGAGCCCCGTCTAGAAAGGGAAGCTGCAACCCATCGTCCATCGCCGGTGTCATCGTTTGTCAATAAAATTCTTCTGTGATTGTATCATTTGTCTGTTTCTATGTCTTGTATTCATATGTACACCGGACTGGGGTGTAATGTCGTCATCCCCCAGGGACATTAGCCACACACACACAATTTTGCTTTTTTAGCAGCTCTTCTTTTTTTCTGGCTATTTTTGCACTAGGTAATGAGCGACGTTTTGAGTTTATGATTCGCTCATTGTCGATACCCAAGTAATTATGGACCATCTCCTTTTCTATGGATAATCCTAAATTTTCAAAAACAGGTAGTAGTCCTAAATAGCCAGAATTGAACAACAAAACTGCAGTATGAGCTCCTAACAACATAGTCTGCAGTCCAACAAAAGTTTCTTTTGGCAAAATTGTCCATATCATGTTGTTGAAACTCTCATTGTTATTCTGAGTCATACCATGTAAGCATTTTGAGAGGAGTGCTTGATCACATAGACTCATGTAAGTTGCTTTTATAGTGTTTATGATGGAGTCTGGAAGGCCAGGAGATTTATCAGAAATCTGTTGACCAGCATGCATTGCTCTCTGATACTTGCACCAACTATTTGGCCCTACTGGGCACTGTCCATGCATTTTATTTTTATTGTTAGAGCAACAGTGGAAAAATGCTGCTATGACAGCAGACTGCATATTTTGTAGATCTCCTGTATTGCTACGAATCGCTATACCATAATAATTCTGGAGTTTATCTATAAACTTATCAGTTAATTTTCCTTTTCCTCCCAGCCCTTTCTTGTTCTTCTTTAATTTTCGTAAACGACTGCCAACTCTTTTTTGAACGTGACCAATGCACTCCAATTTTGTAACGGTATTCTTACCATAAATATCCTTCACGCTCATATAAGCTTTAGAATCCCCGTCGCCATAGTATTCGGTGTACTGCAGTCCTCGATTTTTCACAGATCTTTCAAATATGCGATATGCACCCACTACCTCCATACTTGCTGCTGATCCTTTGTGATTCGAGCTTATGTGATTTTTATTTGTTTCAATCACTTCATTATTTTGGTCACAAACTCGACAATACTGAGACATGACCTCCAAGTCTAAAACTTTCCCTGTTATAATAGATATGGCTGACACAACCATTTAGGGATGTGTGGCCACGCCGCTGCCAGGTACCGTCTACGGATACACCACAAGAAATGCTTTTCTTCAGATCCAGAACTTCTCTCGAAGCTTCATTCATGTTATTTTCAGATGCAGCACATACAGTTTCGAGCAGTTGAACTTCGTGTCTTCTAAATGCTGCTTTAGAAATAAAGGGCAAGTTTAGAGTGAACAACAGTTTTTTTCCAGCTGTATAACCCTTTCCAATAAGTCTTAAACCAAGCACTAAGAAAGAATCTATAGTGATTTTTTTTGTTGTTCTTGGGAGATGAAGAAAAGCTGTTTCTATATCCACACTTGCAAACCAAGCAAAAGTTTGAGCAAAGTCCAAATTTTGTTTCTTCTATCAGCTGCAAGCCAGTTTCAAAACACAGTGGGCAACAGAGCATGGAAAACACAGAAACTAGCGTAGCGACATCGAATAGTCTGTTTCCTTTCAGACCATTATCTTCATAAACAGTCAACTGTTCCATACCTGAAGGAATTTTTAATTTAGATGAGCTGGCAGTTATCACTTCATCACCATCAACTCGCTTCGAATTCGTATAACGATTACCATGAAAAGATCTTTTTTTAGATTTTTTAGATCTTACTTTAGGCATTTTGAAATAAAGTAATCGAAATAAACAAGTTTAAAAAGAATTTAAATACAAAAGCAGTGAAGATCAATGTAAAATATAATCAAAAATGAAGCGTAGAATAAAGCGTCGAACAAGCATGAAAGAATGTAAACAAGCATTGCTAAATCGCCGTTGTTGCCAATTTATGAAAAACAAAGTGAGAAAAAACTGTTGCCAGGTGCAAATAAATGAATCCAGATTTAAAAATTATAAGATTTATTGATAATTGAATATAAATAGAGTACAAAAACGCTAAAAAACGGCGTTGTTTACATATCTGCTGGCCCTTTAAATGCTACTTCCGGTTTTGAAAATATCACTTCCGGTTTACTAAATTGGCTATAACTTCTGTTCTAATTATCATAAAAACAAAATTAAGACGGTTTTGGATTCCCAAAAGAATGCCCTATAACATAAAATAATAATAAAAATTTCGACATTTTGACCAAAAATCGGCATTCTAACGTAGGCAGTCCCCTTAAGAAAAAAAAAATTACGACTGTTAAAAATATTTATTTAATCTTATAATTGCTCTGTTGTTAGTGAGTGGGACTGGCCTAGTATATATATATATATATATATATATATATTAATTTCTTACTTACACACACACACATATATATATATATACATACATACATATAATTTGGAATACCCGCCCCACACACACACACACACACCCCGGAAGGTTACAGTTCCGACACTTCTATTTTTAGAAATCGAGCACTGTATATATATATATATATATATATATAGTGGAATCCGGTTAATCGGACCATCCGCTTATTAGGACCAAAATGATCGCGTACCGATGTGGTCCGATTAACCGGAATAGTCTGTATATATTCTGAGAACTGCAAAACTGATATCTTGCAATGTAGCTTGTAGCGAACTGAGGTTCGTAGTGTCAAGCAGTAGATGAACTAAACACACCAGGTATACATCACTCATTACATAAACAAAACAAATGCAATTTATTAATAAAATTGATGATGATGAGATATGTACACTGCACAGATGTAAGATGAACTTCGTAACTTAGGTAATCACACTCGATTTAATCGGCGTGGGACGGAGTAAGAACACAGAAGTCCGCTAGGCTAGCAGAACTGGCTCTGCTTCAATGATGAAGAAAACGGCACTTCGTCCTGATGGGAAAGGGCTCCCCAATAATATCAACGGCGGTGACCACTGCACGCACCCGGTAGCGATGAAAATATTAAATTAAGGAGAAAGGACTCCTCACTGGAAAATAAGGTAGCAAAGGCTCCTTCCACGAAGACTGGTCTCCGACAAATTAGCGGAGTATGTTTACTCCTGCAGGAACTAAATCGTCGCTGCAAACAGTCACAAGGGACTCTGAACCTGTAAGGGCGGCAAACCCGGCTGCTCTTAAAACTGGATCCGCTACGTGTCAGGAAGTAAAAGACGCAAGCCACGACTGAGGGGTCCATTCTCTTTTATAGAAGAACCTCCACCGGATATTGCATCACTCTCCAGAAAGTCGAACGATCTAGAACAAGTGAGCAACGGAAATGGGCTTCCTGGGGCGATAATGAAATATTTTCCCCGGGTCTAAAGCGGCCGCCTTTTTAGTTTGTCCTCCAAGCCACTTCAAAGAGTCTCAAAGGGCCGCATCGGTAAAATGCGAAAGGCACGAGTCCTTGTGTTTAGGCACGCGACGCCTCCAGGATGCTGCTTAACAATTGATAGTTCATGAATGAAAGCACCTGGGGTCTCCTGTCATTTATAACTAACATCAGCGGTGTCACCCGGTGGCGATGGCTAAATCAAGAAAAATGACCGATGTCCCCTAAGGTTCTGTGGAACAAGTCTATCGGATGAACAAAAGGAAAATTGCCGTCAGCATATTGTCACCTAAGTTGTCGGGAATCCTTTGATGAGTCTCAGGCGGAGATAGAAGAATTTCTTTTGTTAACGGAGAGGTTGAAATGCAATACTCTACAAGCTCGTATCTTAATGTAACCATATGTATATGGATATGCTCTAAATATATTCTATAATAAGCTTAAATTTGAGAAGTTTTTCACCCATCCGATAAGCTTACATTTAAAAATGCTATACTATTATAGTACTTATTCATGGAATTGTCTTGTATTATGTAGAATCTGCCTCATTCTCCAACATGGTATTTTCAATCATGAAGTGAAAGAGATGTGCCATATTACTAGATTTACAAAAGTCTTGCATATCTGGTCACTTTGTAAAATGGTTGCATCGCCAGGAAGGCATTCTATAGACTTGAATGTCTCTTGACGTGTCCGATGTCTGCTGGATAAGTCACAAAATGTGGTCCACAGCTACTGTTAGTGTGGTACAAAGGATAAGGGAAGGGGGGGGGGGGGAACCCGATTTCAGAAAGTGACCTCAAGCATTTCTTATGATGGGGGGGGGGGGCAAAATTCTTGGAGTTGTCGCATATGGTAACTCCACATACGCTGAACTAGCGAAAAAACCTCTATAAACCAATAACATACACGGTGTCAAATGGAAGCTTCTCTTGTGACAGATATCGAAGCCTAAGATTTCCTCTATTAATCGTATTAAAGAAGCTTATAGATATACTTCAAGACCGCACCGCCGGGACGTAAGTGTATATGGGTAAAGTAGATAATGAATTTGTCAGTGTTTATTCTGATTTTTCTTACTTCCGCCTAAAAGTTCCATACAGTTATCTGTCAGAAAAAGCTAATGGTTTAGTAATGGTTTTTTATGCATTATTCGTTGTTCTATCGCCGCCTCACACTCTGAAGCGTAAACCAGTTGGAGCGTTGGTAATATCAATCAGCCTCATGCTGTTTTTTTATCAATTGTAATGACCTTGGATCCTGAAGTGTTAGTAAAGCCGGCCGAATAGTCAGTATAATGAGTTTCCTGATTAGAGAAGGTTCAAAGTTATAATAATGATGGATAATACCAGTACGAGCTATCAACATTGGTCACATGACTCAGAATTCGAACTTTTTATCGTGCATATATTATAAGTGCAATCAAACTGATCAACTGAGTTTTTCTGCTTAGAAAAGTGACACCATGTTTGTGCTCATTAGAAAAGTAGAGATGGAATTTACCTTATTTACGTAATAAAAAAATACAAAGTATATAAATGCATAGGGTCAGTGTATTGCAAGTATTCGAGCACACGTATTTCTTCTATTGAAAAAGTTTCGTGGTTTGTATCTAGCCTGCAACATCTCTAAATGATCATGTCTTTTGAGTTGGTAACCTTTCCTACTTCCTGTAGGCCAATATCATTTGAGAGTGTGCATATCATACCTTTCTAGACATTTACAAGTTTTTCTCGAGGAAATTTTTCTCTTCCCTCAATTCAGAAATTATTTGTTAACGTTTCTGCATTTTTGTTTTAATATATTTGGAGTTCAAACAACATAACTTTCTACAACATATATTAAGAATAAAATACTTACCGTTAAAAGAATAAAATACCGCGTGCTGACAGAATCAGATAAAATCGTTTCAGATAAGATCGTATCAGATAAGATCGTTTTATTTAAAATCTTCTTGAAGATCAGCAGAGGCTTCGAAATCGGATATTTTCAATGGTTGTTTTATTAATCATTGTGGTTATGTGTAGTTGCGGGGTAGAAATTAATTCTTATTCTTATCCATACAGTCGAACCCGTTATAACGAACTCCAAGGGACCAAAGGTTTTGTTCACTTTATCCGGTGATTCGCTATATTCGAACCGTTAAAAAAAATGCTAGAGTTCAGAAAATGTATAACTCATTAGTTGCAATGTGTATTCAATAATGATGTATTAAAAAAATAAAAATATGTTAAAATGATCATTAATGAATTAAATCGACTAAAATCAATTACATTAGACTGACACAATACTAATTAAATTATGTACAATAGGAAAACGGCGGGACCAAAATTTTCGTTCGTTATATCCATGGGTTCGTTATATACCGCGTTCGCTATAACGGGGTTCGACTGTATAGGTATTAGGCAATACATAATACAGGGTCATCGAGAAAGGTGTCCGTAATTTCAACGTGAAATAAAGAACCATATAATAGAACTCATGGTGTGTGTTTTTTTTCACCGAAAGATACAGAAACGAATCAAGTTTTGGACATCACCTAGTAGGTTTTGATAAGAGCACCCCTCGTCGCTCGGCACCCATCTGGGCGGTAGTCGATCTCCATGCAGTTACTCTCGATCATAACAGGAGCAGTCGCTATTGCAGCAGTGATTCGGTCCGATAAATGACGTAGTCCCAGATCTTCTCAGAGTACACAATGTTTTTTAGATAACCCGACTGAAAATGTCTAGAGGGTTTCAAATTGGAGCGTTTTGGTGGCCCAAAAATTGGACCGTCCCTTCCTTTTCAACGTCGAAACCCATGTAGGAGGAAGCGCGAAGTCCCAGCGTCTGTGCATGCCCCCAGAGAATTCACGACCACCATGACATGGAAAAATGAAACTCTCAGAGTCAACATACCATCTGCTGATACGCAAAATCTGATCAGTTGATTGTTGTTCCCGGAGTGCCCAACTGAAATCACGGACACCTTTTTCGATGACCCTGTATAGATAGGCTATATATAATCTTTATTCTTTTCACTGAATTCTGTCAATCCTCGTCTCTGAAGCAATTCGTAAGGTCCGCTGTGTTTGTTAATATTACTTAACACGTTTTGTAAAATTATTTTTAATACTGTATTTGTCAGTTGTAAAATATACGTGCTGAAAGCATTTTTTTTAAACAATGAAAACGATCTTCTGTTAAAAGAAGTGTTGAAGCTATTTCAACCATTTTTCCCCTTTTTGATATTATCTGGCACGAGTAATCAAATTAATGAATTCAAAAGTAAAATTGCGTGACCTATTTCATTTTGAAATACTTTTTCAGTAATTTTTTTTAGGTTAATATATTCGAAATGTTAACACTACTGTCGTATCCATTAGTTTTATGAATTTACGAGCGGAATCCAAGGTTTGAGTAAAATAAAACAGCGATTTCAAATAAATTATTTGGCATCTTTGTCTTCCCATTAGGAAAAATATATTAGATAGGAAAGAATATATATGTATTTCAGAAAGTATTTGGTTTATTAATTACTGTATAATGTACTAGATTATATTTTTCTCGGAATTTCCAAAACGACAGAAAATTCTTTACCTCATCATGTTCAAAAATCGAATCCTCAGAACGTTCACTCTGAATTTTGGGCGTTGTTTTTGTATACCCATTTTAAGATGTCACCAGTTATTTAGATTTTGAATGACATTTGAAATTCATAAGCTTCTCGATATCACTCCAGTCATTATTTAGATATATACCGAAATTTTCGAAACAAAAGACATACCGGACTATAAGACGCAAATCATATTTATGGAAGAATTTTTGGAAAAGAATATTTTGTAATTTGTTAACTATGTAAAGATATTTTCAATTTCTCATTTAATTAAGATAAAAGATATATATATATATATATATATATATATATATATATATTACAAATGCGTGGAAAATCGGCTATGACGCCCTTTGTTCACAGTAAAGGACGAGACCGCTGGCCATTCATTTAAGGGGGCACCGTATAGGTGGCCAGCATTACCCCCTACAAGCCGGCCCCGTAATTTAGAACCGAGTCAAATGACAAGACATATATATATATATATATATATATATATATATATATATATATATATATATATATATAATTAAATATTTTTTTTTTTTAATGTTACCTTCGGACCATATGGCGCACAACCAATTTTAAGTCGATTTTTTTATGTAAAAAGGTGCGTCTTATGGTCCGAAAAATACGGTAACTTGATTTTTTTTTCTTCATAACACGCAAAATATATTCACTGTCCAACCAATGAAACTCGTATAAAAGCAAACTGCGCAATTGAATAAATGATGAATCAAGGTGAAAATAGTTCTTTGATCTCAAGATTATCAATGAGCATGATTGTCCATCCAAGGGAGTAAAATCTTACGATTATTTTACAGGGTTCATTGCGCTTTTAACGTTTATTGCAAAAGATCGCGGAGTTTTGATTTTTTTTTTATCCTATTGTGCACACACGTGTTTGTCCCCGAATTTCGTTTCACGTTCCCCGGCACGAGACAAAATTAGATGTAGGCCGCCATTCTCTCGACCGTTACGCAAGACTTTAACATCTAACTTTTTCCTCTCATAATATTCTTGCACAATTAATTTGAACCCGTTTGTCTTCGGCTTAGGAGTCCGAATTTTCCAGTAGTGTTTTCACTCTTTAGGTGGTGGCTCTAATTAGATTGCACTTGTCAATGGCAGAATTTTAATGCCGATTTTGTACTCGATTCCCAGACCCGGCTAATTGTCTAAGTGGGGGCATTGTGTACCGCAACAAAAGCATTAATTTAAGGCGTTTATAAAACATGGTAATCAATATCTATTTTCACTCTTATGTAACGGGTGAAAGTTTCGTTGCATTTCGGGACCCCTCGAGAGAAAGTGCAAACCATTCTTTTTGGAGTTTCCGTTTGTGTACGAACCACGTGAAGGACTTTGTGTACAGTTCCACTGACCTCGTGGGTTACTTACATTACTTAGAGCCAACGTGTTTTGATTTTATAAGTTCGAAAGGTTTTTTCAAGGGAGATCTAAATCTTATCTGCATCTTTGTTAAATGAAAAATGCAATATTAATAGTAATATCTTATGAGTAATGCTAAAAATGTATTACAAAATTTGAAAGAGTCAGGAATGGGTCACAGTGCTTGACATGTTTATGATTACACGTAATGTTTTTGCAGGATTGCTTTTTAGCAAAGCGCAAAATTTGCGAGAGCGACTACATACTCTAGTATGAAGAGTTCTTAATGATTTAGAGTGCGCCCAAATATATCGGGTATAAGTTTTGAGCTTAATTCTCCTTCAATTTATGATACAGGATATATTTTAAAAGTATAATATAAAAAATAAAAGTGCTTCTCTCAGAATTTCGTCGTTTTGGAATTATGATATCTTAAATAATCAAAGTGTTTTTAAAAATTATTTTAAAAAATTTAAGCATTTGTTGAAATTTAAGGAATAATAAATTAAATTCATAGTAAGCATAATACAGAGGCTGTTCGCACATTTTTTAGACGATTTTGGTAAGCGGTAATAAAAAATATTTTGCTGCAAAAGAAATAATTGCAATTGTACTATGTTTTTAAAAGTCAAAATTATCGTCTACGGCTTGAAAGTTTTGTTTTTATTCAAAATGGCGTTTTTAACAAAGCAGTGGTTCCAAGACTACATTTATGCTCTTTCCGAAGAGAAATATGCATACTCCGTTATCCAAAAACGATGTGAGAGTCATGGTTTTGTGATATCTAAAGCGTCGATAGGTAATATCGTCAAAAAGAAAGGAAATAGGCGTCAAATTGGAGCCTCAAGTGGGACAAAAATTCCAAACAAGTATCCAAGGAAAAAACGGATATCTTCGACTATTGCAAAGGTACGTTGTTTAATGTTAAAAGAAAATCCCCCTAGTCAAAAGACAGTTGCAAAATCATTAAAATGCTCGGTGTCCACTGTAAACAAAATGATAAACGTTGATTTAAATCTTAAGAAAGCGAAAAAAACGCAATGTGCATCGTCTTCTTCCAAATCATATCGCTGAACGCTGCAGAATTCAATATGAGAAACACTTATCCAAAGAAAAATGGAAAACAACTGTCACAATAGATGAATCATGGGTGTATTTAAATGATTGCAACAAAAAAAGAGCCATTTATTGTCATAAAAGGGGAGAAAAAAATTTAAGTACATGGTTCAAAGAATCGAAAGAAAGTTTTTCTAAGGGATTAATGATTGTTGCTGGTTTTTCTTATAATGGCAAGTTAAAAATAAAGAGAGTGGAAAAAAATGTCAAGATTAACTCCAAATACTATCAGGAACATATTTTATCGCCAATTTTTCTGAATGAAATACCATCACTTTACCCACAGTGCCATCAATCTGTGAGACTCCATCAGTACAAAGCTAGCAGTCACACATCAAAATCCACTGTAAATTTCCTAAAAGAAATGGAACAAAAAACTGGTATCATGGCCATACCCTTCACTGATATCCCTACTAAATCTCCCGATGTATCACCTATGGATTTTTGTGCTTTCGGACTTTTAAAATCTGCATTATCCAAACATCGTCCCAAAACACTTACAGGACTCTGGAAAGCTGTTCAGGAGGAATGGGATAGAATACCTCTTCTGACACTTCAAAAGGCATTATTATCCTGGAAATTGCGGTGTCGAAAGACAGTTCAGAATAAAGGATGTCAAATGGAACATTTAAAATACAAGAATTTTATGTAATTTAGTTTTGTCAATACAATATACATCGTCTAAAAAATGTGTGAACAACCTCTGTAGTCATGCACTGAAGAGCAAAACAATCTGGTACAGGCGTGCGTATGCAAATATCGGAGATATGCAACGAATCAGCGTAACGGGATGCGGTTGACAGCGCCTATATAAGACAACAGGTGTCTGGTGAAGCTGTTAGATAGGTTCCTGCTGCCATAATGGCAGGTCTTCACGATTTATATGACTTTGAACGCGGTGTTATAATCGGCGCACGAGAGATGGGACATAGCATCTCCGAGGTGGCGATGCAATTTGGATTTTCTCGCAAGACCATTTCCCGAGTGTACCGTGAATATCAGGTATCCGGTAAAACATCAGATATCAGACAGCGGTGCGACCGGAAAAATATCTTGAAAGAACGGGACCGCCGACGACAGACGAGAATCCTTAAACGAGATAAACGTGCAAAACTTCCTCAAATTGCTGAGGATTTCAATGTTGGGGCATCAACAAGTGTCAGCGGGTGAACTGTTCAACGGACCGTCATCGGTATGGGCTTTCGGATCTTCAGGCCCATTCGTGTACCGTTGTTGACTGCACTGCATAAATCTAGTACCGCCAACACCTCCATTGGACTGTTGATGACTGGAAACACGTTGCCTGATCTAACTAGTGTCGTTTCCAATTGTATCAGGCGGATGGACGTTTACGGTTATGGAGACAATATAATTAATCCATGTACCGTACATGTCAACCGGGGACTGTTCAAGCTGGAAGGAGCCTCTGTGATGGTATGGGGCATGTGCAGTTGGCGTGATAGGGGACCTCTGATACGTCTAGCGACGACGGGGGTTTGAAGAGCAAGAAGAGGAAGTAGTCTCTCCCCTGGCCACTTCATTCGACCGACCTTAACGTTATTGAACATTTGTAGGAACATTTGGATGGAAAAGTTGATTCATTCTTATTCGTTTCCCTTTGCGCAAAATCCTAGGTCTAGCTGTTTATTTCCGATGAAAACATTCCTTATTCTTGCTATTTTGCGAGATTCAAGTTAGGCCAGCGGGAAATCTTAGCATATACCTTTTACATAGAATAGGATACTAGATATCACCCGAATATGCTTTAAAAATTATAAACAATAATATTATTGTACCGTGAAAGTTTTTCATAATAGTTTTGATCTGTAAGAGAAGAGTGATATACCTTTGCACATTTATAAAAGTAATTCATTCAAGTAATGTGAGGGCGATGTTAAAGTAAGTCATATTGTTCTAAATCCATCGGTTTCTTTGTTTATATTCTAATTTCAAATGAGGTTTTCTTTGAATAATAAACGATCTTATAATATATATATTTTCTAATTCATTCTTGCACAAATAAAAAATAATAATAATAGTTTACCATCTATCTTTACTCAAGCACGTAAACAACGGGCAAGATAAATCATTATTATAAATACATAAAATATGATAATTGTCTATAAATTTCAATTCCTTTTGAAATAATTAACACAACTGTTAGTTAAAAGACAATGAAGCTTTAGCAGAAAAATTTGAAAGTGTTCTGGAGGAATTCAACTTATTGTGTTTTGAATTACCTTCACGGTATTCGACTAACGGGACGAGGTTACGCTACTTAGTTATTATAGATTTCTTATCACGTGATTATTTTATCATCAACTGTCCTTAACCTGCAGATTCGTTATAGAATTTTATCCGTCTAAGTCAACAGCAGTTATGATAGATTCCTTTTGAACTTTTCACACAAATACGCTGCCAAGGAAGTGACATTTACAGGTGAAAGTTTCAGTACTTAAGTCTGTTTGTCGAACCTATGACATCTATTTTACCTACTTTTCTTAGACGTTGTTTTTTTTACATACAAGGCAACCTTCTGGACACTGAAAAACATTTGTGCAATAAAAGTAATTTGTCTTCTTCCTCTGTCTACTTCCATCACAGCTAATTTGTTCGCATTGTGGTTTACGCTGTAATGTTATGTGCAAGATTTTTGACATTTACTGAGTAGTCACTCTTTCTCTCCCTTTCTCTCTGTGATATGTGTTCTGATATTTATGTGAACTTCAGAATTTGAAATCTACTTAGAGATATGTTTGATCATTGAAAACGTTTTCTCAACTGACCAAACATTGAAAGGGCATCAAATTCCTTTCAACACTATCCTGATTCATCAGCAGAAAAGTGGAATTCATTGGATCACAACAAGGAAGAATATTTAGACATTAGACAAGTATAGATCTGTTAAGGCTGCTGTGTACTAACCCAATTGTATTCGCTCACCTCAATGTTAATCTATGGAGAAAATTTGATTTATTGACAGCTACATAAATTCTGATAATCCAATAAAAATAATATTTTCAGATAGCCTGATCTTTTCTGCACCTTACAGTACGATTCATTTTAAAAATTTCGTCCTCAAAAGGAATTGATGAGCGTTTAAAACACACTTTACCAGATATTTCTCACCCAATAATTTAAATTTTAAAATATTATTTGCATTTTTTTAAAGCGAAAAAGGCCCCAAGGTGTACAATTTCATTCTCTATTACGGAGTACAATTTTAAAATATATAACTTTAAATCCAAGTTGGCAGTCCTTGGACAAATTTTCTCCATAGGTTAACACTGAGGTGAGTGAATCCAATAAGGCAAGTATACAGCAGCCTGAAGTCACATCGATAATAGTTTTGTAGTCTTTCATTACAAGTCATTATAATATGAAATTTCATACATATATTCTTCTTTAGCCCTTGTGTTTTGTGCAGGCTCTAAGTATTATGTTAGAAAAAGAATAAACACTCCCTATCCTAAGTATTTTGATAACTCATATTTCAAGTTTAATACCCCATACAATTAAAGTGAATTTTACATCAATATTCACTAATTATTTTTATTTAGTAAAAAATCTTGATTAGTTTTCAGAAGACTTATTTTTTATTTAATACCAAATATACTATGCAATTTTCGAAAAGTTATAAAAATTGTCACAATATTTAGCAACACAAGAAATTGGAAATACCGTTTTTTGATGTCTGTAATGAGTTCCTAGAGATTCCCCCCCCCCCGTTCTTACTTAATTTTTCCCCCTAGGGTGATATTAGAAAGAGTGGGATTTTTAACTTGGGATATCTTGGAAAGATGAAGGTCATACTAAAAAGCATGCTATTAAATCCAAGCACACGCGTTCTATTGCAGATGATTGGTTTGGAAAAAATTATATAGACGGTGTTAAATCACAGCCTATTGTTCAAGCCATATCTGTCATTGCACTATTGCACTGATCGAAAAAATTACTTACTTATTCCTTATGGCCATTGTTCACTCTAAAATTTACCTATCATTATTACTCACTGTAAATATATCACAGCTAGCATCCTTGAAATTTGTCGAAGATAATAAAATTTTAAAAACAGTGTCTAAAAATCAGCAATAGAGTGTAATAATTTAACAAATTTCGGACTGTTACGTATCATTTTTCTTCAGACAGAAGAATATTGGATTTAATTATCTATGTCGAGAAATTCTGAGTGCAACAATCAGTTAAAGCTTTGATGCAAATTTGATAAGTAGTGTTTTGCATTCATTCATGGAAACAATTATGTTTAATTATCCGAAGCACAAAGGAAAATAATGATCAGAGTGTAACTAGATGCACTGTTTGCCTGCTATTGGAGATTTTAGCATTTTTCAAAAATAAATTTTTAATAATTTCTTTGAAACTGAGTGCTACTTATGACCCATTATAACAATAAGTTATACGTTTTAAGAGTAAATTTCATATATATATATATACAGTGGACGCTCGCTAATTCGAACTCGGTTAAATCGAACTTTCGGTTAATTCGAACTAATCCAAAGGCCCCCCAAATTATAAAAACTATCCGCGACATAATAAAAACTATCCGAGAAGATGAAATAGAAGAGACCTTATCGAAATCAGATGAGAGTGCAAAGACTCTTAAGCGTCCTAATGATCAAGTCATAATGGACTCTATAAAACTCTGAAAGCATTTGTTCAGATGGAACCTACCTCTGAAAACGAATTGAAATGTTTACTTCAAATCGAGAAGCTGGCTGAACAATGTAGGCATCATAAACAAAACCAAACATCCATTATACAGTTTTTCCCAAAAGTGTAATTCATATTTTTAATTAAAGTTTAGTTTCTGCTGCATATCTTCTGCTTCATCTATATATATAAAACAGTTCCGTAACTGACTCATTCATTCATTCATTCATTCATTCATTCACTGACTGACTGACATACAACGCACAGACCAAACCGCTGGACCTAAAGGGCTGAAATTTTGCATGGCGATTCTTCTAATAGTGTAGGGGTGCACTAAGAAAGATTTTTCAAAAATTCTTCTTAGATTTTTTTAAATTAAATTTTTAAGCTGTTTTTTAAACTTTTTTTACGTTTGCATTTAAAATAATACATTGAGGGTTATAAAATTTATATCACGAGAAAGATCATAAAAATTCCTTCAAAATGAAATTTTTTTCGAATTTTTACCTCCATTTCCTGATTTTTGGTGAATTTTTAAAGATTAATTTTTAGAATTTAATTTATCAAATGCCGATCACGTGATTTCTTTTTCTGGTAGTTTAAATAAATTTATCGTCACGTGCAAAAAAAAATAGACAATAAAATATTTTTTTTCTTGCTAATGCGGCAGACGATTGGACTTTATTTTGTCTATAAAAATATCCCTTACGATTTTTTTATAAATATGTTTTTTTTACATTGATCGTCGTATTTATTATAAATATATATATATATATATTTTTTTTTTTTGAATTAATTGCATACATTGACCGTTGTATTTAATTTCAATGTACTCCGTAGCGAAGCGCGGGTTTTCAGCTAGTTTTATGATAAAGATAAATCTGTATTGCTTTTTAATATGTTTTATTTTAGATAACATAGTATAACATATTTTCTGGGGTTATACATACTAGGAGATTTTTCTTCTTCAGTGATACACTTTTAAAGTTATATATTTTCTCTTAACATCGGATAATTCGAACTTCGGATAATTCGAACTTTTTTCTGAGAACCTTTGAGTTCGAATTAACGAGCGTCCACTGTATATATATATATATATATATATATATATATATATATATATATATATATATATATATATATATATATATATATATATATATGTATGTATGTATGTATGTATATATATATATATATATATATATATGTATGTATATATATATATATATATATATATGTATGTATATATATATATATATATATATATGTATATATATATATATATATATATATATATATATGTATATATATATATATATATATATATATATATATGTATATATATATATATATATATATGTATGTATATATATATATATATATATATATGTATGTATATATATATATATATATATATATATATATATATATATGTATATATATATATATATATATATATATATATATGTATATATATATATATATATATATGTATATATATATATATATATATATATATATATATATATGTATATATATATATATATATATATATATGTATATATATATATATATAATATATATATATATATATATATATATATATATATATATATATATATATATATATATATATATATATATATATATATATATATATATATATACTATATATATATATATATATATATATATATATATATATATATATATATATATGTAATATATATATATATATATATATACATATATATATATATATATATATATATATATATATATATATATATATATATATATATATATGTATGTATATATATATATATATATATATATATGTATGTATGTGTATATATATATATATATATATATATATATATATATATATATATATATATGATTTGCGAAATGTACAAAAATCTATGAAAATTATACAGATCAGTGAAAAACCTAAAGTAAATTAAGTTTTGCATGAGTTAATGTATTACTATGTACGATAGAGTGACCTTAAACGTCTTTATTGATTAATAAGTTCTTTTTCCACATATGTTATTAACGCTGCCGTGTACTAACCGTATTGGATTCGCTCACCTCAATGTTAACCTATGGAGAAAATGTGTCCAAGGATTACTGACTTGGATTTACAGATTTTTTTAAAATTGTACTCCGTAATAGAGAAAGAAATTTTACACCTTGGGGCGTTTATCGTTTTTAAAAAATGCAAATAAGTTTTTAAATTTTAAATTATTCTTGTAAAAAATATGGTATAGTGTGTTTAAAATGCTTATAAGTTCTTTTTTCGGACGAAATTTATAAAATAAATCCTGTTGCAAGGGGCAGAAAAGTTCATGCTATCTGGTTTAGCTTAGAGCGCTACGGTCATTTTTTGCTCCACGAGAGATAATTTCAGGTTATTTGAAAATTCCATTTTTATTGGATTATCAGCATTTATGTAGCTGTAAATAGTAGACAGATTTTCTCCACGGGTAAATATGGCAATGAGTGACTCCAGTACGGTTAGTACACAGCAGCCGTAAAAATGAGTTACGCATACAAATAAAACTGATGTCCTCTAAAACTAGAATGTCAGTAATCAATATGATCTAGAAACTGTTCCATAATATTCTATTTACAGCCTTCAATGCGTTTGAAAGGGATTTTTCAGTTACCTACTGTCAGTTTGAAAGGCGTCTTAGCTGGATTATTTCATGCCCTAGTTTGCTATTAAAATGCTTCTAAAAAGAATCATTACAAACTCTTTCAAACAACAAACCAGGTGATGGAACAATCCATTTGAAAAAAATATCTTTCGAAACGTAAGTAGTAGAAAAATCCGCCTCCACCTCTTGTGTGATAGGGTAATTCTAGGCATTTTTAAAATGCTGTATTATGCTCAAATGGAAGAGAGCAAAAAATTCACTATCCAGTATCATATCTTGGCAACACAAAGAAATTGCAGAGCGATTATGAGTTATTAACTGATGAATTAGATGACAGAATTCGCATCCTCTTTAAAGAAGAGGGAAATTAGGATAAAGCTCTGTAATTCTCAAAAATTCTCCTTTTCGCTGGCAGATTTTACTGTCGTATTGCCTGTCCTGATTTTATTTTTCTTGGGCGTGAATCGTAGTTTATTTGGTCAGTACATATTATTTTATAATGACAGATATTTGGTTGCGTTGTGTTAAAGTTATTTTTTTAAATCCAACCCAAAGCTCTGGACATCAATTGCAAAACGAACAGGTCAATTTTTCCATAATTAAAACAAACTCATTAAATTTAAAATAAATCTTAATTTATTTACAAAAAAATATTATTTACAAGTTATACTAACAAACATTTATAACAACAAGCCTTCTTTGCAAATATTAAATATCAGTTATAAACTTTATCAATCATTCCAATATAAGCTTTATCAATTATTCTCTTATCTACCTTTCTAGGATTACGGAGCGTAAAGACTTAGAACCAACAAACACAAAATTTGACTCTAACCGAAACAATCTATACTCTTTTTCTATCTCTCTAACACACCAAAACTAACTCGAAACCGTGGGAACTGAACAAATCAAAATAATGCAAAACACTCATTCAGTTTGCTGACCTTTGATGATTGTTGACATTCGATTTAATGCGATGGGGTCCGGGGGTCGAAAACCTTCCTTGGCATGGGGTGGTCATGTCTGGCTTTATGATGAGGAAAACCTCTCGACGTCTGGCGGAATATCTAAGTAGTCTCCACTCTATGATTCCATCAACTCCTTGTCTCAAACTCAGGTGCGGTCTTCACTTGATTAACGGTCGATAACGTCTATGCGTAACCCCAAATGCGGGCTCCACTCCAACAGCTGTCGATTGCGTCCTCTACCTAACTTAGATGCTGACTCCACTAGACCAACTGCCGATTTATGTCTTCTACGTAAATTTAGATGCACGGGAAACCAACAGCCTGACCCGTCAAAAAACTCCGATTCAAAATTCTATGAAAGACAACACAGGGTTGCGGGGACCCTACAGCTTCCCCGTCAAAATCTTAATCTCTTCTCTTAGCTTCGTTCCCCGTATATATATTCTTTCATCCCCTTTCTCTAAATTTGATCCCGACTTCTCATAAAATCTCTAGCCATTCCGGACACCGAAGTAAATTTATTCGCCTGGCCAAAACTCAAACTTTTCGATTGGATGCCCCTCTCACACCGTGCACACCCCCATCAAGCCAGCCACCAGACCTCCCACGTAACCTGCGGTCGACCCCACACTCTGACTGCCATAAATTGTCAACAAAGGGTATTATGTTATAACGTCATCTGAGGCTCCAAAACCATAGACAGACCGCTATCGTCAACCTCCTCTCCTGCCCAAACATAAAAGGGACCGTCTTACTCTAATTAAAATGTCCTACTACGCCGGTGTTCTCACCCTTAACCATAAATGTAATGTTGCAGCCTTTAAATGTATTTCTTCTCAATATTTTAATATAATTTTTATCCAAATTGAAGGCGCATCATTACATTTACATAACATGGTTTTACATTCATCAGGACTAATTTTTTTTCAAGTGTTAACCATTCAATTAATTTAATGAGTAGTTGATTAGTTTAAGTTCGCGCGGTATGAAATTGGTTATCAAACGAATGGATTAGTGAACTAGAGTGTTCAACCCAAAGAGATTTACTACGGGAGAGAATCTATGGATCCTCTTCGAAAAGAGGATTAGCGTTTAGCATTAGCACTTTTTTATTGCTGAGATCATCTTTTCTACACGAGGATCAACAGACGGACACGAGACAACAGATCTAAGACGACAGCCGATATTGAGTCTGAAAATAAAATCCTTACCAAGCATATAAGCGGGGCGCCTAAGGAATAACGCCTGCACCATGCGATGCTTGTGGTTCGCCAGTGTGTTTACGTAGAATTGTGATGTCACAAAGGGCTCAGCCGGAATAATCTTAACTGATAAGTGACTTCTATTTGCCTCAAAGTTGTAAGCTATTAGCTCCGCTGAAAATGAGAGTTTGTTTGAAACATGAATGTACAAGGAGGATTAGGACTCTATCTAAACAAGCCTATCTGCTTAGCGCTATTTGTAATCAAGGAGTCCACACCACTGAAAACGAGGTCTCTTTACAGTGTGGCAAATGGGCCAAATAACTCATCCAAAACAAACATATTTACATCATGGTTTCTAATCATTGATGAACAGATGGCATCATTGTAAATGAAGATTCATAACTACTTCATACTTGGGTTTGAGGCACTGAATTCTCGCAAATGAGACAGAGTTACATATGCTAATTGTTCCGTTTTTTTTATAATATATCTGAAATATTGTAATACAAAGGTAGACTGTAAGTATAACACACATTTCTACAAGAAAATACTTCATGAAAATATTCCTTTCTTATATGGAGCTTTTCTTTTGAATGAGATGGCCATGCAAAGAAGTTATGCTGGTTTTTTAGAAGAGGAATATGGATACTTCTTTTGATGCATGGGGATTTAGAGAATGGGGAAAGTTGTAGTGATTAGAGAGAATCCCTAGACTGATGTTCCTTTCCGTTTTTTTTATGATGCCTACCTTCTCAGAAGAAGGAAACAGTAAAAATCTCTATCTTTAGAAGTCTGGTAATATAAATTTACTTAAATGTAATATAAATTTAATGAATTTCAGCTTAGATCTGTATGAATGGATACTCGTAAATAGAATTATAAAAGTTTGTTGCCATTCCTAATGCTCTGGACTGAATTTACACAAAGTTACCAATCAGCATCCTTTTCCGTAACAAAACTTAAAATATAATTGCAGCTGAATCCTCAGCACCGCGGTGCAATCATTTCTGGGTGACCTTCAATTTCGTTCTACGACTGATACAAAGCAATACTAAAACGCAAACGGGAATAAAGAAGTAAAATATTTTGTAAAAAAGGTGAGAAGCAACTGTACTTAAACGTCAATACAAATACTTCAAATGCGTCATGGTTTCGTCTATTTTCCTGCACTCTTGACAGGTGTAGCAGGTTCTAATGTGAATCGAAACTGACATTTCTCTGAAGGTTACTCTTCGCACCAATAGACCACTTCTGATTTTCCCCAGTCCGAGAACTGGTTGTTCATTTATCCCCCACGACGACGGTTCAAGGGTAGTATTAGAGGATTGAAGGGTTGTCCCGGGGTTTACCGAAATCTTCTCTTCAACTGTTGCCTCTCAAGACTTATTGCATCACTTGGGGACAAATAAAAATGGCGGAACCTCTAAGAAATATTTGAACTCACTCACTGAAAAAGGTTTTCGTTTTTATACTACTCTTCTCATTGTTCGAGAGCTTTTAGTACCAGTAAAATTTTCTTTAACATATCATTATGTTCAGCATTTTATTTCGCCTTCGAAATCTTTGAAAATGAGGTTATGATCTAGAAATGAAGTATTTACCTAAGAATTGGGAGAAAGAGTAGTGTTTCTTCAAGTGTGTAAAGGATTTGATAAACGTCTTTCTCCTTCCCCTGTAACACGTTCTGTTTACGTAAGCAAAGTTTTTTTATGACTTTGTCCCGTAATAACTTGGTCTCTGTTACTAAAGAATTCGTATTTAGCTTTGACCATAAAAATTAATAAAGGCCTTGATAGAAGCAAGAGATTTTCACCCATACATAAAGAGATACATGCTGGGGCATAAAAACACTGATTTTGCCATCGTTACAAGGCATCTAAGTCAGAAAAGTTGACAGATAATATCGTTATTTCAAACAAAACATCAGTTTTTTTATCGTCGTTGTACAATGGTACCTCAGCACTCGTCGTTACTTGATTCCAGAATACTCGAGGAGTACCGGACGAATGTTTCCCATAAGGAGTAATGTAAGTTGAATTAATTCGTTTCTTAAAACCAGAAATGTCACATTTTACTTGGAAATTTATATATCGATAGGGGGTTTTATTGATACAAACTCTTTGAACTATACGGGCATACTAATTTAAAACAATACGTTAAAATAAAATTTTATCTTCACTCAACCTGTACTTGAAAGGAGTTGGTGGCCTAATGGGATAGTGGCGAAGCAGAGGTATAGAGGGGTTATTGCTTGGAAGGGAAGTCTCCTTCCAATATAAGATCAAGCACTCTCACAGAGATTATTTCTCTTTTCTCTCTCTTAACACCACCGATTCCTATTCTAGACTCAGATTTAGGGAGTTTCTATACAAGAGAAACTGGCTTCTGCCTACGTTTCAAAATGTTTCTGAAGTGAGAATGCTGCATTTCGGCTTTCTAGAGCTTTGTCAGGGTGATACTTTTGAAGAAACTTTTGTAATTCAGCCTATTTCGATCATTCTTTTCATCCAGAGAGGTAAGATGCCTCTCTGGTCTTGTCTTGTGCAGACGAGAACCGAGCAAACGTCGAGTAGTACCGAACCTTTTTTTTACATCGAAATGCTACGAGTGCCAAAATAGACGAGAACCGAAGTATGACTGAATACTATTAGCATTCGAATATAGGGGATGATAGTAAATTCTCATGTTAAGTATCAGGTTAGTGAGTTCACGGTAACGACGTTAGCTGGCACGTAAGCCCTTGTCTCGACCTGTGTTCGACCAAAGAAACTACCATGAAACTCTCTTTTTCGTATCCTATTCCTCTCTATTAGATAAAGAATATGATAGTTTATTTTCTTAATTAATACTTGAATTAAGAAACTTTAATTCAAATTAAAGAAGTGTTGATTAAGTAATTTAAAGATTTATATTTTTTCCATTAAATTTATCAGTTATGAAACACATATTGTTAAGCTCCGATTAAATAATAATATTTAACGTACTTAAAGAAATCCATCGTTTAAAAGCACGAAAAGAAAAAAAATATCAACAGGAAATATTGAAAACTTTACAAAAGGTTGAAATATCTATCTGAAGTAAGCACTAAACATTATTTATGTTGAGAATAGGTAGACGTCAATATCCACAGAACACGTTTTAAACACGTAGGAATGTCGAATTAAACTATCTGCCTTTTCAATCTTTATCTTGTACTGCCGGTGCCTTTACCGAAAGAATAAAAAATATTTAGTCGATTTTCTCAGAAAATGTGTACTATTGGTGTCCAGAAAGAGTGTTTTCGAAATAAAAGCTAAAGAGGAATTTACTTCATATAAAAACTGGGAATAAATAGAACCAGACTTCAGTACATTTTTGTACTGATAGTACGTGACGGAATCTGTAATAATTATTAGAATAAAAAGCATCTGATAAATTTATAACATAATTTTTTAGGATGAAAAGGAATTCGGAATAATGTTTAGATATAAATGACATTTGGACCTATAGGGATATAAATGAGAGTGATATAGCATCTCCGTATGATAATACTTTAATAAAGTTGTCACCAAGACTTAATTAATCAAATTGAATTGACAAAACTAATATCGTGTCTCAATTTATTTAAAGTATTGAATATATTCAGCCCTTTAGTTTAATGCACATTGTATTATGTTTCTTTTATCTTTTTAGCTTAGAAAATAATAAAGTTTTAAAATCAGTTCCTAATTTAAAACCAGATATTAATC
Organism: Dolomedes plantarius; assembly: GCA_907164885.2. Lineage (NCBI taxonomy): Eukaryota > Metazoa > Arthropoda > Arachnida > Araneae > Dolomedidae > Dolomedes > Dolomedes plantarius. Next base: position 96,773,342 of record OU015498.1, on the reverse strand, counting down.
TATTTCAGATTGTTTGAAAGAACTGTTCTATCTAAACAGAATTACGTTTAAGTTAAATGAATGTTTGAATTCTGGACTTATTGTAAATTGGGTCTATATTTCGAAGAGGTCTTTCATGACCATGACAAACTCGCTTGAATAACTGTCATTTTTCTAATGCCAGTTTACACAGAACTACACTGGTGTCCAAAATTAAGGTCACAAACACAAAATCTGTTATATCTGGAGAAATAATTGGCTTGTATCAACAAAATTTGGTACAGAGATGGCTCATACAATGAGAAACCATATAGCAACATAAGAAGTTGAATAAGAAATAAATTGCTAGCAGTATACAAATTAGACCAAAAACAGTCCATCCATGATGTATTATATATCCGGAACGGCCCATCTAATAGGGGGGGGGGGGAGCGGTCACTTCACAGCTATACAAGCCGCAAAACAACCGTCATACTGTTAATGAGGGTATCGATAAGTGCTTGTGGCAACAAATCCCATTCTTTTAAAAACACGGATTTTAACGTCTATAGGTCGCTGTGAGAGTAGTTTTGATGTCGTGCAATGGGTTTTCCTAGACCCTCTCAAACATGTTCTATAGGATTTAGGTCCCGAGACATCGTTGGCCATTCCATATTTTAAATATCCTCTTCCTCCAAAAAATCGTCTGCAAGGTGAGCTCTGTGCGGCCTCTCAACATCGTCAAAAAAAAAAAAAAAAAGAAAAAAAAAAAAGAGAAAGGGGAGTGCGGACTGACAGCACCCCGGTATAACTTCATAATATAAGCTTCAAGGACCTCATCCCTGTAGAGCTGTTTAGTGACACTGCCCGCATCAAAGACGCGCAGATGTGTACGACTGCCCAACATGATGCCACTTCAAACGAGGATTACTTTACCACCAGAATTATACACCCTTTCATTTGGACAAATGATAGCGGATACCTGTTCGATTTTATTTACCTAGAGTGGAGTTGTGTCATGTGACCAACGCATTTGATGAGCTCCGCATGAAAGACATGTTAGTTGAACATTGGATTCGGCCACGAGTGGCAATCAAAATGCATTCGAATAATATTTCGATGTTGTAAATATGTACATAATTTATGTGTGATAGAATAAAAGAAGAAAATGTTTGTGAGGACTGATTATTGAACCAAAACAAGACTGGATACACTATCGTTACAATCCCAGGCTGTACAAAGACTTGCCGAGAAGATCAAAGACTCTTTGAAACTGGCCAGCTTCCAGCCTGCTGATGACTCTCCATCTCAGTGCGCCGTCTAAACGATTATGACAACTCATTCATACGGAAATCATTAAACCTGGAGGGGGGGGGGGGGGTTAATGGAAAAATCAGAACTCTGCATACAAAAACTACAGGTGCTGAAACGGTCACTTTCCTGTTCTGCTAGCAAACTTACTCTAGACACCTTTGACTGAAAACTGGATGCTAAATTTATGTTACCCGTTCCCCAAAATATATATTGTAAAGATTTTATTAATTTTCCTGGTAAATATTTTGAGTTACCGTCAAAAACGTGGTGTGACCTTAATTTTGGACACCAGCGTAAGTTAGTACAGTTGATGTACAGGCAAATTGTTTTGACAAACCAGTAATTTGGAGCTAATAAAAGTGTCCTATTATTATTATTATTATTATTATTATTATTATTATTATTATTATTAATACAAACAAACACACACACATATATATATATATATAAGAAAGAATATAAATAAATAAAATATGTATGTACGTGGTATGTATATGTATACATAAACACATACACACCCACATGCATGCTTATACGTATATGTATGTGTGTGTGTGTGTGTATGTATTTTATTTTCCTCTTCGTCTCCTGTTTGTTCCTGTAAAATTAAAGTTTAAGTTTAAAAATAAGAACTTTACACGCAAGCACATATTGTTACGCATATCATAAAATAACAATATGATATAGTATAATGTAATGACACGCACCATCAACACACTCGATAACTCGATTATTAATCTCCCTCGATTTTCAAGCTCCCTTCAACGTGCATTTCCAGATGAAAACCGGCATTTTTCTGCTCCAGTTTAGGTCGAATAAAGGACGCACACAATTGCGTCACTTAGATCGATACATTTCCAGCACCTCTGACAGTGTCAAATCAAAAATTGGTGGCGGTGTGAAGACAGCTTGTGAAGGTCACTCTCCGCAGAACAGCTAATCATCTATTTCGATTTTAGTAATCACGGAAGATTGACAGCTGTCTCACCTTTAACTACAGCGGGTTCAAGGACAAGACCCTCTTTGTTGAAAGAGAATCCGAATTCTAAAGATTTCGCATAAATTAAGTTAAAAATAGACGGGAAATGAAAGAGAATGTATTTCAAAGACCACGGAAAGTGTATGGCGTCATTTCAAAAGGTACATATTTTTTTCAATTTGAATTTCCTGTACAACATTTACTTTCACTCAAGAATCTGTCTATGAGCATTTTATGCATACAAGAGCTAATTACCTCTATAAGAAGAATCAATGAGGAATCAAGCTCCACCCTCTAAAATAAAGTTTTCGAGTTTTGACGTCAAATGAGGTGTGTTAACTGCATTATTATCATCTTATTGGCCATTTCTTTTCCTTATGGCATAATTATAAGGATAAAATGCCTAATAAAATCCGGAGAAGGAACAAATACGAAAGTTACTGTTCAAGAGGTAAATTTTAGATGTAATTGCGCTTCTTGTTGAAAAAAAAAGACAATGCTCTCCAAGTTATATACAATGCTCATCTTCGTTTTCAATTTTTCTTGGTGCATTTTTGCACGTTATTTGCCCACATATTTGACGTTAGTACAGACAAATAAGTACACTGGAGTTCATAATGAAATACGTATACATACATACATATATACATATATATACAGAAAACTTTTCCGAGCATTACTTCTTTTATTACTAATTTTTGATCTTTGCAAGAATTTATGACGCACCCGGTATATATATATATATATATATATATACACTGTATACAGGGTGGTCATAAAAAACTTTGCCGATATATGGACCTCTAGCGGCTGTTCCATTCAACCGATCGAGATGAGATTTCAGATATAGTTATTCAGAGGTATGAGCTCGGGATTCTGTGAACGGCAACAAAGTGGCGTTCACGTTTACGGTTATAGGTACACAAACTCGAAATTTTCGAATGGCAACGCCCACTTTTTTCCGTCTCAAAATGGTCAGCGCATGCGAAAACCCCAGAGAGCTTGGAACGGTACGTATATCACTAAAAGCGGACGCGTTATGGAACGAACAAAAACAGCTCTACGAACGGCCAACATAAACACGATCGGGGTGCACGGAGGAAATTTGCATATGACAGTGGCAAGACACCAATCTATGATGACAACACAGATCGGACAAAAGAAAATTTTTATTTGCATTACACATTTTCCACATGGGTGTCATCACAGATCGTTCGCAAAGCTGTTTTTTGTGCGTGTATAACGCGTCCGTTTTTTGTGATACACGTACCGTTCTTTAGTCTTTTCGCATGCGCTGACCATTTTGAGACGGGAAAAGCGGAAGATACCGTGCTGCAGTGACTGTACAGGTTTTCCTGCCGGATACAGGACACGGCTCTTCATAAAATAAAGAGCCCAGAATATAAGAGGCGGTGAAACCGCGCCAAACAGTTACATGAGGAGAATGCAGTGGTTGTCTCAGGTACTCACGAGGTTTGGCGTCGGCCAGATACGACTGTTTTGCGCATTAACGTCACCATGCAGTGAACAGTGGGCTTCATCAGTCCACATGACGTTCAGCAATTATTGTGGATTACGTTTCATTTGTGCCAGAGCCCATGTAGCAAAGTTTTGTCTTGCATCTGTATCTGCCGGTAATAATTGGTAAAGTGCTTGGATTTTGTACGGATACAGACTCAACATACCGTGTAGAATACGTCGAATCAACGCGACGGTTCCGGAATCCCCATTCTTCTCCCAGCTTCCCGTTCACTGCTACTCCCTGTTGATGTCTCGGCTGCCAAATCTTCCATGACACTTTGTACAACATGGACGCGGTCCACGCTCAAGGATGGTCTGCCACTTCGTGGACTATCCCCCAAACTCCCCGTTTCCTCAAAATGTCGTACTAAATTCAGTATCCCATTCAATGAAATAGGGCGTTTTTGCGCCTTCAGTCCTTTCTCCGTGCGAAACTTTCGCAATGCAACAGTTGTGGATTCACTATTCTTGTAGAAAAGTTTAAACACCAATGCTCGATCTGGTAAGGAAAGCATTCTGCCGGCTTCGAATGACAGTTCCATTTCCATGCAGGTCTGAGCACCATATTTCGGTTACTTTTGGAAACTTTTCTTTTTTACATGGTAAAAAAATTCAATGTCCATCAGATCCTATTGGCGCAAACAGAAAATTTTTTCGAGCATTACATATTTTATTGCGAATTTTTGAACTCTGCAGGAATTTATGACGCACCCGGTATATATATATATATATATATATATATATATATATATATATATACATACACATATACACATGCAGTGGTACCTCGACTTACAAGTATCCCAACTTACGAGACTTTTGAGATACGAGCAGTCTCTCAGCCGATTTTTTGTCTTGAGCTGCGAGCTAAAATTCGGGTTACGAGCCAGCCTCAGATACTCCACCGCTAGTTTGTGCAGTGAACATCAAGTAACGTTCTCGTCAAATGAGCACACGAGAAACATATAATATTTATAATCTTTGTGTACGATTATTACACGATTACATACTTACTAGCTGAATACCCGTGCTTCGCTACGGAGTACATTTTAGGATAACTACAATGAAAAAATAATGAGATTGCTTTTTACAGGATATCCATAAAACAATATTTTTTGTTTTTTCATTGGGTGGAACTAATATTACCAGGCTCGTCCGCGAACTTACGCGTGAGCAAGCTACGTAAATCTGCAGTGGGAAAAACAATTTTCTCTTAAATATACGCCAGCGTATTTTAAAGTTTGGCCTTATTTATCGCATGGTAAAACATACTTTGAAGAGAAATTGCAGTGTCTTAAAGTCAAAAGGGGTGGGTGGGTAATAGAGTATTAGAGGAATGCGGGGCACGACCAATTTTTCTCCTTGAGCACAACCGTTTAAAATAATGGCTTCAATTAAATTTTTATGAGGGGATTTGACTTGTAGTCTAATGCCATTACACAATTTCGCTTGTTTTAAATTCCGATGGAGCATTACGGGTGTGCCTTTCCACAAATAGAGCCTGTGGTATGGAAGACATGGTGACTTAAGGAAATTTAAAAACTCTACCCGGGTAGTTAACGGAATCGTCTGAATTACAGACAGTGTCTATCGACTGTCAAAATTTCAGCCCTTTAGGTCCAGTGGTTTGGTCTGTGCGTTATCTGTCAGTCAGTCACGGAACTACACTGAAGTGCCACTGAATTAGGGATAGCAAAGCCTATGCAAATTGTGTAGCGCTGCGCATCATGTATACGCAAGTGAGGGCGCTGTGGTAACTGCATATACAGCGCGTACTGTGGTTGTTCTGAATTAGTTGTTGGAATTGCCAGTATGGGTAAACTGCCTGATTTAGACGCCTTCGATCGTGGACAAATCGTAGGTGCGCGACGCATGGGCCATTCAATTTCCGAAATCGTCAGACAGCTAGGATTTTCAAGGTCGACAGTGTCAAGAGTATACCAAGAATACATGGATGGTGGAAAACAAACTAGCGATCGGGCAAACTGCAAAGGACAATTAGCCTTGACAGTGCGTGGTGAGAGACGGCTCAGGCGTATTGTACGTAGCCAGCGAAGCCAAACATTAGCTCAAATTACCACCCAGTTTAATGACGGTGCCAGTCGTACAGTCAGTAAACGGACTGTGCAACGCTCGCTTCACCGTATGGCCCGTTGCACACACGGCGTAGGCGGACGTCGTTCTAAAAGTACAGCTTACACACACGGCGAAAAACTCCGTCGCCGGGGAAAAGGCCCACCCCTCCTTTTCGAATCCTTCACGTGTCCAAGAAAACCAGAAGGGTTGCACCTACGCCCACCTCCCCCCAGCCGGGATCGGAGGAGCCCTCCTTTTCGAATCCCCTTTACGATTCCAAGAAAACCAGCGCCTCCCCCCCCAGCAAACCCCCAAACACCCCTCTCGCAAATGACCCTACGACGGTAGAGTCCGCTGTGTGTGTAAGCGTGCATAGGGTCACATGGATAACTAGTTCAATCCGGCGTCAACGAATCCGCCAGCGCACAGTGGCACTCGACAGCTGCACCAGCTACCGTCGAAGAAAAATTTCATTTTCCGCTGTGTGTGCAAGCTCCAATTGACTTCTGTGGTCTACTGTTGGAACGACGTCCGATGGAAAATTTCCGCTAGAGATAAAAACGCTGTGTGTGCAACGGGCCTATGGGTTTCGGGATCCGTCGACCTACGAGAGTACCATTGCTCTATACTCGCCATCGGGCTGCACGTCTTGCCTGGGCAAGAGAGCACAGAGACTGGAATGTAGAGGACTGGAAACGAGTAGCATGGAGTGATGAGTCTCGATTCCGACTACTTAACGCCGACGGGAGGCTGAGAATATGGCGTCAGGCTCATGAAGCCATGGATCCTGCATGCCTGGCTGGAACTGTACAAGGGCATGGTGGCTCAATCATGGTCTGGGGTGTTTTTTCGTGGCACAGTTTGGGATCTTTGGTGCGTGTACCAACCTCCCTCAATGCAATTCGGTACGTAGAGTTGCTGCGCGATCACCTCCATCCGTTTATGCTGTTCTGTTATCCGCACGGTAATGGAGTTTTCCAGCAAGACAACTGTACCTCTCACAAGTCCCGGTTGGCTACTGGCTGGTTGGATGAGCATTCCTCTGACTTCTCTGTCATGAATTGGCCACCTAGAAGCCCAGACTTAAATCCTATTGAGCATCTTTGGGATGTTTTGGAACAAGACGTGAAAGGCCATCACACAGCACCAAAGAACCTTACTGAATTATGGACAGCTTTAGCCAATATTTGGCAAGCCATTCCCGTGGAACGTTTCCAGAAACTTGTTGAATCTATGCCTCGTCGTGTAGCAGCCGTTATCAAGGCCAGAGGAGGCCCAACTCGTTACTAGGTAGGTATCCCTAATTCAGTGGCACTTCAGTGTATTTTATATACAGTACAAATCGTTTATAAGAACATCCAGGGGACTTTAAAAACTGGTTCTTATAATCGATAGTTTTTATATCCGATAGATAACTTAAAACTTCTGGAAATACCAAATTCACTGTCACATAATTTCTATTTACACCTGAAACATGACGTTCAAAAAATGATTAAAAGGTTCAAGTTCAATCAAAATTATGTAGCTATTATGAATGTGCGTACATAATGCAATATTTTTCTTTTCCGTGTTTATTCATTTTCTGAAAAATAGTCAGTAATATTTGTTTGTTTAGTTTTTTTTTTAAATAAAAATAATTTTCGGTTATTGCGACAAGCTTTAAACTGTAGGTCCCGGTCTAATTATCCCTCGTGTAGCAAAAAGTTGACCGTAGCGCTCCAAACCAAACCTGGTGGCACGGCCTTCGTTTCTCCACTGATTCTTCCGAACACAATGGAATGCGTCTCCCGAAATCTCTGGATCCACGAAGTTGAACAAACGAAATCGTGTTTTTTAAAGAGCTTCGCAAATTCATTTGTTTTCGCTTGCAAAATCGGTTCGATAAGGGGAATGTTGGCACTCCTTTGAATTTTAAACCATTGCAAAAGGGCTTCTTCTATGTCAGCATGTGGACTTTTTCGAAGTTTCTTAATTTTAAACAGTTTTTTTTAGATAAAAAATGGATAAAATAGTTGAAGAACAACGTGCTGCTACTTCCCAATTAACATGTTCTTATAAGCGATTTATTTTTCCAGAAACAAATTAATTTTAAGTCACTAAAAGCGATATGTTCTTATTAACGATGTTATTATAACCGGATTTTATATCCATCATTACACATGAGAATTGGCCGGGAACTAATAATTCCGTTCTTTTAAGCGATATGTTTTTATAACCGGTGTTCTTATAAACAGTTTTTACTGTATATAGATTATTATAAGACTACTTTCCAGTCTTAAACGAGAGATTAACTCTCAACAATTATCACACGGGGCAGCTTGCTCTGTCCACACTTGAGTCGCTCTCCGAAACCGAACAGTATCCAACCTTTAATTTCAAAAACACTCTAAAAGAGGGGATGAAACATACCCCAAGTTTTTATCAAAAACTCCTACAGATGAAGGAAACGAAAGCGGGGGCGTAAAGGGCAAAAATCAGCGAATAAGATTCAGGTATTCAGCGTAACCTTTCCCCTCCACCTTCGTCAGCATCATCAATGCGTCTATCTCCAAGATAAATGTTTTACATTTTTTATATGTATAAAACAGTTCCGTGACTGATTGACTGACTGACTGACAGATAACGCACAGATCAAACCGCTGCGTCTAAAGGGTCGCTAAAGGGCTGAAATTTTTCATGGCGATTCTTCTTATAGTGCAGGGGTGCACTAAGAAAGATTTTTGAAAAATTCTGCTTAGTTTTTTTAAATTAAATTTTTAGGCTGTTTTTGTAACATTTTTCAAGTTTGAATTTAAAATAATAATTCGAGGGTTATAAAATTTATACCACAAGAAAGATCATAAAAATTTCTTTAAAATGAAATCTTTTTCGAATATTTACCTCCATTTTCTGATTTTTGGTGAGTTTTTAAAGATTAATTTTTAGAATTGAACTTATTAAATGTTGATCACGAGATTTCTTTTCTTTTTGTGATACTTTAAATTAATTTTGCGTCACGTGCATAACAACGAAATAAATTGACAAAAAATATTAAAATACAGTAAAAGATAAAATTTAACCAATAGACTAATTGAGATGGAAGATTTTTAAGAATTTAATTCAAATTAGTATGTTATATGGATATTAAATTAAACCTATATATAAAACAGTTCCGTGCAATTTCCCCTCAAAGTTATGGACGATAAATAAGTCTCAAGGGCAAATTTTAAAATACGCTGGCGTAGATTTAAGAGAAAATTGTTTCTCCCCCGGTCAGTTTTACGTAGCTTACTCACGCGTAAGTTCGCGGACGAGCCTGGTAATATTATTTCCGCCCAATGAAGAAACAATATTGTTTATTAGGAAATCCTCTAAAAAGCAATTTCATTATTTTTTTCATTGTAGTTATCCTAAAATGTACTCCATAGTGAAGCCCGGGTATTCAACTAGTACTTAATAAAACAGTTTATTGCAGTACAGTCCACTGTATGTTTTTATACAATATATGTTATTTATAAATACATTTTTTTTCTTATTAAAAAATGCAACAAAAAATTGCATTTTTAGGGGGTTGGGGGTTGGTACGGATTAATGCCGTTTCAATTCATTTCAATGGGGGAAAATTGATTACTTTTATTCGTTCATTTTGAAAACGGTCTAGGTCTTTTCCCAGACAATGCTCTAAGTCAGTTACATTCTTTATTCCTTTGGTTTGCTGCAAAGTCTAAATAAAAAACTGACCATTTCGATTTTGCAACGAAGTTTTCTCTTCTCGTAAGGCTCGTTCCATTTTTTATAGTTGTTCTCTGGGACATAGACGAAATATCAAAGAGCACACGAAAGCTTTCGCCCTATCTGAGCAAATGCCTCCTAACTCTGCCTCAGTAAGAACAGTGTACATTTTATTACTAATATGCTAGCCCTGTCCCTTTAGATTCCACCGAAATATTAAAGGAATTGAATGATAAAATTAAAAAAATGCGAAATTTTATTTTTTTCTATAAAAGAAAAAAATGCGAAAATGACTAGGTGGAAGGAATAATACAGAATTTTTAGTGTTTATTACGTCGCAATTAATTCATTTTATTTTAAAGTTGTTGTTTTTAATTTGAACAATATCTGGTAAATTGTTGTTACACACCCACACACACTCACTTGTACACATGCAAGTCGAAATTGGAATTTAGAAAGAGAGGAAAAATCAAATTCAGGAGATATTTTTCAAGTAGAATATAATTATAACATTTCTTTAACTACGATGCCACCATTATCATTAAACAATTGATTGTTCATGAAAGATGTGATTTTTTTTGTAAATATATTTTACACCTTGACTGTTTTTTTTTAACAATTTTAGAGTATAAACTTGAAGGCCACTGAATAAAGCAATGAAAGAAATCAGGTACTTCACCCTGTGTAATAGCGAAAACTGCTTTGAAAGCACTACAGTTACAGTGAAGCGTATCTCTTTACAACAAAAGTGAGGCAAGTTCATCTCAACGGAAAATCATTGAATGAAGGATCCTTTCTTCTTTCAGAAACCATCCTTGAACCAATGGTAACTTTGAAATTGTTTGATGAAAGGGTGTTATCATTAAATTCAATTTTATGAATTTTTTATTATTTTAGTTTTCTAACCTGTTTTTCTATTACTTTAAACATTTTTGTATTTATCTTCTCTCTTAATAAAATGGGATGTTTGCACTGTATCACAAAAGAATTTATGCTAAATTCCATTTCTCATAAATTTATCTTGTGCAATGTTGTGGTTTGTTTCCGATTTTTTCTCCCGTTAAGGTTGCTGTGTGCTAACCCTATTGGATTCGCTCACCTCAATGTTAACCTATGGAGAAAATGTGTCCAAGGATTGCCGACTTGGATTGAAAGATTTTTTTAATTGTACTCCATGACAGAGAAATTTTAAACCTTGGGGCATTTTTAATTTTTTAAACACAAATAAAGTTTTAATATTTAAATTATTCAGAGAAAAAAAATCTGGTATAGTGTTTTTAACGCTTGTTAATTCCTTTGGGGGACGAAATTTATAAAATGAATCCTGTTACAAGGTGCAGCAAAGTTCAGGCTATCTTAAAATTTCCATTTTTATTGGATTGTCGGCAGTTATGTAGTTGTAAATTGTAGACAAATTTTCTCCATAGCTTAACATTGAGATAAGCGAATCCAATAGGGTTAGTACACAGCAGCCTTACGTTCATACCCCAATATGTAAATATAGCTAACGAGCAATATTATCAACTTCAGGTATACATTCATGGAAAAGACACGCTTACGACCATTTGTTAAAAATAACCAATTTTAAAGACTCCTTATACTGAAAAATTTATAAAATAATACATTTCGTTTCGTTTTCGTAAGGAAAACTGCAGAGAAAACGCAAACAATCGCAAAATTAACTTTTCGATTCCTGGACTTAAAATACAAAATTTTGATCCTAAAACCATACCAGAGGTTAAGAGAGTGCATGTGTGCAGGTGCAAAACTGTTATCCTTTCTATTTATTTATCCTACAGTCTCGCTCGTCAGATTGATTATGATTTCAAATAGTGTCTTGTGTGGCAAAAATTAAAAGAAAAATAACATATTCACGAGACTGGAAGGTCAAATTCTCTACACGCCGTCTCTAGTTGAAGAAGATTTCTTCTCTCTATAAACCAGTAGTTCCCATCTAAAACCCGTAGAAGTTCACGGGCCACTAAGCCAGAAATTGAACCATTTGCTGACCACTACCACATCCCACCGACTTGAGGGGGGGGGGGGAGAATCTTCCGGGGGTATAGGGGTATAGAATATCCCTCAGGCAAAAGGGATACAGGATTAACGTACTCCTATTCTAACGTATCATATTCTAATAATAAAATAATTATGTTAAACTTTTAAGAAATTTTAATTCAACACCTGATAGTTATCGGATATATTCGGATATATGAGATATATTTCTAGTTCAATGAGCATTGTTTTCAAAATCCCCGTTTATTTGGCAACTTTTTTATATGTGGGGCCGGACCACTTCCGAGGCTCTCGCGGACCACCTGTCGTCCGCAGACCACCGAGAACCACTGCTATATACTGAGGAAGTTAGGTGTGAGAGAGTTTGACCAAAATTCCAGCTTGAAAAAAACGAGTGTTAAAACAATAAATATAGTATATTTAATGTAATCGATAATTAGTATGTCAGATATAAATTAGTTGATATACATGGGTCTTTACTCGTATAAATGGGTCTTTTAATTGTATTTTCTCGTTGCTTTGGAATCTATAGCTCTTATATAAGTGTCTTATATAAGCATGGTTTCTTAACCTGTGGTCCATGGACCTCTTTGGGGTCTGTGAATAAAATTCAGGGGGTCCACCAAGTTAGAGGAGAGTTCTAATTCAGGAACTGTTGCAAAAGACAATTTCTAGACATTTTATTTGAAATTAAAATTGATGAATAGGTTAAATTCAAAAATTGAAAAAAAGATCCACGTAGAAGCCATTGAGTTTGAATTCATTCAGATGTACAACTATGCAGTGGTCATCCGGTAAATAATACAGCATTAAAGTATAAATACATTATTAAATCACAAATTTGTTTTTTTGATACATTGATTTCTTTTGTAATTCTTTGTATTCATTTTATGCATATCTTTCCCATTCTAGATTACGAATATAATCGATTATAATTAGAAATTTTAGAACTATTTGTTGCTTTATTACATTTCTAACTTTTCTTTTAAACGATTCTTATGCCATTATTTATTAACAGAAGGAGAGATCTATTACTTTCCCCAGATTATCAAATAGATCCAAGACACTAAAATCTTGGGATCTTAACCCCTTGGTTAAGAACAATTGAATCGGTCATTTTGAAAAGGAGTTATCTCCGCTTTTCTCCAACTTTTCTGGGGCCCCCCCAAGTTTAAAAAAATATTAACAAATTATATTTTTGCATCAGGATGGATGCCTTATAAACATAATAAATACTAAATTTAGTCTAACTAATATTGCATGAAGACGAGTTATAGTTTTTTGCTTCTCAGGAAAAATTTTAAAAAATGGAGATAACTCCTTTTCAAATTGACCGATTCAATTACTCTAGAGTTTTCCTTCTGTATAGAAAAATGTGCATAAAACTTTAGCAAACCAATATTATTATAATTTATTCCTTCCACTCACATGGTATTATGGTTAGCGTCGTGAGCTGCCAGACAGTGGCCTTTGGTTCAAATCCCAAATAATGTTTCGTCGTTGCCGTGTTGTCCCCTCATAGGAAGCAATGCTGGCTCACCTAAATGGTGCTCCCATAATAAAGTAGTGCGCTGTGAATAACAAAAGGCGAACGTCTCACCGCAAGTGCCTCCGGATTAGAAAAAAAAAAAAAACCTATTTATAGTTTTCTACATCCGAAGAACAAATAGTTCCATTTTAGAGTTATTCCTTTCTTACTTGTATTCACCGGGTTTGCTAGGCAGAACGGACAAAATAGGTGACACCAGTTCACACATACACTATGAACATATCAGAAGTGATAGTTTATAGATAGATTCAGAAAACGCAGCCACCTGTGGCAGGTTTCCATTTCTGTCACGATTTTTTACATTGTAAACTTTCTTGGATCGATTTCTTGAGGAACTCACATGATCTGAACAGTAAAGGAAAAAAAGCTCTTGTCACCAGTTCAAAAATAAAATTCTTTTAAGAGATTTTTGTTTGTATTAGCGCTTATCGGCTCCGTAGTTCTGAAAACTTCATTAGTCAGGCCCACAAGGGTTCCCCTTATCACGAATTATGAAACCCTTGTGAACCTTGCTGTTTATTAAAGTATTTACATTGTTTAAAGCAGTGGCGTAGTGAGTGGGGGAAGGGGGTCTATCATGCCCCGGGCGCCACTCGCAGAGGGGCACCAAATAGTCTTCAAAACAAATTATAATATATTATATTACTAGATGTTTTTCGGGGGGGGGACGCCAAAAAGGTATCGCGCCCAGGGCGCCAGTTATACTCGCTACGTCACTGGTTTAAAGTGTACCAAACCCTAAAACACAGACTTGCATGTGTTTTTATGTGAGCAGTATTTCTCAATTAAGGCTGCTGTGTACTAACTCTATTGGTATTCCCTCACCTCAATGTTAACCTATGGAGAAAATGTATCTAATATTGACAGCTAAATAGATGCCGATAATCCAATTAAGAGGGTATTTTCAGATAATCTGTTCTTTTCTGCCCCTTGCAACAGTACTCATTTTAAGAATTTTGTTCGCCAAAAGAATTTATAAGCGTTTAAAACACATTATACCGGATTTTTTCCCCGAATAATTTAAATTTCGATATATCATTTGCCTTTTTTTTTAAACAAAAAATGTCCAAAGGAGTACAATTTAAAAAACAAATCTTTCAATCCCAGTCAACAATCCTTGTACACATTTACTCTGTAGGTTAACAATGAGATGAGCGAATCCCATAGGGTTAGTACACATCAGCCTTAAAAAAGCCTTGAGATGTACTTAAATAAATTTGTTTTACATTGTTATCGGTTCCTCATAGAGAATAACACGGAATTAATTATAGGAATGAATACCGCTAAAGCGTGAGCCCACACATTCCCACGCACACACACCTCCTGGATGTTCTCCTACCAGGTTCTTCTTAAAAGTACCCATCGTCATAATACAAAAGGGAATTGAATAATTTTTCATGTAAAATAGGCCCAAACTGTCACCCATTTCCCATTCCACGGCATCATTTTATGAAGATTGGTGACCGCGCCGGTGACCTTAGAGGCCAAGTTCGAGGTCATCCAATCTAAATTTTTGGTGGTCAAAAGTTAACATTGCATTCTAAGATGCGTAGTAGTATGGCCTCTTTACGGTGGAAAGTAATGTATGGAGAAAACACGGCCTCTCTCTTTCTCTTTATTTATTTTTTCGTTAAGGAGGTCACCTCAAAGCCCATTATACTCTCTGGAGGTCAAGACATATTCTTATGCCAAATTTCAAGTTCATAGGATTCCTGAAAAGGGCCGGACAGGCGTAGAAACATGTATATTCATAATCTTTAAATGTAGGGATTATATGAATAAAAAGATGATAGATTTTAAATTGCGTTATGGAAAAAAAATAGCACAACGGAACACAACAGCATTTAATATTTTAGTTTTAAGTTTTAAAATAAAATGTAACAAAAATTCAGATGATAAATAAGTTAAAAAAGAACCCGATTCGAGATTTTAATTATCGTGGGGTGAAACACATGATTTTGAGAAAACGCTGATCAAAGATTTTTTTCTTTTTACTTCTTTGGTACTAACATTATTAAATCAAATTAAGTTATAGCACTGGAGTTTTTTTCCTAACTACGAACCAGTCTTGGCTCTCATATGCTTATTCTATATTATTATCCTCAGGATGGTTAGTGTGTTTCACCTATACAAACTACTAGGCTTGAGTACTTAATCTGATTACAAAACTTTGAAAAAAATAAAATAAATAAAGATATGACTTAGTGAGTTTCACCAGTAGAGACATCTCCTTTTTTTGGTCAAGAAAAGCTGAAAATCAAAAAATCGATAATTTTGACTTAGTGTGTTTCACTTGTAACCCCACGATATACTCCAAGATGCATCTGATTAAGTTCATCATTTATTCTCTCTTTTTTAAGGTATCTTCACTCTGAACACTTTTCTTTTTCAAAAACAGGCTGTACTGATTAAATACTTATTTTAGTTCAGATGTGATATAAAATCATGAAAACAAATATAATTTTGGTAACTATTACATAACATTTTAAAATAGAGGGAATTTTTTATAAATCTTTTGTACAATCTAGCCAGAGACCCTACACCCCATTCAACTAATTTTAATTTCCTCTATACTGTATACTATTGTGACACTTACCTGTGTTCCGAAGTAAAAGTTTTACAATATTTCCAAAAATCGCTGAAATATACCAAAAATATTTAAGGTAGTCTCTTCTAAACAAAATTACCGCGGGTTATTAACGTAGGATTACTTATCGTTGCTTACCTCTTTTATATGTATATATATACTAGCTGAAAACCCGCGCTTCGCTTCGGAGTACATTCAAATTAAATACAACGGTCAATGTATGCAATTAATGCCAAAAAAATAAATATATATATTTATAATAAATGCGACGATCATTGTATACAATTGATGTAAAATGAATATATATATATATTTATAAAAAAATCGTAAGGGATATTTATTTTTTTTTGATAATATCCAATCGTCTGCTGCATTAGAAAGAGAAAAAAATATTTTTTTTGTCTATTTAGTTGTTACGCACGTGACGATAAATTTATTGAAAGTACCAGAAAAAGAAATCACGTGATCAGCATTTAATAAATTAAATTCTAAAAATTAATCTTTAAAAATTCACCAAAAATCAGGAAATGGAGTTAAAAATTCGAAAAAAATTTCATTTTGAAGGAATTTTTATGTTCTTTCTCGTGATATAAATTTTATAACCCTCAATGTATTATTTTAAATGCAAACGTAAAAAAAGTTTTAAAAAAGTTTAAAAAACAGCTTAAAAATTTAATTTAAAAAAATCTAAGAAGAATTTTTGAAAAATCTTTCTTAGTGCACCCCTACATTATTAGAAGAATCGCCATGCAAAATTTCAGCCCTTTAGGTCCAGCAGTTTGGTCTGTGCGTTGTATGTCAGTCAGTCAGTGAATGAATGAATGAATGAATGAATGAGTCAGTTACGGAACTGTTTTATATATATAGATATATATATGTATGTGTTATGTATATAAGTATCTATATATATACGTACGTATGCATATATATATATATATATATATATATATATATATATATATATATATATATATATATATATATATATATATATATATATATATCGGACCACATCGGGACGCGATCATTTTGGTCCTAATAACCGGCTGGTCCGATTAAACGAACATGCCGGGATGTTACAAGACGGGATTCGGTCCGATTAACCGTTGGCCCAATTAACCGGTATCGACTATATATATATATATATATATATATATATATATATATATATATGTCAAAAATTTGACGCATTTTGGTACTTTTCTATCTAACTGTTTGCTGCTTGCCCAAGCAGCTGGGTTTGGAGCGCAGCCAAAATTATAACTGCCGACGACGGACGATTTTAGCGTCTGGAATTTTGCTCTCTGGGGGACCGTTATGGAGGAACGTAATCTTAAGTTAAAAAAGTGAGAAAACACTCATTCCTTTTTAAAATTACCTGTAGAATGATTAAATTCACACATATCGCTTAGATTTTAGTTCAGAATATAGTAATATGTATTAAAACACTATTGTCAAAATTTCATTGAAATATATTAAAAGCTTTTTTAAAATATTAACTTTCTCGTTTACAATAGTAACCGAAAAATTCTAGAATTTTCTAGAAAAGGCATTTAAAGATGCTACTTCCGGTCTTTTAGCATGTCTTTCGGTTTCTTAAATTGGCCATAAGTTCACATCCAATGATCGTAGGAATAAACGTAAAGCAGTTTTAGATTCCTAAAAGATTGGCCTTTGAAATAAAGCAATAAAAAAATTCGAAATTTTGCACTAAAACAGTGATTTCAACTTAGGCAGATACCAGCCGCCAAACGATAGTACCTTGAAAAATCAGTTTAAACGGTAATTACGTTAAGCCGTTACTGTTTACTATTATGTATACTCGTTAAGGTTTCAAAGCACACTCCCCAAAATGAAACATTAATCAAGAGTAAACTCCCAAGGTACTTTCTATTTACGATTTTTCAAAACTTCTAAATTTCAGCCATTATATAACTTTACAAACGCATTGAAATCATTACAAAATGATTCTAGAAAAATGGTGAGATTAGTAAATAAGGAACTATTATAAAAAATCTTGCCTACAATTCTTCATGTATGTATGTTAAAAAAAACTAAAAATTGTTAAGTATATATCTGGAAAAAACTAAATCTTTCAAAATTCATTCAAAATGGATCTAATGAAGCAGAAATAAGAAACTAGTCAAGGTAAACCTACGTAGAATTTTCCAGACATACATATAAAGGAATTTAGAGGTCGAAATTCTGAGTCACGACGAAGAAAGGTTATGATTTAAAAATCTAATATAATGATTAAATCTGGGGTAAAAAATTTACACATATATACCTATGTTTTACGAATTAAATATAGTTGGCGGAAATTCAGGCTATAAAAGAGACAATGATGAAAGTTCTTTGTTGAAAACCATATATTTAAATTTTTTGTACCATCCTTTGGTTTTAATTGCATTCTTTTAGACAGGGAAGTCGTGTTAGTAAACTTTCAAAAGTCTAATTGGGAATATGCCAGCGCGTATTTGATGCATCATAGAAAATCCTCACACTGGTGATTATTACTCAATGATGCGGAAAAAAAGTTACTGGAGAACTGAATTGATACGTTATTGAAAAGAGATTTTAGGACGCTATAACGTGAAGTTCTATTATGGTTTCATTATTATTGTTATTAATAATATTATTATAATTTATCCTCTGATTGATACACGTCAGTTGTAATACTAATAAATCCTTTTTTCCTGGAAATTAATGTGTAGTAAAAATAAATATAAATACTAAAATAGGATTTATACAAAATTATATTCGGCGCTTCAAATTATTCAGCTAGTTCACCCTTCTATTTCCTTTTCTGTTTAAAGTAAATGCGTGCCATCGCTTTTCAATTCTAACTGAAGCAGTACTTCTAGGTGTTCGTGTAAGAGAAGTGCTTTATTGCGGCTTCTTAAGACCCTCAGCTTTAGAGGGATTTGTTTGTTTGTTTTAGAATACGTTACGGCCAGTTACCTTTTAGCTATATTGCTATGAAAGCATTTGTCTATTTATAATGTCTGCAGTAAGTTAATTTATTTATAGGTTTACGAAGAAAAGGAACTAAAGTCAGGAAAAATAACCTTCCAGGTGCCATATATCTTTTACAGAGAGAAAGTTGTAAGACCAGAAAACAATCGAAACTGATTATTTTATTCGATTTTACGGCAAATTTTAATGATACCATCAAGTTACTCTGCTGAAATCAAAATAGACTAAACAAGACGCAGCTCCCTTCGTTTTAATGTCCGTTACTAATATCGCCGGATGATCGCCGGATGATGGCCTAATGGCTAGGGCGCTGGCATTCGGTACCAAAGTCTGTGGGATCGATTCCTCCTCTTGGCACGGCGTTTGTAGCCGTTCGGAATCGGCTTTAAGCAGTAGGTCCCGGTCTAATTCTCCGTCGTGTAGCAAAAATTGACCGTAGCGCTCCAAACCAAACCATTACCAATATCAGAATGATTTTTGATAATTCTTTCCTCGTTTCTAACTTTAAAGAAGTAACTATATCTTTGATTTCTATCTATTAATAATGTACCCTTATATTTTACTTTAAAAATACTATTAAAATTAGACAACTATTTCCAATGTTCTAAAGTTTTTGATAATGTCATTGTATTAATAATTTAATTAGTAATTTTGATATTCGCGAAATTTCTAATATCCTAGTAATTTTGATAACATCCTTATATTTAACAATTATCTACTTCACTCCAAGTTAAAAAAAAATATTCATTTTCTTTTACGATAGAGAGATTCTTACACTTGATTCAGAAATCAACAAATTAAAATTGATTCTTAAATCTAACCGAAAACAAATTTGAAATATTTATTAGAAGGTAAGCAGTTTAAATATCAATTAAATCCACAGTGAATATCATTGAACCGCTTAAACCCGCAATACCTTTGAAGGGATTTTATCTAGTTTCTTGCCAATAGGTGTAACCCTTCGTGCGGTTTAATGCATTTCAGATTTATCCGCCAGGACAGTCTCACTTCCTGTTCTGAACCATGAAAACATCTGATTCAGATTCTGAACCATGAAAACTTGAAATGATTCTATGGGCCTGTTCATATAGGAGTCCGTTGCGTTGCGTTGCGTTGCGTTAAGGAAAAGATGAAGTTGAGACGAAAATAAACCAATCATATGCCTCCAAACGATTAGCAATGAAATTTTTAACGCCTATGATTGGTTTATTTTCGTCTCAACGTCATCTTTTCCTTAACGCAACGCAACGGACTCCTGTGTGAACAGACCCTTAGGCCGGTATTACACTTTTAAAAGTTCTTTGACAAAGATCTCTTATAAAACTTATTTCTATCTTTGAATAAAAGTTACACATAAAAGAAATGGTATGACCTCAAAATGCTCCTATTACACTACGTAAAGGATTTTATAAAAGTTTAGAGTCATTACAACTATAGAGAAAGAAGTTGTACCTGCTGCTGTTGTAGCTAGTGTAGCTTCGGCAGCCGTCATAATGGCTTTAATGGCGAAAAAAGTAAGAAAAAGAAACTTTTGTAGGTTAAACCGTGGATTGCTCGGCATGATTTGAAGGAGGTCCATCAAAATTTGCTCCAAGAAATGGCAGTGGAGGATCAAAGAAGTTATATCAATTTTTTGAGGATAGATGAAGATACCTTTAAATTCTTAGCCCTGAAGGTGAGGCCTTTTATATCACGGGAAATGACACATTTACGAAATCCAATCAGCGTTGAGAAACACCTTTTGGTTACTCTGCGATATTTAGCCAACGGAGAGTCCTACATAGTTCCCCGCTGCTTACTCTCTGAAAGCCTGCACTAGAGGGCTTGGCCCAGGAAGTGCAGTTAGACCCATTTTCTTATGTTCTTATGATCGCATCCCCCGGTGTTCACTCTCAAGCATCATACCAGAAACCTGTCAAGACATTTATGAAGCCCCGAAGGAAGAGTTTTTGGAAATAAGTATCTATTTATGAATATAATGATTTGACTGCTAATATGTTGCTTTATTTTGTAGCAGTAGGTACAGTTTATCAACTAACTTGCGGATGT
This sequence comes from Dolomedes plantarius, assembly GCA_907164885.2. NCBI lineage: Eukaryota > Metazoa > Arthropoda > Arachnida > Araneae > Dolomedidae > Dolomedes > Dolomedes plantarius. The sequence goes on along the minus strand of OU015498.1, from coordinate 96,752,606 downwards.
TTCAAGTTAGTTTGTTTTGTTGTTGAACACCCGCAATTATTTTGTAAGCTTCAAGACGTTTGTTTCGGTTTTTATAATGAATATTTCGAATGTCATATAAGAAATAATACTGTTCGTATTCCGATATTAAGAGCTTCGTCGCCGCCACAGACCAACTGTTGTCGGCCATGATTAACAACTAATCACCCCAGGAAAACTTTTATAAAATATAGGACGAAGAGCCTAACTATGATAAAAGAACTTCTATAAAAGTTTTCTTTTATCAAAGTTGAGATATTAAACTGCCATATTTCTCGTCCAACTTGTTTTGTAAAAGATCTTTGTCAAAGAACTTTTATAGTGTAATACCGACCTAAGAACTGAGCCGGGTAATTTCATTAGAAATTTCGCAGAAATGGTTCACACGTCATGATGAAGAACAAGTAATACATATTCCTTAGTATCAGGGAGTTGGAAATGAAATACTTGCATTTTTATGAGTTACCTTAGCATATAAATGAAATCCTCCCATTAAAATATCTTAGACTTTCCTATTGACAAACGTTGTCTGGCGTGGATAGGTGCTAATTTTGAAAGATAATCGGAAAGTTTTGTAGTTGGTATGTGTTTTTTTAATTAGAATTATTAAATAATATTAAAATACTATGAATTTTTGGTATTATTTAAATTTAAAATTAAAAAACATTGTAATTTTAGTAATTTCAAATTCTGTAAGATGTTGCGAATTGTTCAAATTGAAATATTGTGAGCATATCTTTCAACAATGACATTTTATAGAAAAATTCTCCAACGCCTCCGGTTTTGAGAGAATGTAAAGTGGATGATGGGTAAATTACGTAAAAATTAATCGACTCCCCTGTTGTAGACTGAAACCCTATTGTAAACTAATCTCTTAACGATTAAAGGCCTGTTCCCATAGGAATCCGGTAGCGGAAGCGTTAAAGTATTGAAATATATTTAACCAATGACAAACCTCCAAACGATAACCAACAAAATTTTTCACGCCTATGAATGGCTTATTTCCGTCTCAGCGCCATCTTTCCTTTTACGCTTCCGCTACCGGACTCCTATGTGAACAAGCCCTAACTGAGACAGAAAGAACAGGAGTGGTCCACTCATTAACTACTGCCTGTGCCTTCCATGCTTTACTAAACCTCTGCGATAGACTATATATATATATATGCCTTGTCATAGACTAAAGATAAAATTTAAACAAGAAATATAAATTTATTTGAAAATTATATATTAATATTCCTTAAGGAATATTTTTTACATCGAGTCTTTTTATTCTATTGAATAATATTTTAAAGCTCTAATTTTAAATTTCCAAATAAAAATTTCCGTTGGCTAACTGATGTTTGATATTGATCTTCGAAAAAATAAAATTGCAACTTTTGAAAAATTTCTGCTTTTTTTTACCCCAAACATTAATATAACATCATCTTCAAACTTGTTAAACAGGATCATGATATGGTCTGATGAAAAGTAGTCAGCACATCTGTCTGGAATACTGCGGGTCAAGGTATGGTTCCCGAATCAATTTAGACATGTTTAGAAAAAAAGAAAAGAAAAAACGTAAATTAGATTGTATGGCAGAATCGTGTATTTATAACTAACTTAAATACACAGCAAGAAAATTTACTGAGAAAATATTAAGGAGAGGATAAGGGACTTTCAACCTCGTTATTTTTAAATTTTCAAAATTTTACTCTCATATAAAATGAGAATAATTAGCATTATTTTCTACTAAGTTGAACACACAAATAAGTATTTGTTAAAGAGTTAGACCTGATTTTCAAAAAATACTTCAAAAAAGTTATTTTTCAAAATGATCCATGCGCGTTACTTTTCTTCTGATTTTTCCAAATTTCCCAGGATTGTCAATTGAAGTGTTTTCCACAAATCTGTGCATAATTCTTTGACACTACGAATATTTTTTAAATTTATAGACCATGAAATATAGCAAAAACATAAAAAACGACAAGCAAATTAAAAAAAATAAATATTTATGGCTTCCCCCCCCCCCCCCCACACAGACACAAAAAAAAAAAATCTTTGCACAACTATGTTTATATAATGTACGGTAAACCTATGTATAATAAAAAATGTAAAGCTTTTAATGATTTGGAATGCACATGAAGCATTTTGAAATATGCTAGCATTTTTGCATTTGTTTTTGAACAACATGCATTATTCTGCCAAAAATCCTTATTTTGAACTATAAGGGTCTTTAATGTAGTAAAAAAGAATATAAATTATTCTCATTTTGTATATAGAGTTAAAAATTGAAAATTAAAAAATTCGAGGTTGAAGATACCTTGTCCCCTTAAGTGAAAATTTCAAAACGTGAAGAATCTGGCAGTTGGTGACGAACGGAAAAATTAAATCGAAAAATCCAAACGTCGTAACGTGGGTGCGATCAATAAACCTTTAAGAATCGATCCGTTCTCTATCCCTTCTGTAAACATGCATAGCTTATGTACACAACAGCAGTCATGGACTTTAGTTTTTCCTCCCTCCTTAAGCTGTCTTTAGCTCGATATCGCTACCAAAAACACTCAAGAAATAAATTCCACAAACAAAACGTTCTGACGTTTACAGTGGCAATGGAGTTTTTAATTTTAAAAGTTTGAAGGAATAACTGGACTGTTAGAAGCAAAATCAATGACGTTTCTCCCATAAAAATACACCTATGTTTTCCCTTTTTGAACATATGAAGGAACGATTTGACAAACAGTAACTAATTAAGTTACGTTCCGTCCATTTATATGAAAAAATCCTGAAGTTTCAGATTTGGAGCTCTCAAAGGAAGAGCTTGACTGATAGTAACTAATCTGTTATTTCTGCTAATAAAAATACGGTCTCTTCCTGTTTTTTTTAATTTTTTTTAAAAGTTGATGGATTAGCTTTTCAGATTGTACCCAAAATTATTATTTTCTCCATTTATATCAGAATACTCTTTTCGGAAATTTGCCATTGTATGGATCAATATGTCTGGATCAATAGCTTATCTATACTTATATATAAAGAGAGAGTGATTTTGTACGTGGAGGGTAATCTCCAGAACCTATTTGGAAAATTCTTTCACTGTTGGAAAGGTACATTATTCCAGATGGACATAGGCTATATATTATGTATATCTGATCAGTAGAAATAAAGTTAGGGGCCTAATCCTAACAATCTCCATTGTTACCGCTACTGTCCTCTACCGCTTTTTGTGCCGAAGTCTTCAACGATCCTTAGCGTGGTGCTATCGCGGTGGACTTCTGTTCTGACGATAGTGGTTCGAACCTAGCCGTTCTGCGGCACGCCTTTTTCTTTTAAAAAATTAACTTTAATTATTAACTAACGTAATATTAATTTGAATATTATTTTAAGATTATTTTTTTTTTAAATTGAATATTTAAAAAAACATTCTTTACTTAAAATCCTTCTTAACCTCTTTCGTTTGAAAAAATAACTTTAATTAATAACTAACGTAATATTAATTTGAATACTATTTTAGGTGCTTAAATAATTAAAAAAACATTCTTTACTTAAAATCCTTTTTTTATTTTTGCATTTTTATTTCATCTCTTATTATATTTGTGGTATACCAATGTGTATCTATACTTCTATAATAATATATAAAGAGAGAGAGCAGATTTTGTATGTGGAGGGTAATGTACAACTTTTGTACATTAAAATGTACCTTACATGTTTTCCTTTGTCAACCGCAGTCATTTAACCATAGCAACACCCTTTAGCTTACGGGGTCCGTTTTTCGAAATCGCTCTTTAGAACGGGAAAATGTTATCTACTTCCTATCCCCATTTTACGTGGGGGACATTCAGCGTGGGGGGTCAGGGGAAAGAGTGGTTAATTGCTTTCTTATTGCTTTATTACTATTGAAGAAGAATTTCAACAGTAGTTCATCGGCACACCGTGCCTCTTTCATCTCTCAAAAGGCTGAAAATGGATGAACCGCGGGTGAACCGCCCTTCTGATGTCTCTCGCCTGAAAAGAAATAGCCTCTAGCTAGAACGACAAAAGATTATTATTCAGTCCTTTTCGGCAAGATTCACCCTCCGTTCCCAGAATGTCACCCAATTGTTCTTTGGGGGCAAAGACGTTAGGAAAGTCACAACGAAGTGGAATTCGAGACTATATCTCTGCCGATATCACACCGTATTTTTCGAGAGTATGTGCTTCGGATATATGCTATCCCACCCCGCAAGGAAAAGGGTTTAATATTTTTAAGATTCAAGTAGAGGAGGTATTGATAAATACAAAAAGGATTTTTTAAACTGGCAACGTTAAAGGGTTTATTGAAGAAAACTACATTTGGAACTACGCTTTTTATTGGACATTTAAGGTAAAAAAAGATTTACAATTTAATGGCTATCAACTGGAAATTTATTGGTATAATATTTTGTTCAACCCGGACAAAGTCGGGACGAGCCGCTAGTCATAGTAATAAAAATAAATAACGATATTTCCATTCATATGATTCTACTTTCTATTGACACTTGATATCAAGGATTTAATTTTGGAACTTTTGAGAAAATGCCTTGTCATATAGCAACCAAAATTAGTAATTTCTCTCCATTCACATAAAAAAAATCTTGTATTGAGATTGTGTTTCTCGTTGAATTACTTGAAGAGTTAACATAGATATTCCTCGACTTACGACCGAGATAGGTACCGAGACATTGGTCGTAAGTTGAGTTGGTCGTAAGTCGAGTTTCAAACAAATTTTTTTGTATATGCACCCTATATATTTTTTACTTTCATACATACATACGTAATTTAAAATACATTGTATTTAGAAGACATAAATTATTCTTCGTCAACACTACTTAATATGTTAGTACAATTCGTTAGTTCAGAATTTGCGACAGAAGATACGTTGAAAGTTTTTTAACAAAGTTGTCCAAGGTAGTTTGAACAGTTTGCGTCTTCTTTTCCTTGTCTATTGTCTGTTAGCCAGATTTTCCTGAATACGACGATCTACACTTGTGAATCTTTCTTCATTTGGAGCCATTAATTCTAATTGTTGTTGTCCTTTATTAATATAATGAAAAGCTGAAGCCATTTCTGAAGCCAATGAATGTTTGTTTGATTTACCGTGTGGATATCGAAACTATTGCATCATACATTTTTATTACTGCGTCATAAATTTTTGCAGTATTGCAGAATATTGCACTATATTTTTTATTAATTATGTAATACATATAGGGATTTACTGTACATTCGAGGAACAGTATTTTTGAGGAATAACAATTTTTCTTTTCAAATTTAAAGATTTCGGTCGTAAGTCGAGGAATACCTGTACTACTAAGGTTAGTTGAATAGCAATTGAGAAAATAACCTATCTTTCATTTTTCTGGGGAAAAAATCTAATTATATCATGATTGGATTTTAATTATTATTGTGATAGGGGTGATGAACCGTCTTAAGTATTTTATTTTAGAAAAAAAAAACCGCAATGTTTTCAAAAATTTGTACAGCGAAACAGAGAAAATTCTTTAGTTTAACATTTAAAAGAGATGAATCGCACATGCAGCAAAGTGGAAAGGTCAATTATAACCTCTTCCGGGAAGCACAATGTGCATATTGTTTCTCAATACGAGGAAAACTTCGGGATTCTTTCAATCGCATTTTCTCTGGTCATCAATCAGTTCCAGCTGAAAATCAATCAAATGTAATATTTTGCGTCACCATCTACAATTAAAACTGCGAATTTGCTTTGCCTTTTTTTCTGGCCTTGTCAATGGATCGCAATAGCTTTGTCAGATGTCATTCATCCAGCTGAAGGACTTGCTATTTAGTTAGGCAGTAAGTTGAATTCACGGGAAAATCTAAAAATAATTTCGTTAACGGATATCCTTTTAAAAAGAGCATGCTTCGTAGACGTGAACTTCTTTTAATACTTCAAAGATGCTGGTCTTTTTTTCCGTGTGAATTCACTGATCTGTATTCAATGAAGTTTGATACATTTTACGCGAAACACTTGTTCTGTCAGCTATGCAAAACGGAAAATGTGTTTCTCTGCTTATTTGTCTTGCAGCACGTGTTTTATAAACGTGATACAATTAATTAGCTTAGATGTGTTTTTTGACCGGTATTGAAGTTGCATGTACATTTCGCATTTATTTAATTTTTTAAATTTCGAACAATAAACAGAATTCTGAGTTTAGCCAATTGAATTCCTGACCCCCTCCCCAGTCCCTCAAATCACTTGCTAAAAATCGAGCAGCAGAACCCGGTAAGTTGCTTTGCCTTCGGAAAATATTGTCCACGATTCCCACGCACTGTGCTACAGGATTTTGTAAATATCCACAATTTAGTCTAATCGAAACTGTAAAAAGCCACCCCATACCATTACACCTCTACTAAATTTGTTGAGGCTGTACAATAGGGTGGAGCGAAAAAGCATTTTTCTCGAAATTCACATTACCTGAGTCATTATTTGGTGTGAAACTGGCTGGAACAAATTTTCTCCAAATTTCAGCTCAAAATGTTGCCATCTTGAGGTTCCACATCTCAAGTGAATATCTGTAATGCTTTTTTTTTAAAGTTTTTAATGTCTTTTTATAAAAAATAATAATTAATTAATTGAAAAATTAATTAATATTTATTATTAATAATTATTTAATAATTAATATTAATATTGACATTTATTGTCAAGTGTCAGTGCTAGAAATTAAATTTCGTACATAGTTGGGAATGTCACTGCCAAATCTAGCTGTTGCTTGTGATAGAACGAAGTATCGGATAGGTCAGCTGCTATCATTACATCCTCTGTGCTTCGTCATATAGGGATTGTATCAAAAGATACTCCATCTAAAGTTATTGACAGGAGTAAGCTGAGGAGAGAAGGTCGAAAGGTACGATCACAGCTTAATTCTACACAAGTAACAGAGTCTTTGTACGCCATCTACTTTGATGGAAGAAAGGACAAAACTATAGTGCAAGAAAAGAAGGGAAGTTCTTTATATAGGACTATAGCTGTTGAAGAGCATATTGTTTTGTTGTCAGAACCGGTTCTGTTCATATAGGACATGTGACTCTGGATTCTGGGTCTAGTGCGGATATTATACGAAGCATCATCAACTTCGTCACACAGAAAGGGATTACACTTTCGGAACTGGTTGTCGTTGGGGGTGATGGAACGAACGTCAACGTTGGGAATAAAAATTGCACAGTTAGATGGTTTGAAATCTTTGTTGGCCACAAATTGCACTGGTATGTATGCTTATTGAATACTAATGAACTACCTCTTCGCCACCTTTTCTAGAAGATTGACGGAAAGACATCAGGGCCGCAGTTTTCCGGAACAATAGGAAAATCTCTGCAAACGTGCAAAACCCTTGATGTGACAAGTTTTGTTTCTATTCAAGTTGCTCTGCCTGAAACTGATAAAAAAATACCTTAGTGCAGATCAAAAGTACCTTTTCGATATTTCTAGGGCTGTATCCTTGGGGGAAATACTTCCCTAGAAATCCCTTGCCTTCCAGATTTAGCAAACAGAAGTCCCGGAACATTCCAGATGTCTCATTCTAGATGGCTCACTACAACCAACAGAATTCTGCACCTATATGTGTCGACTGTCCAACAGAACACTTTGAACTCCTAGTAGAATATGTCATGAAAGTTTACCTGCCATCCTGGTTTGAAATAAAGAAAATCCCAAGAGCTACTCATGGAGCACGTCACCTGCACGGAATGATAAAAAAAAGCTCATTCTTGACAGCAGATTTTAAGTCAATCGTTCACAAAGTTATCCAGAAGAACTCTTATTTTGCTCACTCTGAAAACATTCTGTTGGCAATGCTGTTAGATGAACAATCACATATTCGAGAACTTGGCCTCAGAAGAAAACTGAAAGCAAGAAAAACTGACTGTAAATGAAAAATACGCCAATTTGATCTTCCAAATTTAAATTTCGAAGCAGAGGAATATTTTGAGATGATTAACTGGGACAATCCTTTGGAACCACCAGCTACCATGAAACTCAGTGACGAAGACATAGCAAGTATGATCAGAAACGGTTCACATTTTGAAATAGAGAAGCTGCCTTGCCATTCTCAAGTAGTAGACAGGCATGTGCGACTGGCAACACAAGAATCATTGGTAACATGTGAAGCAGAAGCCAGGGATGGATGCCTTCGCAGTGAAATTAAGTCACGAAAGGAACTTCCAAAGTTTGACACCAAAAATAATTATTTTGGTCTCGTGTGAAATAAAAAATTGAAGGCTGATTAAAGTAAATTGCAGGTTAGTGATAATTTTTAAAAGGACAATGTTTTCCTGTTTCTTTTTTATAATTTGAACTGTGTTTGAGTCAGAAAATAAAGATATTGTAAACGTTAAAATTAAATAAAAGAAATTGATTATTTTACTTTTGAAGCTAATATTCCTTTCTTTGACCAGCTGTGTGGAACCTGAAGACGATGAGGGATTGGCCAGGGATTTTTTTTTTTTTTTTGCAGTGTCTTTTTTGCCAAACAGCACCATTTGTTGAGTCAGGAAATAGTAAAATAAAAAAAAATTTTTTTGCCTTTTTCACTCCACCCTACTGTACAATCTGGAGGAAAGTGCTTTTCTGCCACAAGCATCTATCGCATCGGAAAGTACGGCCATCTGGCATTTAACGGATGGCATTTTTAACATTTCTCTCCAAAGGATGGCAGAAAACCCCCCGTTTTCAGTTTACTTTTCATTACATATTTTAAAATGCATTTTATTATACCAATGTTTACATATTTTTAAAATATTAATACACCCCAAAAAAATTCCAATTTTTGTTCGATTTTTGGTAATTTGAAAGTCCACCATCCCCTTAATTGTGGAAAATCCCCGGAGTGATTAGAGGGTCGAGAGGTCATCCCTCTATCAAATATTTTTCTACTAAATCAAGACGGAAACCTTTCTCTCTCTCGTTTCAACTCTTTATGAGAAAAAATTATCTTACTACGGCCATGGACCACATTTGGTATTTTGATCATGAAACAGTCTCCATCTCAGCTAGGTCTCGTTGTAGTTTGTTTCAATCACAAGCGAAGTTTCACTGGTGCCTGCGATAAAGGCACCAAAAGGTTTGACCTAGCACTTGCAACCAACTACGCAGGAGGGAGAGTTTACCTTAAATGCAAGAATGTCTTAGATCAGAGTTGGTCTCCTTTAATCAGAGTGATTCAAAACACTACTAAAACTAGTATCCAGTGAGGTGAGTTCATTCAAAAAAAAATTATCTAAATTAATTTTTTTTCTAAATGATCGTTTGTTTAAAATTTGTAATATTATTATTCTCATATCTATATACGTATATAAAACAGTTCCATAACTGACTGACTGACATATAACGCACAGACCAAACCGCTGGTCATAAAGGGCTGAAATTATGCATGGTGATTCTTCTTATAGTGTAGGGGTGCAATAGAAGAGATTTTTGAAAAAATCTTCTTAGATTTTTTTAAATTAAATCTTTAAGCGGCTTTTGTAACATTCTTTAAAGTTTGCATTTAAAATAATAATCTGGGGGTTATAAAATTTATATCACAAGAAAGATCATAAAAATTCCTTTAAAATGAAATCTTTTTCGAATCTTTACCTCTATTTTCTGATTTTTGGTGAATTTTTAAAAATTAATTTTTAGCATTTAATTTATTAAATTCTGATCACGTGGATTCTTTTCTTTAAATTTTGCGTCACGTGCATAACAACGAAATAGACAAAAAAATTTCTTGCTAATGCGCTAGACGATTGGACATTATCCAAAAAAATATTAACATACAGTAAAAGAAATGTTCCTCAAACTGTACTATATTAACTGTACTATATTTTTTAGTATGTTCTATTAGATTTAATTTGAATATTTTCTTCTACATTATTTTGACTATAAAAATATCCGTTACGATTTTTTATAAATATATTTTTCGTTTATTTTTTACATCAATTGCATACATTGATCGTTATATTTATTATAATACATATACATATTTTTGGCCTTAATTGCATACACTGACCGTGGTATTTAATTCAAATGTACTCCGTAGCGAAGCACAGGTTTTCAGCTAGTGTATATAGGGTAACTCTATGATAGATTGCCATAGAGGAGAGATGGCCAGTCTAAATATTTCCAAAACTTGATCAGAAATGGCAGTTAAACTTTTTTCGTGGGAAGTGGTCAACGAGTTCATTCATTGCGAGGTACAGCTGTGTTTTTCTTTTATAAAATGTAAGTGAAATTTTAATGTTTATTTAATTTGGTGGTTGAATATTTTTGTTGAGTTATGTATCTGAATGTTTTGCTATACTTACGTTACATTTTTTATTTACTTTACGGAATTTTAAGGCACGTATATAATCCAATCTTTGCTTTTAAGCCTAAAACAAAGACGTACAATGGCGGTGTGACGCTTTAAATTGGGTGGCCATCTGTCCTTCAATTTCAGGATAGATGGCCACATAAAATCGAGGAGAGATGACCACCTTTAATCAATATATAAAAAGTATACGGAATGAGGATTTTAACTAAATATAATTATATTTAAAATAATTATATAACTTTTATGTTTATAATTATATTATATGCACCAGTTCCTAATGTAACCATGACAAAAACAGTTAGAAAACGTACCAAACAGATAGCTATGCTTTTGACATCACCAGAAAATATTGACAAACATCGTAAACTTTCATCCCAGAAACAGATAAAGTTGATAAATAAGCTTAAAACCAGTAAAAAGCCTAAAATAAACGCGAGAAAGAAACAAAAACACGGCACTTCCAGTAGCAAAGAAGATGGAATACATTTCAAATTATCAGATTCTACAGACTAGCGACCAGCATGGTCGCTTTTAGTTTTATATTTTCTTTTGTAAAACAACTCAACCGAAAGTAACATATGTAAAGAATGTTACCATTACCTGTCATCATAAATATACGCTGTTAAGGGGTAGTGGGAGCTCAGCTAAAAATTTATAATCATTGCTAAATTCTCTATAAGGCTGATTCTAAAACATCGGGATTAAAAAATGTGAATTTCCATTACTTCAAAACACACTTAAAGATAAGACTGAGAAACCCAACAGCAAAGATTTTAAAAATTACCTGCCTCTCTGTACTATGTACTATTTTTCAAAATTAAGATATCTACACTTTATCATTACATCAAATAAGAAATTGTTGGGGAAAATTTTTTTCATTTAAAAAAATGGAGTAAAAATTCAGCAAGTACTAAAATATAGTGTGGATTACATCCCTCTCTGTATGTACTATTGTTCCCAGTTCAGATATCTACACTTAATCAAAACAAATAATAAATTGTTGGGAAAATTTCTTCACTTATAAAATGGAGTAAAAATTGATCGTGCAACTCGCTTCCGAATATTCCTGATTTTAGTGCGTAAATCCATGTTGACACGCGGTTGCAAATTGCGGTCGGCCGCTAATATTTACATATAGGTAGTTGCAGCCGTTGCCATTCGGAGTGTAGAAATATCGTCGATTTTTGTGCCGCATACCTACGTGTTTTATATATATAGATTCCGAGGGAATAGAATTTGATGAGGATCACTGTGTTGGTTGGGCAGAAGAATTCAATACCATAACCATAAAGGATGATTGGATAAAATGTATAAGGTGTCTGAAGTGGTTCCATGAAACGTATACAAACTATCAAGACCTTTGCCAAAAATGTGGTAAAATTTTACGAAAAGTGAAGGGTTGAAATTATACTTGAAATGTTGTTTATTCGAATTTTATTCACTCATTTTCCATGATATAATTGCATGTTTGCAAATTGCTATAAGTTTTTCATGATTAACTATATGAAATGTGTTGTTTTTTGCTATTTTAACTTCAATTTTTCTTTCTTGTATTGGATGGCCATCTCTCCTCGGTTTGAAGGAGAGATGGCCATCTGCCATTTTAATTTCAAACTATGTTTCCCACTTTTTGTTCTCAATGTCTAATTATTTTTTGCCCAAAATATGATGAGTGTATGTATAAGAATTTTAAATATGCATAAATATTTCTTGTGTTTGCATTCTAAGAATTTTTATTTCAATCTTTAAAAACTATGGCCATCTATCCTAGAGTTACCCTATATTTTTCTCATATCTCTCTCTCTCTGTATATATATATATATATATATATATATATATATATATATATATATATATATATATGAAAACCTTGTCTCCGAATGTTAATAATAGCATAATATATTTCAGCTTTTTGAAGAGAGGAATTCCAAGAGATTTTGCTTGCCCATCATAGTATTTATCTCATTTTTAGGCTTAACAAGATATGAAATTCGCTTTTTTTACCCATACAGTTTAGTAACCGAGAATTTTCGCCTAAAGGTTTCTCGAACCCAATATTTTTGTAATTTTTGGATTTCTAGTCAACTTCTGTCGTCATGTACTGTGTGACGTGTTTTTGAGAAAGTCGCTTAAAAATTACTCTCTGTTCATGCAAATTAATAGTATAAATAGTAACAAGGTATAATTAATGGTAATGTATAATTAATAATACAGTCAAATCAAGTTAATTGGACCAGCCGGTTTATCGGACCAGCCGCTTATTCGGACCGAATCCTAAAGAACCTAAACAAATCCTATTGCATAAGCCTAAGGCAATAGGATTATATCGCCTAAGGTGATAGGATAAGGCCAGGGCATGTTCGTGTAATCGGACCAGCCGGTTATTAGGACCAAAATGATCGCGTTCCGATGTGGTCCGATTAACCGGAATCGACTGTAATAGCAATAATGCATGGTTCTACAAAGTTAAAGACGTAGAATAGTCTCAATGTGGTCGTGAGGTCATGATATTTTATATCACATTGACAAAAAAAAAAGTCGATCCCAGTATCAATTATGGCCATTTCAAGTATAAACTATTGCACATGGTGAGTAAATCTCTAAATGTTCGTTAAGTTCGCTGTTTCTCTCCTTTATTATCTAACAAGTCAGTTGTTACGAAAATAAAGGAATGATTAACTTAAAAGGTGACTGTAAAGTAATGCGTAAAATCGATTCTTGTCAGCCATTGTTGGAGATTCGCCCCCCCCCCCCTTCCCACTGATATGCAAAAGTCCGTAACGCCAAAAAAATAAATAATAATTGTGCAATTTTTCGATCGTTAAATCGACGTCCATTTATCCCTAAGAGACAGCTATATTAAAGAACTTCCATCCTGCGTGTAATAAAGGGACATTGCGTGCGTCTGTTCATATGCAGGGTTTACCCTGTCATTTCAAAACTTGCTATGCATTTTTAAAGATAGAAACAGTTTCATTTTTAGAAAAACAGCTTTTTGCTTCTTTACAGTTAAATAGCGATTCGAATACGTGAAATACTTAGTATTGTGGTATGAAAAAATTATGTTTTTGATTTAAAAAAAAACACTGTATTCGATATTCGTTGATTGAAAGCATGCCAGCTTCCCCCCCCCCCCCATGCCAGGATTGAGTTGTCCTGGGCTTAATCGCATCCCCACCCACCAAACCCGTATTTATCCTTTTCGATTGCAAATAAGGAAAAACGTGTAGATGCAATTACGGCGTCTATTACACATCGATATTTTGTCCAAAGAGATTGCCTACGATTGCGCATACATAGGTCTGATGAAAAGAAAAGAAGCGAAAGTGGATTGCCTGCAGCTCGTAAATTTTTGCTTTTTTTGGTTCTTTTTATGTTAATGTAAGATCGTGTTTACCAGGAGACCTGCTTATCGGGTTTGATAGAAGTCGCATTAAAGATAAATGCATCGCGAATTTTCTGAGGGGGGATAGTGCACGAACAGTCATGTAAACAGTCCGTGCCTAGAGTGACGCGGTCTTTAAATAAGAATATTAACTTATACGATTCGATGTTGCAAGACACCGATATTCCATACCCGTGTGAGGTAAACACATTTTTACAAAATACTTTTGAAAACTAGAATTGTTTTTCCCCTTCGCACAAAATTTACTGCTGTTTGTTCAAAAGACAATTTAGATTTGCTTAATTTCATTGCACCCGAGATTTTACAACCAAAACAGTATTTTTTTTTAAATTGTCAAAGATTAAACCCGAAGAATGGCATTCGAGTTCCTCTCATAGCAGTGAGCGTTTAATTAGTAGAATACCATCGTCAAGGCGTGGAGTCCCAGGTTCGACGCCCTAACGGGATTTAAGCCCTCTGCACTGTCCCCCGATCGTTGGAAAGCCCAGTAATGGATTGTCATGAGACATATGAAAACTAATCAAATTTAAAATAAAAATTCATCACTGGAAAATAAGCAAATAAATGTAAAAAAAAATTGTGCGGTCGGGGGACCCCGTCAGGAACGAAGTCCTTACGTTTAGTCTTATGAATTAATTTTTTTTTTAATCTATATATATAAAACAGTTCCGTAACTGACTCATTCATTCACTGACTGACTGACTGACTGACATATAACGCACAGACCAAACTGCTGGACCTAAAGGCCTGAAATTTTGCATGGCGATTCTTCTAACAGTGTAGGGGTGCACTAAGAAAGATTTTTCAAAAATTCTTCTTAGATTTTTTTAAATTAAATTTTTAAGCTGTTTTTTAAACTTTTTTTACGTTTGCATTTAAAATAATACATTAAGGGTTATAAAATTTATATCACGAGAAAGATCATAAAAATTCCTTCAAAATGAAATTTTTTTCGAATTTTTACCTCCATTTCCTGATTTTTGGTGAATTTTTAAAGATTAATTTTTAGAATTTAATTTTATTAAATGCTGATCACGTGATTCCTTTTTCTGGTACTTTAAATAAATTTATCGTCACGTGCAAAAAAAAATAGACAAAAAAATATTTTTTTCTTGCTAATGCGGCAGACGATTGGACTTTATTTTGTCTATAAAAATATCCCTTACGATTTTTTTAAAAATATGTTTTTTTTACATCAATTGTATACATTGATCGTCGTATTTATTATAAATATATATATATTTATTTTTTTTTGGAATTAATTGCATACATTGACCGTTGTATTTAATTTCAATGTACTCCGTAGCGAAGCGCGGGTTTTCAGCTAGTGTGTACATAAAAGCAATGGTCATCTTCAATATTTCTAGGTAATTTTTTTTACCACGGTATCGACTTCCACTGGGACATTGATAATTTGACCAAAAATACCATACTGACTATGAACATGCCTAAGTCTTCGAATTTGCATAAAAGGAATTCTCGGTGAAATGAGGCGTTGCTCGATAAGTTTTAATAAAAAAAATTGAATAAATATTAAGAATTAATAAACTAGGAGAAAACATTAATTATGTCACAAGATTCTGCTTATTTAATGGTATGTTATTAAGCAAAATATAGGTTGCAATTATGTATTTATTAATTTAAAAGCTATTTTTATTGAAAAAATTTATCAATATTTTTAAAGAAAACCACGTTGTGTATACAAAATTTGGCATATTTTAGTAAATTTAAGAAGTATTGGTAATCGCTTGCTTCATAACACAGATAAGTGATTTACTAATATATTGTTGAAAAAAAGGGAAATATATTGGTTAGATTTTGCTATAGAAGGTTTGGCAATCCATAGTTTTGTTCCCTGTTTTAAAACATGTGTTTAAAAAAAATTTCACATTTTAAAAAAAAAGTGCCCAAAAGATAGGCACATACCTTAAAATCTCATTTATTACACACAGGTTACGATTTTCTTTCAAATGCCTTTTCAAACTGAAATGACGAGTGAAAACTTTGCCACGAAGCTAAAGCTTAGAATTAAAATTACAACTAATTGTATTCATATTATCACCAAATAAAAAAAGATTGAATAAATATTAAGAATTAATAAACTAGGAGAAAACATTAAGTTAAGACTAAGTTGAGATTTTAAATAGCAGAAAAGCCGGAGTTGAACATCCGCGAGTGCAGGAGGTGAAACAACGCACCAGTGAGGATCGAACTCACGGTGACAGCGTGGGAGCCAAAAGCGAACGCCACAAGCCAGCTATAGCAAGGTCAGAAAGGTCGCCTGGAAGGGGAATAACGCTTTTTCGTTACGTGACGAGTTTTGCCAGTTCACTCTACTGTAAGCCGCGTAAAAGAACTTCGTTCCAAAAAGTATCTAAGGCCATTCTGTTGTTCCTAAAGCCCCTTGGCCGGAAGTTCCAGATCAGGTCCCTATAGGCTTCGGGCTGAGTAGTGCGGCTCCGGTTTATAATATCACCACAAACGGTCGGAGTCCGACTTGGCTAGGTGGCACCACATTTTTCATCCAGCACCCACAGGGGTGACATCTGGAGGAACGTACCTTCCCCACCCACTGACCTCATAAAAGACTTTCCAGTCCACGGACTTAGCATGTCCATATCCGACTTAGATAGGAAGGTATTTAACGGTGCTTGTCGAGATTCGATTCGAGCACCCTCAGTGCCGAAAGCCGACGCTCTACCGATAGGCTACCTTTGGCTCATCTCAGGTCATTAACTGTGTCATCGGTCTCAAAAAGATAGACAGAAAAACGCGATGTCTGGTTTCTGAAAAAATGACGTTTCTTCGCATCATCCGGATAATTCAGTAGATCCTGTTCTGAACCTAGCCCTGGCAGATAGACGTTACATCCTGTAAACTTTTCAAAGTCCCTCGTTCTGCTGGAGATTTAATTGAAAAATTTCAGGAACTTCTTTACGTAGAACGGTCATAAACTGGAACATATGAATACGGTGTTTGGAGTAATCATTGTCACTGACGTGAGAGTTTAGAAACGCGGCAAAGCCGGAGATCGATTTCTTTTTCCGATATCAGTTATAATGTATTTTACATGGACAAGTTATATTCTATCAAAACTGTCTCTATTTTAAATCGGAACCTAACATTAGTCACAAATCTTATCTGTGTTCACTGTGCTTACTACTGTGTCACGCATACAGAGTTTGTGTTCCGTATGTAAATAATCTCGCTTAAAACTGTAATGTTATGGATTACTTCGAACGTCTGAATCTTTTTTCAAATAGGAATAGTTTCAATATTTCAATTTGCATCATAATATTTTGCATAGCAACTGGTTTTCTGCGAAACACGCATTGTTCGTGAAAAGAACTTCATTTCAATAGCGGGCAAGAAAATAATTTCAGATTTATTAGTCTATGACATAGTTTAGTCTATGACGTGTTTTGACATTAGTCTATGACATTAGTCTATGACATGTTTTGTTTCAGTTATTCAACACTGATAGCATTTTTAGATTATGTGTAGATATGGGGCAATAGAAGGAAATTAGGGCAAAACATTATAGCTAAATTACGTATTTAAATTATTTTATGTCCTGCACTTAAATTTTAAAAAAAATGGTTATTGAAGTAGTACATATTTTTTGACTTATTTGATTTCAGTCAATGTTTGGAAGACACTAAAACAGTTAAGTTTAGAAGACACTAAAACAATTAAGTCCCCATTCGAGAATTGGGAACATCGCCGTATAACACGGTGCTTCTATAGCACGGGTTCACTCTAACATGGTTCGAGAATTGGGAACATCGCCGTATAACACGGCAATTCTATAGCACGGATTCACTCTAACATGGTTCGAGAATTGGGAACAACGCCGTATAACACGGTGCTTTTATAGCACGGATTCACTTTAACACGATTCGAGAATTGGATTTAACCCTCGTACAACATGAAATGTAATAAAAACTGTTGAAAGTGAACTTTATCTAATTTGAAATTAGGGGTGGGGGGGGGGGGAATGCCCAAGAGGACACATATTTCTAAAGATGAAAAAGTTGAGCCAGGTTTCAAGGTATCAAAAGACCGTGTAACATTTTTTATTTGCAGTAATGCTTCAGGCGATCACATGGTAAAATCTATGCTTGTTTATAAATCTCTCAATCCTCGTGCAATGAATAACCTAAATAAGAGTAATTTACCGGTATACTGGGCAGCAAATAAAAATGCTTGGGTGACTACTGAATTATTTAAGAAATGGCTTTTAAGCTGTTTTGTACCAATTGGGGAAAATTACTTAACCCTTTGAGGAGCGCCGTTTGCACTGTGCAAACGTCCAAATCTAGCCTTTTTTATACTTGAATTCAATGTATTCCAGTTAAATGAGCAGAAACGTGGTTAGTACTGCCATCTGTTATCAGTTTAAAGAAGTAAAAACATTTTGCAACCTTTAATTGGAAAATTTTTCAAGATTCTTTAAGTTTAAAAAAATGGGGAAAAATATCTGCACCGTGCAAACGGTGGAGGTTGTTCGGTCCCTCAAAGGGTTAAAACAGAAAAATTTAGATTTTAACGTTCTATTTGTATTGGATAATGCATCCAGCCATCCGCAAGATTTGAATAACCCATATATAAAAATAATTTTTTTACCTGCAAATACAACTGCTTTACTTCAACCGTTAGATCAGGGAATTATAGCTTCATTTAAAACCAATTACATAAGAAGATCATTACAATGAGTTTTGAACAAAATCGATGATGAATCTGTGGACGTCAAAGAAGCGTGGAAACTCTTCACAATTTTGGACTGCATTAGTCTAATAAACTCATCCATCAGATAAGTAAAACCGACGACATTAAATGGTTGTTGAAAAAAAAATATGGCCGGAGTTAATTGAAAGTGAAAATTTGATCGAGACAGCAGAAAACAGAATGGATTCAGTGGTAGAAATTGCTAAGTCTCTAAGAGGGGAAGGTTTTGACGATATGACTGCACAAGATATCCAAGAATTACAGGTGTAAGAAGAAATTGATAAAGCAGCTTTGGCCGAAATGATATCTGGAATCCATGATAACTCAGATGACGATAGCATAGGTGAAGACAAAGAAGTTAAAAAGTTTACTCTACAAAGCATAAAGAGAGGCCTAGGCTTAGCAAAACAATTAGAGTCATATTTCTTAAATGAAGATTATTCAAATGAAAGGAGCACAAAGTTTAACACTAGCATTAGGGCGTTTTCCGTATACCTCTAACTACGATCAGCGGTCATTTTGACTCCTTGTCCCAAATAAAAGGAAATGCTCGCTTTTTGTTAATATTAAGCATTATTAAAGCTTATAAATATAAAATAAATATAATACTAAGCATTATTAGAGCTTATGAATATAAAATTTGATTGATTTTTAAATGAATTACAACTAAAAATCAAGTAAACAAAGTGTAATACAACATAACAAAGAGCTAGGACAGTCAAAATTAATGTAGATGTTTTAAAATTTGTTAACACTTAATAAATTGCATCACAATAGTTTCATTACGAAATAAATTAATTTAATTGAAATAAATTTGTTACATTACTCGGTTTGACAGTGGACACAGATTACTGATTTCTTAATTTTACCTGTACAGGTTCCACAAACATACTTTTTACAGTTTTCTCAAATGTGGAATGTTTTGTTGCATTTGCATGCATTTATTTGGCATTGTTTACGTTTAGGAGAAATGGTATCACAAGCATAAATTCTCTTCTGGTTAGATATAGAAGGTTTGGGTTTTTTTTGATGAAATGTATATCTTTCGAAGCTCCTCAGACGTATTGAAAACAAAATTTCGGCGGCTGATGGTTTTATTGCCAGTTGTCTTCTTGTAAATTATCCATGCATTTATCAAGGCCAAATCAAGGATATCAAAAAAGACTTGAACTGGCCAACGTCTAGATAAGGACTTTACTGGGTATTTTCTGGCCATCTGGTCCAAATCATCAACTCCAAACTTGGTTGAATTGTAAAATTTACAACTTCGGGTTTTTTCTTTTCATTAGATGTGATTTCCAATGTAGGGTGTAGCGTACTCAGGAGAATGACTTTTTTATTATTTTTCCCCTGATAAGACGTAAGCGTAATATTGTCATGCTCCGCAACCTTACTAGAATATAGCTCATCTCTCGTATTTTTTTTTTTTTTTTTTTGAAAGAATGAGGAACTTCTCTCTTTGAACGATTGATTGTGCCAACACAGCTTATTCCTACGCTTCTCATTTCTTTAACTAATTTCAGTGAAGTAAAGAAATTGTCCACTGTTAGGTTCCTTCCAGTGTTATAGTATGGTTCAAGCAAGCGAAAAGCTGCATGTTCACCTACTGTTTCTCCAGCTTGCCTTGTTTCACCCTTTCCTAAATACGGATATCCATTCAGTAAATATTTTGACTGCACATCAGTAGGAAGCCAAAATTTAATGCCTAATTTATCAGGAATTTTAGGCATATACTGAATAAATCGGCATCGAGTCTTCATGGGAAACAATTGTTCATCCACTGTAATATTTACACCTGGTTTGAAACACATGATGCAGTTTTCTATAAAGGAATTCCGAAGATCTGAAACTAGGGCAAATGTATCAGTTTGCAGTCTTTGAGATCTCGTTGACTTCATATCGAAACGCAAGTACTTCATAATGTCCAGGAATTTGTCCCTAGCCATTGTCTCAGCAAAGAATATCGGTCCCCAGGAATTTGACCATAAACGCAAAACAGAAAGACCTTTTGCAGCCAAAACACTGCGAGCATACAATAGTGAAATGAAAGCATCTAATTCATCGTGTGAAAACACCAATTTGGATTTTGGGATTTCTTTCGTGCCTCTTCTTCAGTGCATTGTTGTATATGACACAATATTTTTCATTTATAAACAATCTCCATGCACTACTTGGGTTGCCATCAATTATTTTCCTCTTTGCGTACGAAGTTGGCCCAGCTACTTCTGGTAAAACGTTCTGCTTCGGACGTCTCCCTGTGACACTTGTCGAAATATTTCTTACTTTCCAAACTCAGCCATCATTTGCTGTTTCTTCATCTGTTTGGTTTTCAACACTTTGGATACGTCTTCCTTGTTCTCGAGATGTCTTTCGCCGCCCTTCACCACATTCTCGAGCTGAACTACAACCACTGATTACACCTTTGGAAACTGTACTAGTAGCAGGCAATGAAATGTTTCTTTGACCTAAAATTTTACATTTTTTTCTGTTTCTTCAATGCATTTCGCATCAGAGGAATCGGGTTCACTTGGTTCATCAGGAACAACCCAGTTTTGGGCCGGAAAAATCAATTTCGGTATGAGGGATTATTATTCTTCATCAGGTTCAATTTCAGAACCAGAATCATCATACGAAATATTTTCTAAAACTTTCAATGCATCTTCCTCAGATAGGTATTTGCTACCAACAGTTCTACGCGACATGATACGCAAGTCACGTTGGTCAGAACACTAAAATAGAAATACGCACGTCAGAACGCTGAAATAATCCAAATCGAACTGTGTCCGTTGAAAGATAACACAAAGGAAATGTGCAGTCAGATGACGCGAGAAAGTACCAAACAGGTGTTTTTACACCCCTCCACCCCCTCATTACCCCTTCCAAGAAATACACGACAACCCTCGCCAGAAGTGCATCTGTTTATCTATCAGCATACCGTAAATAGCCAAGAAAGCATTGCAAATAACATAAAAAAATAGAATTTTCTATACGCGGTCAAAATGACCGCTAGCCGTAATTCTAGTTATACTCAGTAATATTGGTAAAAATAATTACTTAAAATAAACAAAAATACAACTACGTAATATTCGTAAGGTTTTAGGAAAAGTCAAAAATTATCAATATTATACAAAAGAAAATAAAAAAAGTTATGCTATTGGAAATTGGATTTGCGGTCAAAATGACCGCCGCCGTAATTTTAGTGTTAAAAAAGAACTTCATAGTGCTTAGCACCATATAAGGAAATTTATAAATATCTTTTAACTAAAAGCAAGCAATCTAAAATAACAGATTTTTTGCAAAAGGTAGAGCATGGATCTGAAGATAATGCAGAAGAATGCTCAGAGGATAAAGATATCTTGCAAAAAGAAAACGCCCACGGTTAAGAGTTCTTAGTGATGGCGAAGAAAACATTGTTTAATTCATATTAATATGTATTACTTCTTAAAAAATTTTTTATATATTTATCTTATTTATGAAAATATAATGGCATGTTTTTCAATTTTTGGAACCTAACCCCCACTTTTCGTATTAGTTCTTTGTTTCGTATAACACGGATTCGCATAACACGGCAATTTTTTGGAACATAACTCCCGTGTTATATGGGGGTTACCTGTATTTCCATATTGCTGTTTGACTGGCGTCCTTACTTGCAATTTTCTTTGCTTTTATCATAGGCTATGGGATTTATTCTTAACAATCTTTGCACTGTAGGAGTAGGATTCCGTTCCTATCCGATTAGACTGGACCGGCCGCCCGGTGTAGGGTAGGTTTATTTTTTTAAAAAATTTTGTCCTGTGAACGATGCAGCTAGCACTCATTAGCAAACGATTCGCAGAACCGATACCTACATTAGGTATCGGTTCTACAGAACCGGTGTGAAGCGGCTGAATCCCACCACTGAACAAGGGGTATAATAAAAATAGTTTCAGAACCACTGATCTAGGTACAGTCATGCCTTGCCAAAGATGAGAGCATGATTTCTAAAAACACGATGTTTTAGTTTGTATGTGGAACTGACAATATAGGAAAGTAATAAGTGAAGAAAGTAAACAAGGTTGTTCAGCGAAAGGATTATAGTGTAGTTTTTTAGTTCCAAGTAGAAACAAAACCAATTTTTACTCGATCAGTACAAATTATAGTTGGTCAAGTATGTCAAACTTGACCAACTTAATATTAATCAACAATATTAAGGATACTGAATACTTTTTATAACAAAAATGATTATTACGTAAACCTTTGTTCACTTAATGTTTTTTTTAATCAAATGGTTAATACTACAACAAAATTCTGTATCCTAAAAGCTGATATGTGCTAACCCTATTGGATTCGCTCACCTCAATGTTAAGCTATAGAGAAAATTTATCTACTATTTACAGCTACATAAATGTTGATAATCCAATAAAAATGGTATTTTCGGATAGCCTGAACTTTTCTGCCCCTTGCAACAGGATTCATTTTATGAATTTCGCCCACCAAAGGAATTGATGAGCGCTTAAAACACACAAAACCAGATTTGTTTTCCACGAATAATTTAAATTTAAAAATATCATTTGCATTTTTTTTAAAAAGAAAAATACTCTATGGTGTAAATCTACTTTTCTCTATTAAAGAGTACAATTTAAAAAAAAATCTTTCAATCCAAGTCGGCAATCCTTGGACACATTTTGTCCATAGGTTAACATTGAGGTGAACGAATCCAAATGGGTTAGTACACAGCAACTTTAACTTCATACAGATTAAATAGCTTTGTAAATTTTACTATCAAAGGGAAACAAAACCAATTTTCTCTCAACTGAAACCAATTATGATTCTTTGAGTACTTTCAGTTTTTTATTCAACTATTTAACGAGATTGAACTCTTCTGACAGGAATAATTAATAAAAACAACCTTCGCTTGTCAATTTCGTTTTCGATTTCCCTAAGGGTTTTTCCTTTCAAATAAAAAAAAGTTCATCAAGGTGGATACCAGTACTACAAAATTTCGTATCCTCGACTTCACGCAGGTCAAATTATTCTAATCTACATAAATAAGTATGTAATAATTGTAACTGAACTATGGATATTAGACGTTCTCCGTGGCCCTATAAAGATGGTGTGTTTTGAGTTTTCATGAAATTTGCTGTTACAGTTCGCTTTTTCGAGCATATGGCCTTGCTGACGGAATCGAAATCAAGTTTTTTTTTTATTGTCTCTTCCAGTAATGAGGTTGTTTACAGTGCTACTTCAGTGATGAGGTTGTTTACAGTGCTACTTCGTGGTTACGGCGAGATTTAGATAAAACGTGAGAGGAATAAGAATGAGAAGAGAAGATACTCCCCAAAGTTACCCATTGCTTCGGCGCACAACCTTGTTAATGCTGATTACATTTTCGGGATCAATTATGTTTAGGGCCTTAATGCAATGGGAAATACACAGAAAAGCAATTCTTCTGTTTTCTAAGCATGTGATTTCCCAGGAATATTAGAATAGACTGGAAATGATACAGCAAAAGCATGGATCCAGTTAATTTTTGCTTTCTTAATGCTTTACTTACAAGAAATCGGATAATATATTATGCAACATATTTATCGATAATATCGGACTAACTTTGATAAATGAACAGTTTTCTAAATGTCTGATGCCGCCCACATCGTACAGTGATTAACTCCGCTAATTCCGTCGAACTCGCTCTAACTTTGACGAATTTCGGGGAAAAAATGCGAAAAATTTATACAACTGAAAAATTCTTTTTGGAATTCGAACAGTCTGCTTGGAGATGTATTTACGCACCATCGTCCTGCCAAAACCCGCACTCAAATATAATCCGCTGTTATTCGAGGTACCCCTTGCGATGTGTGCGAATGTTGCTGGTAGCTCAGATAATAATAATAATAATGATAATATTTAACATATTCATGACTTGTCATCGACTTTCCTCCTTTCGTCACACATGTGAGGGGTCGGCTCTGTAGGTTATGTCTTAGGCGTGACTGTCTGCTGCTACAACTTTCCATTTGCGTGTCACTTCCGTCATTAGACGAATCAGGATTATGTGGCTAAATAAGCCATTATTTCCGTCTAATTAAATAAAACCTTGAATGAAACTATAAAAAAATTCTCCCAAAAAAAGTCTGTAAGGGAAAAATCATTATCAAATGACGCCAGAGGATGAATGAATGTCAAGGGCGGAAGTCCTCAGAACTAGAATCCCATACCAGGCACGTGTTTGAAACGGTTCGGAAACGATCAAAATTGTAGGGTTTGGTAAATTCAGCCCTTGACTTGCAAACGATGATTGTAGGACTCTAAACCAATCAAGCAGCTACGCAGTCTTCTCAAGTTTCAAGCACATATCTTTCACTTTCACTTTCTTCAAGCTGAAAACCGCACGGAGACAGACGCCGTAACTGTAATTTGCTTAATGAGTTATTGCTTTAAATCTCTATCATTAGTCAATCTTATTTAATATCATAGTCAGGCAATAACTATTCAACAGTACCGTGCTTAGCATATCTTAGAAATTTTTCATCGATTATCTTTAGCGTGTAAGTAACAGCCTCTATAGGCTCGATGGTAACCATGACTGTCTGCCACTATTGCATCAAACTTACACGTAGCTATTATCAGCTATTGGTTCAGTCTTACACCTGACTATCATTCTCCAAAGGCATCCAGAATATGAGGTTGGAATCACCGTTGTTTTTGTAGGAATCGCTTTAAACATGAACAATGCTTGCCAACAGCCCCCCCCCCCCAAATGTAATTTAAGATATACAGAGCTATACAGAGCTCGTGATATACAGAGGATATACAGAGCTCGTAATTGGAAGTTTGGTGGTTACATTTGTACAAACATTTCTGAAAAATTGTACAAACTTTTCCGAAATTTCTTTCTTCTTTCACGGTCACTTGCGGTATATCGAGTAGAGTCTTGGGAACCTTGTTGATTAGTAAAAACAAATCCAATTTAATACATTCCAGAGCTATTTAGCTAGTTATCCGTTAGGGTAGCAGATATGATTGGGTGGATTTTTTACCCGTTGTACCCCTTGGGTCACAATCACAAGCGGTTCCCGCTGCAGGTTCTGCCTGACGCGTGATGACGATATCATAGGATCTGCGTAACTCGTAATCGTCTGCATCTACTGGTTCCAGCAAAAGAATTTCCGGAAATATTTGAGGTTTTTCTATACAATCTGTTGCCAAATTGAAAAATTTATCAAGTTCGCTTTCGGTCTTTTCACATCGAAAAACACTCTAAAGGGTTTTTAACTTTAAATCCGCCAGCATCGGCGACTTCACATAATATATAATTTTAACGTAGGATTACGTTCCTCCATAACGGTCCTACGGAAAGCAAAATATCAGACTCTAAAACCGTCCGTCCGTACAACGCGAGTCATAATTTTAGCTGTCTGTATCGATTGGACAAGCATTAAACAGTTAAACAGAAAAGTACCAAGTTGCGTCAAAATTTTGACACATATATATATATATATATACACGTACATATATATAGATACATATATACATAACACTTACATACATATATGCATACAAAAGAGGTAAGCAACGATAAGTAATCCTACGTTCATAACCCGTGGTAGTTTCGCTAGAAGAGACTAGCTGATTTTTTTTTCTTTTGTTATTCACCGAGACCAACTTAATTCGCCATGAAGTTGTAAAGCTCTGTTGTTGTTGTTGTTGTTGTTTCTAATGACCCCTGGCCGGAATGCATTCCAGACAAGGGTCATATAGGCTTGCGGGCTGAGGGGGACGGCTCCGGTTTGTAATGGACCCACATGGGTCGGACTCTGACTCAGGTGCCACCTCAATTTCGACCTAGCATCCCCAGGAGTGACATCTGTGGGGATCGTACCCTCTCTCACCCTCTCTTACCGTCCCAGAGGGACTTTCCGGTCTGCGGATTTAACGTGCCCATATCCGGCCAAGACACGAAGTTATATAAGGTGATAACTCTGACGCTGACGGGTATAACGCGAATTGCCCCTAAAGCGAAAGAGAACGAGCCCTTGCGGTTAATCGCGGGGATATTTATTGAAATTCTGTTGGTTATTAAAAATAAATCTTATTTATTAGCATATTCATGAGTTAATTATCCACTAAGACATCACGCGGATGGGAAGTCATTAAAGCGATCTTTCTTCATATGTCCCCTTTTCTCCCAACGCGTTAGTGACAGCCACTTAGGTTCCGTCTCACACCTAACTAATGTCGATTAACTGCTGACTTGAATTATGTTGATTGCCCTAACTGGTTTCCATTCGATTCACTTTGAACGTTTGCTGAATATCATTGAAAATTGTACACCTTGGTCATGACAAACAGTTGTCTAATGTATACCCACAATCATATTGTTGATTGGTTTACAGCGATCTAATGGTTATTTTGTTTTGTCGCTTTGTCAATATTTCCTGGAAAGCTTGTGCACTCCTTTAGAATTCTATGCTTGCCACAGTTTTGAGAACCATTCATCTATATAATTTTTCTTTCTAATTTCGAGGCACTTGTCGTGAGACATTCGTATTTTTTTATTCACCGCGAAGTCTTGATGGCTACTTTATGGGAGCACCAATTAGGTGAGCCAGCATTGCTCCGTATGAGGGGACAGCACGTAGACGATCAGGCCTTTTCCAAGCCCACTGAGTGGCAGCTCACGACACTAACCATTATACCATGTGGGCGGCTATTCTAAATAAGTATGGAACATTCACAAACTAACGTCTGGTGGATTTCGAGCATGCAAGCTACGCAACGAAGGTGAGCAGCCTAAGGGCTTCTTCACATAGCATCCGTCAGCATCAGCGTTACACGTATAGCGTTACACTAATTTTAACCCCTTCCTTCTCACTTTTGTCAAAATTACGGGGGGGGGGGGGGGGTTCGCCTTCTATTTCTCGTTCCCGTGATATTTCCGGGCTGGAGTGTTTCAAAGTAACGGACCAAAAAGATTAAAACAATCCATTTCATTTACACTGAAAAATTTTTATTTCTTATTTTGCATACCAGATGGCAGCACCAGACTATTTATAATGCAATTTGGGGATGGTTTGTTTTAAATTAGATGTGGTAGATCAAGAAATAAATGGAATCCTCCGGAAAAAATAGGCACTTTTATTACCGTTTTCTTGAAAATTATGCGATCGTTAAGGGGTTAAACCAATCGCAGGCCTTAACAATTTTGGGGATAATCGTTTGGAGGTTTGTAATTGGTTAAATATATTCCAATACGAGTAACGCTGACGCTGACGAATTCTATGTGAACAGACCCTTGCCCTTCAGCTATTGTAGGAACCTACCCCAAAAGGAGGCTGGGGTTTATTATTATGTTAGAGCCTTAATTTGGAGGAAAAAAATAGCTTATTATTTTTTCAAACCCGGCAGGCAGTTATCTTGACGCTATTTGCCCATCCACACCGCGTGGTTTTGATCCGGATTAACCCCGGATTATTCCGTGCTAATCAGTGCGCGGATTTTGCACGAGGAAAACACTGATAATCTGAAAAAGACGTTTTACTCATGAAAACGTCCACTATTTTTAGGTTTTAAATGAACTATGTATAATGACTAAAACAGGATTTAATTCAAATGATAATTTTTTTAATTGTCATTAAAGTCTACTAAATTATGTCTGCTAAGTTCTTTTATTCGATTCATTTGTTCCTTTGTACGTACCATTATAGCATTCTCTTAGAAATACATAATTTTTTAGAAAAAATTCTGTCAGATTACATTGTTTACTCACAAAAATCTAGTTACTGTGATGACATAAAACTACAGTCAACGGTTAAAATTGAATGTACGTTGTTTGGCATCATAAGTTTAACCCTAGGAAATTTGGGCCTATCTATTGATCAGGGGCTCAAAAACTTGTCACTGAACAGTCTTGAGCACTGCCACATTGGAAAAAAATTTTCTCATTTCTGCTTTAAAGTTGGTAGTTCCAAGTCAGCCGTTGATAAATGGTTTGAATACACTAACTGGCCAAAAGTATCCGGACGCCCAGTGGTACGGACTCGGAGAGTCCCGAGGCTTATATTAATATGATGTTGGTCCTCCTTTTGCATCGATGACAGCCTGCACACGTCTGGGGAGACTTTCCCCCAGTTTTTGATGGGTGTCCATAGGAATTGACTTCCAGGCGTCCATCACAGCTGAAGTGAGTGCTGACAGTGAGGATGGTCGATTTGGCTGGCTACGTAATCTGCGTTCTAATTCTTCCCAAAGGTGTTCAATGGGATTTAGATCGGGGACGTGAGAGAGCCAGTCCAGTTCGTCAAACTATGCCTGCGCAAGTCTCGATGTGTGAATGGAGCAGTTATCCTGCTGGAAGACAAATGGTCCTTCCCCAAAAGGGAAGGACCATTGCCATAGAGTTGGGAGAGCAGCATTGTCCAGAATGTCCACATACATTTCAGAGTTCATGTTTCCAACCACAGGAACTAAAGAACCCAGGCCAAACCATGAAAAACACTCCCACATCATGGTGCTGCCACCACCAAACTTAACTGTCAGCACAATGCAGTCACGTAAGAAGCGCTCGCCGGGTAGCCGCCAAACCCAGACGTGTCCATCGGACTGCCAGTTTGTAAAGCGAGATTCATCACTCCAAAGAACATTTTTCTACATGTCCCCAGTCCAATGATGGTGAGCTTTGTACCATTGCAATCGACGCTTCGCATTCTGGGGAGTGATGTTCGGCTTGTGAGCGGCTGAACGACCATGGAATCCCAGGTTTTTTAACTCTCGACGAACAGTCCTGCTGCTAGCACTAACGTCTGATGAACTTTGGAACTCCTGAGGGATTTCAATCAACGAGGACTTGTGATTTTGTTTCACTACCCTTTTCAGAGTTCTACGGCTGCGTTCACTATTTTTTTCGACCTGCCACTTCGTTTTTCTGCAGTTTCACTGCCTCGACGTTTCCACTTCACAATTACATCACTCGCAGTGGATTTTGGCTTCTGTAGAATGTCCGAAATTTCACGAACTAATTTCCCACAAAGGTGGCATCCCACTATAATGCCACGATCAAAGTCACTAAGCTCCTTTGACTTACTCATTGTCTCACAAACGCATAAATATGACCTGACAAACCACTACCAACACCTTTATAGTTTTCGGTTACGCATCAAATTACGTCACCTGCCAGATCAACTTCTTTAGGGGGGGGGGGGTCCGGATACTTTTGACCAGATAGTGTAATAAGAAAGTTTAAATCTAGAATACTCTACGATATTTCCATATAAAAAGTAATTCGTGCGGCTCCCTGTTTTAAGTTGTTAGTTTTAAGACATACCGTTAATAAATCAAATGAATAATAATAAGAAACTTTGAAAATTGAATGTTCAGGACATTTCTAATAAAGCAGGGATTTGGTTCGCCTTCATTTTAAGCCGTTTGTTTTAAGTCAGCCGCCAAAAAATTATTTGAAAACAAGAAACTTTAAACCTGCAATACTTTAACACACATCGATGTAAAAAACAATTAAATCCAACCCCTGTTTAAAGCTGTTAGTTTTAGTCCAACCGCTGATAAATTATTTATATTAAGAAACATTAAACCACGAATACTCTAGCACGAGAAGTAGTATGGGCCTCCCTTTTTTTTAAGTCAGCTGATAAGAAATTAGATGAATAAGAATAAGAAATTTAAATCTAGAATATTCCAGGACCAGGGGCACACTCAGGATTTAATCTTGGTGGGAGGTGGGGAGGACCCGAGGTGAATGGATGAAAATACACTGCTGGCCATCCAAATTGCAACACCAAGAAAGACAAGAGATATCACAACAAAATTTATTTTGTAGATAACGTGTTGACCAAGTATCAAATGATTAAATTTATAGACTTCTGTGAAGTGTGGTTCCTGCCAAAATCAGTAGCCAAACTAGCCGCCATTGTTGGAGATCACCGCTGCCACACACCTCGGCATTGATTCAAAGAGACTTTGGATGAGTTCTTGTGGTACAGCAGACCAAGCAGCTCCCAAACGTTGCCAAAGTTGATCTGCTGTGGCAGCTGGGGATGGAATCTGGGTCAATCGTAGAGCAACCATCGACCACATGTTTTCTATCGGCGAAAGATCAGGAGAGCGAGGCGGTCAGGGAAGCAATTCAATCTGGCGATTGACGAAGAACCGTTGGACAATGCGTGCCACGTGTGGTCGAATTCTGTTGAAATCTGTCCTGTTGAAATATGGCTGTGGGCAAGCCCTGAAGGTAGGGAAGGACAACTGGCTCCAACACCTCGGAGATGTAGCGCTGTCTGTTTAAAGTACCGGCAATGCGTACTAGAGGTGTGCGAGAGTGATGTCCAATACCGCACCATACCATAATACCCGGTGCAGGACCAGTGTGGCGGCGCATAACGCAGCTGTTCAGCATCCTCTCTTCACGGTGTCTCCGGACTCGAATGCGACCATCGTGGTGTTGCAGACAGAA
The DNA here is from genome assembly GCA_907164885.2 of Dolomedes plantarius. NCBI lineage: Eukaryota > Metazoa > Arthropoda > Arachnida > Araneae > Dolomedidae > Dolomedes > Dolomedes plantarius. The sequence goes on along the minus strand of OU015498.1, from coordinate 96,721,717 downwards.
GCGTGACTCGTCAGTAAAGACAATTTCATACCATTCTGCCGTCTACATCCTTCTGTCATCGCACCATTGGCGGCGGAGACGTCTGCGGTTCTGCGTCAAGGGTAGACAAAGCAATGGACGTCTTGCGGATAGACCACTCTGCTGTAAACGGCGTCGAATGGTACGCGCAGACACTGGATGATGCGTTACAGACTGCATGTGCTGTGCTATGGTTCGTGATGTGACTGAGCGATCCGTCACTGCCATGCGCACAATTTGCCTGTCATCACGTGAAGTGGTGCGCTGAGGTGGATACGATCGAACACGCCGGTCCGTCGTACCCTCCTGCATCCAACGATCACTTAACCGCATTACAGTTGTTTGGTTTCGTCCAACACGACTACCGATTTCCCTGAAAGATAATCCTCAATCTCGGTAGGCTACTATACTTCCTCTGTCGAACTCGGATACTTGATCAAAAGATGATCGCTGTTTTCGATGAGGCATAATTGATCGTTTTTTTTTGAAAAAACCACAAGAAAAACACAATTGCCGAACTTGAAATCATCGAAATCTCCAAGCCTTAAATAGCGCTTTGAAGTGGCGCCACAGGCGCGCGTGATGTGCGTCTGCGCCGAAATTCTAATCATTTGCATATCTCACCTCCGCTAATGCATGTTGTAAATGTCATGTTATTTGCATGTTTACTTCAGGGTGTTGCATTTACAGTGGCCAGCAGTGTATTTTTAATGTAAATTCAATAAAATTATTTAGATGATTTAAAACTTTTATTTAAGGGGGTCCGGGGACATTTAAAATAATTATTTATTGAGTTAAAATTTTGAATTTTTTGTGATGGTTAACCATATAATTTGTAAACAAAATCACATCATAAAACTTCTCATAAAGTTTTAAAAAAATTTTTAATTTAATTTTTTTTAAAAGTGGGGTAATTTAAAATCATTATACTCGAAATATTATTTGTCGAATTTCAAAATTTTTTTCATTTAATTAAACAGAAATATATAAATTTTAATTTTGCTTCAGCATTTTTTTAAATATTAATTTTTAAAAATTAAAAATATTTAGATTAAAAATTTCAAAAAAAGGATGCAACTTATTTCTAAAAAATCATATTTTCAAATTACATATTTTTCAGATTTGCTGAATTAAAATTAAAGTAAAGTAATTGAAAAAAACATGTTCCAAGTTTGAACCATTTATCTTTAACGGTTTTTGACTTATAACAATTTAAAGACGAGAAATGGTGGAAAAACCCATCATGCAGGAAAACACATTTAAAAGTTTATACAAAGATTGGTTGCTATTAGAATGTTGCAAAAAAAATTAATTAATTAATTAATATCTGCTGTTCTAATTAAGATAGAAGCATGATTTAAGTATCATTTTAAGCGTAAAAGAACACAAAAGTTTTTAATGCAATAATTTTTGTTTCGAAAATTTAAAGAAATTTGTGTCCTGGACCCCCTTAAATAATAAAATCCAGTATAATTTTGCTTTTATAAAAGCTCTAGAATTACTTCAGTCGGAATTACATGAATCTCTCTGTGTATGCATAGCAAAGCAAGTCCGTTCAATCCTGAATATCCCATAGTAGATCTTAAATAGTTTTTTAAAATACGTAAGATTGACAAAAACGAGCTCACGATTGCAAAAAACTGACGCATGTTGTTACCAGAAGCTTTGCAAATACTTTTATGCTTTTTAATAAGTAATAGTTGCTAGCATTTAGTCACACTTCAAAACTGCATCAATAGCTTTTTTTTCTTGATGGAGCTATTGCAAACGGTTTTTAAAATTTTTTATACCACTACTTGAATGTGGAGTCCAAAATTGCTAGATATGTAGAAGGTAAACCGCGGGCATAAAATTCCCACAACTGATGAAAATCTCCCATTGTATTCGCTGTTGGACCATCTTTTCCATTTGGCAGAAGATGAAAAAATATTTCAAAAGGTTGCGGGGCCGAGTGAAACGTTTATTGAGTCAATATTTGGTCAAGAAATGAAACGAAAATAGTTCTGAAATACTCTTCTACAGAATCCGCTGGAGCTTTAGGCCTCAATTGTTGTCTTGATGCGGTCCTTGGCTTTTAAATGTAATTATTAAAATTATTGGTTATTACACATGCTTCACTGTAAATGTCATTAAAAGACGGATCTGGTTTTCCCCGAACGATAGTTGATTGAGCCACTACATCATCAATAAAATATAGGGTAAGAAGTCACTGTCATATTTTTGCTTTATTTTAGACAGTGCTAAGGTGTACGCAAATATATTTTGCAAGCATAATAAATATATTATAAAAACCACATTCACACAACGAATTATTAAAAAGTTTTGCATTAGGGGAAAATCTCTGCCTTCCCAAGAAATTATTGTTTCAAGAATATGAATCACTGCATCACAGAATTCCTTCGTGGTCATGATGGCTTCATAGCGTTCCATGCACCTCGTCGGGGAAACTTGGCGTAGTCTCTTAGTATATATAGATACTAAACGTCTTTGTTGACAATACTGATAAACATACACTAAGTGTATATTTATCAATATTGTAAACAAGGAAGTCCTGTCTCTTAGGGGTATTGAAAATATTGCATACCTTTTTAATTATGCCAGTGCCATTTGTTATTTCAGTCACAGATACAGCATTTCAAATTGCCAAAATCAAGCTATGTGAAGCCCAGAGAGCATAAAAAGCTTGTGGATATTTAGCTGATATGGAAGACTGGACACCGTTCAACTCTCCGCTCATTGATGCGGCACGGTCGTAACCTTGTCTACGTAAATAGGACAAATTGATGCCAGTTACTTAAGCTTTCCAATATTTCGTCGGAAAAGTTTTTTTCCTGTAGTGCTTGTTACAGGAACAAATTGTGTGAATTGTTCACAAATTTTGTTGTCATTTTTTCTTCGTCTGTATACCTGACGCACAAAGAAAGATGTTCAGAGGTAGAAATGTCCCAAGTTTCATCGGCAAGAATTGAAAGACACTTCACTAAATTTATTTTTTCGACCAAACGGTTCAAAATGATATATAATTTACTTGCGTTCATAATTTGATTTTGCATCTTCCAGCTAATGCAAGTAGCGTTTTTTGGTAGAATGTTTAAAATGCTAAGTGAGGTTTTCATCGTCCGCATCGATTTTCGTCGTCCTTCGCAAAACTGTAAAGATTCCTTCAATGGCGATTGGCTCCTGTTCAAATGAAAATTCTCCATGATCATGGTGCCCTCTCAAGGGTATATTTTGCCGACCACATAAAATTCCAGTTTTTATGATCAGTTGTAATAATTTCCGATTAATTGCATCTTGTAATGTCCTATGTACATCAATTTGTCGATCGATTAGAATACATTTTTTCATCTCGAATATTGTGTAGCCTTTCTTAAATCATAACAGCCGTTTTATGATATTTTGTCTTTTGATGATTGTTAAATTTCTCAATGGTTTTCTTTCAATTGTAATTTTCAGTTATACAGAAGGTCGTTCTCACTTTATGGAAACGATTTTGATAGTTAAGTTTTATCTTTAAATACCGTATTTTTAACGGCGATTCGCTTCTGTCTGATAGCCATGGTTCTTGACAATAGCTCGAATTTTCCATGAAGGTAAACTTTTTCTTAGTACTGTCATGTCAATTTTACCCCATTCCTCTTGGACCGTTTTCCAAAGTCCGTTCAGCGTTCTTGGATGCCGTTTTCCTAAGGCTCGTTTTAATAAACCGAAAGCGCAAAAGTCCATTGGAGAAGCGTCAGGTGATTTTACAGGTATTTCTTTAAATGGGATACACTTTATTCCTGTTTCTGATTCTTTTTTTGCTAAATAAGCGGCAGTTGATTTAAACGTGTGACTAGAGGCTTTGTTCATATGAAGCTTAACTTTATTAATGTTCTTTCCATATAAAGTTGGAATTCCTTCTTCAAAAATTGGTTTTAAAATAATTCTGCTGATAGTAGAGTGAATTAATTTTGGCTTTACTTGAAACTTTTTGATTTTTAATTTGTCGTTGTAACAAAATCCTGCAACTATCATGAATCCATTTGAGAACTTTTCTCTACACTGATGAAACCATTTCGTACAGTCATTCCCGTCAGTTGAGCAATAGAAAATTGATCTTTTTTTATTACAGTCACTTAAATACACCCATGCCTCATCGAGTGTTACCATAAATTTCCATTTTTCAGCAGCTAGGTGTTTTTTATATAATTTTCTACAATTTGTTTTTCTTTCATGCTTTGGCAAAAGCAGATGAATTTTAGGTTTAAACATCTTTTTTAACTTCAAATCTTTATGAATGACTAGCGGCCCGTCCCGACTTTGTCCGGATTGAACAATTATCTATCTTAAGTAGATATTAGGTAGGTATAATATAGCTTAAAACTTCATGGTATATCACATTTTTCGTTTTTCTGAGGTTTTAAAATAAATTGATTCTCCGCATTTCCTGACCTAGAGAGACCAACATATAATTGTCCATGAGTAAAGCAATCTTCCCGTATGTCAAGTCCAATATATTTGTATGTTTGACCTTGGGATTTGTTGATGGTGATAGCAAAAGAAAATTTTAATGGAAATTGTAACGTCAAGCAATGAATTGTGTCCGGGGGCCACCCGCATGCCGATTTTGATACGATTCGGCCCCATAGCCTATCCGCTACAGGGTCCACACACAAAAAAACACGAAAAAAGCACCAAAAATGGCACAAAAAATTTAATAACTTTTTTTGAAATTAAAAATTAAAAATCCAGATACGTCAGGCCCTGAATCGTTTCACCTGCGGGCCGATTTTGGTACGATTCGGCCCCATAGTTTCGCTGTCAGCGAGGACAGCAGCGGAAGCTGTCGAAATAAGCAACTTTTAGGGGCAAAATCATTAAAACAATAATTAAAAATCTCCGGAGCCTGATTTTCAAAAAATAATATGCCTATGTTTTAATCTGAACTATCAACTATATCTATGCAAAATTTCAGCTCAATTGAAGCAATACTTTTTCACTTATAAAGGAACAAACATAGGCCTATTCGAAATAATCAATACGCAAATTTCACGGTTTCAATGAAACACACTGATTTTTTAATAAAGTCAATAATTCAAGTTCGATTTACGCAAATTGTGCATAAAATTGTACATAAATTCAAAAACATAAAGTTTATAAGTTAAATAAAGTTCTGTAATATTATACCTATAAATTTCCAGTTGATAGCCAATAAATTGTAAATCTTTTTTACCTTAAATGTCCAATAAAAAGCGTAGTTCCAAGTGTAATTTTCTTCAATAAACCCTTAAACGTTGCCAATTTCAAAAATCCTTTTTGTATTTATCAATACCTCCTCCACTTGAATCTTCAAAATATTAAATGTTTTACTGATAATAAATGAAAATGTAGTTTGATGTGTTGCTATGGTTACTTGACTATGGTTGACAAAGAAAATTCAAATGGTAAATGTTTTACTGATAATAAATGAAAATATCGTTTGATGTGTTGCTATGGTTACTTGACTATGATTGACAAAGGAAAAGTTGTAAAGGTGAAGCATCAGCTCAACATTTAGGCCCCTAACTTTCTTTCTACTGATCAGATATACATAATATATGTCCATCTGGAATAATGCACCTTTCAAATAGTGAAAGAATTTTTCAAATAGGTGCAGTGGTTCCAGAGATTACCCTCCACATACAAAATCCACCCTCTCTCTTTATATATTAGTATAGATTTTACTTACAGTGCAGAAGACATTCGTAGTTTCGATGCAATGGATCTTTGAGTCGGCGGATTTTCTTTTAGGATCAGAGACTTCACTTTCTTGATATTTACCTGCATTCGAACAGTCTTAGGATGAGGCTTCGCGGTCATGTTTTCATTTTTACATTCAATTAGGCGTTTTTATTCTTTCAAATTTAATATATTATAAATACCATTTTTTGAAATGCCATACACGCGATTTTTACACCGCTTTATTATTTGTTGATACGAATATTTCTCCTCGGAAAGCGCAGTTACATAACCTTCGAGCCATCTATCAATTTTAAGAGCCATTTTCAAAATAAATCTTTTATTTTACATTCTAATCAAAACAAAACATTAGCAGACGACTGTTCCGAAGTTGCCAAATTTTTATCTCAAAATTCAAATGACGAAAATAAATTGCAAAATCGTTTCCATAAAGTGCGAACGACCTTCTGTAACTGTGTATAATTAACCTTGCATAACTAGCTGTCCAGATACATCAGATTTAGATTTTCTAACATTAGCAGGTGCAAAAAGACACAATACTTATGGTACGCACTATTTTCAACATGGCCTGTATAGCTGGGGGACTACATAGGCCATGTAAATTTTTCAAACCATATGTATTGAAAACTTCGGTAGCGATTTACAGCTTAGATTGCGGGAAAATTAAAATTTGGTCCTGGTTTCCTCAACATTTTCACAGTATCTAAAGTATCGTCTGAAATATATATATGTAATGTCTAGAAGCGTAAATTTTAATGAACTATATTTTTTAGGTCGGTTGATGCTAAATCTAAAGGAATTAATAAGAATAAATAAATTTTAAACAAGATAGTAGTCTGATGGGGAACGAAAATGCCAACAGAGGGTGATACGTATTCTATCTCGAGGTTTGAGAGAGTCCTTGGCCTCGACCGGCGATTATATCAGAAAAAGTACGGGCGGGAATCATATGACTATGATATCATCAGATCACGGGTTTTTTCGCGCTTTCGGATAACGTTACGCAATTGAAAAAAAAGAGATTAGAGTTATCCACCGTTGGATGAGGTTGCGTGTCGTGAGCTGAGATGATGAGGAAAATAGCAGTAGTTGATTGAATTGAGTATGACTGAATTAGTGTTAATAAAGTTCATTAATTATTATTTAAATAGTCTTTATTTGCCACAGGCTTTAAGGATGACTGCTTTTAGATTAATTAATTAGATAACGGTTACGCGGTTTAATCACCGTGTCATATATATATATATATATTCAGTCGGTCCCTTATAAAATGATCCATCGTTTTTCAAGGGACCGACTGAACTGAATGATAAATGCGGGGAAACTATAGATGCGGGAACATAACAAAGAAATATGATCGTCAGGACTAAGTGAAATAAACGACACATACGGGAAAACGATGATTCGGGGGACGATCGATCGAGATTCCCCAGTATACTGCATATATATATTTCTATTTACATTTCATTCCGCATAGTAAATGTAGTTAATTGCGTCAGATAAGATGATATTTTAGTCAATGTTAGCATTTTTTAAGTATATCTGTTGAATTTCAATATTACTTTCCAATCAGATATGGTAAGAATCTTGCGTCAAACAAAAATTTAAATAATTTAAGGGGTATAGTAAAGGCTTTTAAAGTATTTTAGTTTTAATTTTTAAAATGGTTCTCCTTTTAATCTTCGTTTTGTTTTCCGCTTGTTGTGGGATACGCCTGTGAGTTTACAAGTATTCTCTTTATAATTCTCGACCATCTTCTGAGGCTTTAGAGATAGCATCTTGAATTACATGACTGTGTTATCAATGACAGGTTTCGGATTTGCCTCGCAATCGATGAATGTGTTTTTGAGGGATTTTTCATAACTTTCAACGCCCTTAAGAAAAACACGACGTTGGGGAAAACATTATTTGAGTTTGGGATTTAGTATTTTTATTGGCTGTTTCTCTCTTCGTGTGTGGATTTTACCGCACTTATTTCAAACACGGAGTTGTTTTTATAGCTGTTCATACCTACAGAAATAGAGGCGATTAATTTCCAAGAAATGTTCAAAAACAATCTGAAAAACAAACCGAAGCATCGCTTTTTCTAAAATCATATCGTTCACGTTTAAATTTCATTAATTTCATAGTTTTATATATCTTGTTACATAATAAAATCTTTAATAATTCCCCTTCCTTGATATCTGTTGTCACATGCAATATAAATCTGATAATTTCTATTCAATAGCAAACAGGGCTACAAAAAGAGTATTTTTCTTACCGCGATAGGAAAAAAATGCTAAGGCCTAAAACATATATCTACAGAAACCAATATAAAAAAATTATCTTGAGGGCGATTATACATAAGAAAACGTCTCTTTCAACCTTGATTATTCCTTTTGTGATGCACTTTTTTTTTCAAATTGAAAATAATAATTCTGCGTTTTATGACAAGATATAAAATATTGTTAATACTATTGAGATATACTTATAATTAAAGGCCAAAGAATGCAGATACAATCGCCTCATTTCAAAACTGTCCGGTTTATTGGATCTAAAGACAACTTGCGAATTGATTTCTATTATGTCCAAAGGCCTAAAAAACAAAGAGATTGTCCATCTTTGTGACATTAGGGGTGCCGTGTAAGAGCTGCCCATTTGATCGACTACATCAACTCCTACTTTTGTCGTACTGTAATCCAGTATAATCGCTGGTTTACCACGGTTAAATCACGAATAACAATGAATGGAAAGGAATACAAGGGTCAGAAATTCAGATCTGCATTAAAAAGGGTGTAGCTATAAATAGAAATTGCTTAGAACATTCAAACCTTACATGTAAAAACAAACCAGTCAAAATTACGAAAATTTTGCACTTTGTACACGGGCGCGCCCGCTGAAGGGTTAAACCCCCTTCTGCCTCTCTGAAAATGTGTTGGATTGAGTTGTTTTCTGACTGTATTCTCCTTGAATCATACTGTAACCCACACTTCCTGAATATTTTTGGATAGTTTATATAAAAAGTCCCTCCATATATATATATATATATATATATATATATATATATTTACATTTCATTCCGCATAGTAAATGTAGTTAATTGCGTCAGATAAGATGAAATTTTTGTCAATGTTAGCATTTTTTAAGTATATCTGTTGAATTTCAATATTACTTTCCAATCAGATATGGTAAGAATCTTGAGTCAAATAAAAATTTAAATACAAAAGACAAAACAACACAAAAAGTGTTGCCAAGATTTACATTTTTCTTTTCTTACAAAATTATTTCTTGCCAATATTTTTAAGGGATCGACAATATTTAGTACTTTACTTTAGGTTTTGGGGTACTCTGAAACGGAATACTCATAACTTCTCTAAATCCATATCATTTGTGGTAGTGCGGGTCTTAGCATATTTATCTTGAAAATGTAAGTGCCGACTTTGATTCCCCAACCAATCAAGTTGTTTCACTCCTCTTGCACTTCTTAGGTGTTAGGGTGTTTTTACCTTGTGTTAGGGTATAAACACCCTAACACCTAGGAAAGAAAAAATGTGAGGAAGTGCGGTAAAGATCGAATCGTTATAAACTCTTAAGTTCTTTTCATTCATCAATAATTTAACTCTTAAGTAAGAATATCGAAAAATTTCATTAAACTTCAAGACCCTCCTACAAGGCTACTTCTTCCAAAAGCTCACTCGGGATTTTATCTTGAAAGTGTGTGTGTGTGTCGGGGGGGGGGGGGGGGGGGAGCTGATTTGAACGGATAAAAACATTTTTATTGCAAATTCAGTAAAATTTATTAGGTAATTATAAAAATGTATTTAAAGAATAATATCTAGAATGTATTAAAAAATAACTAGTTGGTACCCGTCAAAACATGACAGCTAGATAGTAAATAAATGTACTAATACACAAATTATACTCAACACATCATTGCCAAATGTTGAAAATCATAATAATGCATAGAAACAAATTAATGTGTTTAAGCGGCCTCGTGCTTAGTGAGTATCTAAAGCCAGATTTAAAAATGTCACTGGGCATGCGCAGAAAGAAATTTTTTTTATTGTAAGTTATCGCTAAATGAACAGTGCGAAATAAACAATTTCCATCTAGTTTAATCTTATATTCCCCAAACAAAATTATCATAAAAATAAAAATGGCAGAGAGAGATCTAGAGAGACTCTTCGGAATAAACGTGTTTATCATTAAAACATGTCACTGAGCATGCGCAGAAATAAATTTTTGATTGTAAATTATCGCTGAATAATAGAAATTGCAGTTACAAAAACAAAATTTGACAAATCTACTGAATACAATCTTTCGTTTAAGACCAAAATGAAGTAAATTGATGCAGCAGTTTTCTCTCACGGACTGCCCAAAAAGTCGGCTTAGCAACTTAAATATATAGGTATCAAGTTTTCTTTTCTTTTTACAAAGCTCTTGAATTACTTTAGCTGTGGTCACACAAATCTCTCCGTGTATACACAGCAAAGCCAGGCCGTTCAATTGTGATTGTGTCATGGTTGGTTTGTTTTGGAGCGCTACGGTCATTTTTTGCTACACGAGGGCTAATCAGACCGGGACCTACTGCTTAAAGACGATTCCGAACGGCTACAAACGTCCATGCCAAGAGTGGTATTCGAACCCACAGACTCTGGTACCGAAAGCCAGCGCCCTAGCCATTCGGCCATCCTCCGGCCGATTGTGTCATGGAAGATCTTAAACACGCTTTTAAAGAGCGTAAGGTGTTAAATGACCTTTCACTAACGCACGTTGTTATCAGAAGCGTTTCAAATATTTTTAATAAGTTATAGGTACTAGGCTATATCATTTCGTCACACCTTGAAACTGTATCAATTGCTAACGGTTTTTCAAATTTTTTGTGCCACAACTTGATTTTGGCATTCAAAATTTCTGTACTTGTAGAAGGCAAATCGTGGTCTTAAAATTTTCCTGCGTGTTTATTGTTTTTCTTCTTTAAGGGGTTGGGGAGTTCCAGGGCCCCTTAACCCCCCCCCCTTGTGGGTGCGGCACTGAATTCTCCCATACAATAGGAGTTTTTTTTTTTTAACGGCAAGAGAATTTTTTCAAAATTAATGTTTCTTACAGTTTCTTTGCCAGAAACACAAATTTTAAAACAGAATTTTCTGTTAATTAAATTTACAATTTCATGAGTAATGTAATGAGATAATTTAGCAACTTGACATCTTTTAATGTCAAAGTAGAGTCAAAGTAGAATCCTCATATACTTTAATTAAAACGACCGTAACGCTCTTCAACCAATCATTCAATCATTAATTAAGTAGAAATCGTGATCAACGTAAATAATTAAGATGCTTTGACAGTGTATCCATTGTATTCACAGTGCATTGCCGAAATTGGAAGAAAGAAACCAAAGTGGACTGTAATTCAAATATGTTGCACTTGAAAGGGTAAATGGAATATTGCATTTAATAACTGTTGCCAACATATCTTTTCATCCGTTTTTCACTCTGACTGATAATAAAGGTACTAATTATCAAGTCTGTTAGAAAATCAAAGAGACTTGGTGAAAATGTAGCGAAATAATTTTGAATATAGATCAAAGTAAGTAAAATTAGAGAGCATTTGCTGGAAGCATTAGGCTTTGATATCTTGGTTATGGGAAAATAATTTTTGACTTAAATCCTGTTTTATCCAATCCTACATAGCAAAGGATAGAACAAAGCTGGGCCTGCATACTACAGTTACTCACGTAATCGATTATGATTTTAAAATTCCATTTGAAACTCTGTGAGGTATAAACACCCTAACACCTATAATTCGCATATAAAAGCGAAAAGACACAATCTCTAGTAAAATAGCTCATACGACCGAAAGAGAAAGATTTCAAACTCTCGAAGATTCGATTATTTTTTGTTTTCGATTTTTAAATGGCGATTAAAAAAATTAAAAACTTTTTTCCTATTTGTTTGTGGGAATTCCTACAATAATATTATGATACTTTATTTTTTGCAGCGATGTGAAAATTCTGTATTTTCACATGTCTTTAGTGACCAATAAGGGATTATCGTAAAATTCGTATTCGTAACAACCAAGAACGATAAAGAAACAAGTCGTAAGGAGACACCCGATAAATTCTTAATATGCTTCTCCCCCCAATAGCATACGCCCTTGGTAGTCAATTGAAAATAACATCGACATTACCCATTCTGACGTCCGACGGGTAATCAAACACTCAGTCCTGAAATCGTGGGTTTGTTCCTTTACCTTCGGGGTTTAGCCATCTCCTTGGGGAAACGTGATTCTTGAGAAACGTGTTTTTCACCACGAGTTTTGGATATCGAGGAGAGATGCAGCATCACTTTCATCTTCTGTTAGACATTCTAGATCACCGACCTGTTTTCTTGAACACTCGATCAACGCGAGTGAAGGCCGTGGTTTGGGAAAGACCCCAAGCACCACCGATCGCAAAAAGTCTATTTTTCAAAGATTGTGTATTATATTTCTCTGGAAAATTTCAGAAACAGAATGTTATGCAGATCGGTGCGTGACTTTACTATTAATGAGCAATGTAATTTGTTTTTTGATGAATCGTCGATTAACAGGTGATAGAGAGTTCACTGTCCAGTACTGATGCGGCTGTGTGTGGTTTTGATTTTCCTCAATTACACATTCTTTTTCCTCAGATGGACTCGAAACCTATATTTAAACGGACATTTCGGAAGAAACTATATCGGATGATACTAGTTACCGCAGGAAGTTCTGTGTTATAGAATGCCTGTGGTGTTGAAAAAAAAGATAATTTGTGATAGGATAGTTAATGCTGTGGTGTTTTACATGGCGTGCAATTGATTATAGGGATGTACTAACCAAAACGTTTTATACGGATATTGCTAAAAATAACAGATGCACAATATTTCAACTTTGAACTTATTTTTTTCAGTTACTGCCAACTTGATGCAATAAAATACTGGAAAATAATTAAACATCCAGTCGCTGAAATAACAAAAAAGAAAGACGAAAATCTGTTTAGAATGACACGAGAGCATCTCTTCACAGAATTTCACCTGATATTAAAGGAAAAATTTCTCGCATCGAACTCAAATATCACATCGAATATATATTGTTACATATAATTTTATCACCATAATTATTTATTAGTTTTTTTACTGATATACATATATAAATTCTAACTTATAATTATTTAATAATTTAGAAATCCTTGTATTGAAAACAGTAAACTATTTAAATCAATTAATACGCATAACGAATTATTTAAAATTATATAGCACAATGAATTGTTCATATAAAAAGTACATGGAGAAGTAAGGAGCGCCGAATAATTGGAAAGAACCACAGAGTTAGTGAATTGATTATAGAAAATTTGAACAGATTTGACGCTCGCTTTGTGTTCAAAAGAGTAAATACGATGATTTGCTGTGCATCTAACTACAAATCTTTTGTGTTAACATTTCTTACATGACAACGGGTCCATCCTTTTTACGATCAATGAACTATTATTTATATCGAAGTGAGTTAATTACAAGACGTCATTAAGGCTGCTGTGTACTAACCCTATTGGATTCTCTCACCTGAATGATAACCTATGGAGAAAATGTGTCCAAGGATTCCCAACTTGCATTTAAAGATTTTTTAAAAAAATTGTACACCGTAATAGAGAAAGAAATTTTACACTTTGGGGCATTTTTCGTTTTTTTTTTTAAAGGCAAATAATATTTTTTATTTAAATTACTCGGGGACAAAATCTGGTATAGTGGGTTTTAAATGCTTATAAATTCCTTAGGTGGACACAATTTATAAAGTGAATCCCGTTGTAAGGTGCAGAAAAGTTCAGGCTATCTGAAAATACCATTTTTATTGGAATATCAGCATCTATGTAGCTGTAAATAGTAGACAAATATTCTGCATAGGTAAACATTGAGGTGAGCGAATCCAATAGGTTTAGTACACAGCAGCTTTTAAAGTCTTTGTACCCTCACGACAATTTTCATACCTGCCATCGTTTTTGTAAACACTTAGATATTCGAGCAAAATTTTTCTCTCGGATTTTTAGCAAATTTTCAAATTTCAAAAACTTAAATAAATAGATGCTATGTGACATCTGCCTCGAATTGTTAATTTTATCAACATTTTAATTTTAACGTAAGCTATTTAGAGCCATTAAATGAAATTAAATACTAAAACTATTTTATGACTCGAAAGTATAACATACCTGTTGAAGAGAAAACTATCAAACAGTTCATATGGACTTGGGCAAAAATTACGGTAAACTGTGAAGCTAAGTTCGATAGAGACACTACCGAGACTATATTACAGATATTTTTTACAGAAATGAACAATTTTTTTTTACGTCCATTGGTTTCGTTCTTGTGTCAGCACAATTTTTTTTTTTGTTTGTTTCGTGTATAATACGTTTTATAGTCAACACTCAGGCAGTTAAATTCCTTTTCGCAGCCAATTTATCATTCATTTCACCTACCCTTTAGGTAAACATTAAATCATGACCTTAAAATATTGATTCAACCCCTTTCTAAAGTATGAAATGCAGAGAGAGAGAGGAGATTTCACTTTCTTTAATATTCAAATCCTCAGCTACAAAGCAAACACTCGGTTCACCTTCAGCTCGATGATTTGACTTTAGCTGTCACTTATCAAATGCACATTTACAGTATATTTGATAACTGTGCAAATAAATTTCGCAGTACTGGTGGCTGCGGGGAAAAGATGGATAAAATCAAAAATGGCGACGCTACAGTAGGAAGACGAATATAATTGTTTTCTTAAGAGAAGACTCTCAGACTAATGCGTTTACTTATAAAATTAACGAGTATTAAAAAACATTAGTTGAGCTATTTGGCATTTATTATTTTTGACACATTTTTACCCTCAGTGTCTAATGGTGAAAGTAAGGAGTCTTTATTAAAAGCGTTCTATTAAAGAGGATTTTATACAACTTCAATTTAAATTTATGAAATTTTATATTCTTTTAAATAACTAATCTGTAATAGCTCTCAGTGCTTTATACTCTGAGATGAGGTTAAAGAATTATGAATATTTTTTCTCTGATAAAGTTAATTTCTATTTGTCTTTCTGGATAATATTTTCTCTGGAGATGAATTGGATTTCTTAGAATAATCACTAATAATAAAAAAAAAGAAATGGTAATATGAAAGTTAGAAATATAAGGCCTTAGGGCCTGTTCACATAGGAGTCCGGTAGCGGAGCGTTAAAGGAAAGATGACGTTGAGTCGAAAATAAACCAATCATATATGTTAAAAATTTCGTTGGTAATCGTTTGGAGGTTTGTCATTGGTTAAATATATTTCAATACTTTAACGCTCCACTACCGGACTACTATGTGAACAGGCCCTTAGACCTCGATCACATCCAGTCCGACAGCGTCAGCGTTACTCGCATTCACATATTTTTAACGAATCACCGACCGTAACTTTCGTGGCTAGTCATTTGGAGGTTTGTGATTAGTTAAAAATAGTTCAATACAAGTAACGCTCACGCGGACATCCGTCAACGTCAGCGTTAAGGCCTGTCCACATTGCAGTACGTTAGCGTAAAAGGAAAAATGGCGCCGAGACGGAAATAAACCAATCATGGGCCTTAACAATTTCGTTGCTAATCGTTTGGAGATTTGTCATTGGTTAAATATATTTCAATACTTTTACGCTTACGCTAACGGACTGCTATGTGAACAGAGCCTTAGGGCCTGTTCACATAGTAGTCCGGTAGCGGAAGCGTTAAAATATTGAAATATATTTAACCAATAACAAACTTCCAAACGATTAGCAGCGAATTTTTTACGCCTATGATTGGTTTATTTCCGTATCAGCGCCAACTTTCCTTTATCGCTACCGGACTCCTATGTGAACAGGCCCTTACACATCGAAATATTTTTAATCAGTCACAAAACCTCCAAATGATTAGCCACGAAATTGTTAAGGTCTGAGATTGGTTAATTATAGTTCGAAGCGAGTAAGGGCCTGTTCACATAGAATCCGTCCGCGTCAACGTACTCATATTGACATATTTTAAATCAATCACAGGCCTTAACAATTTCGTAGCTAATCGTTTGGAGGTTTGTAATTGGTTAAATATATATCAATACGAGTAATGATGACTCTGACTGATTCTATATCAACAGGCCCTAACTCTAAGGCCCTTTTCACACGAGGCACATATTTGATCAAACTGATTTCCGGGCGGCTGTCAAGGAGTGTAGCCACCATAGCAAATGTATGGGAATCGCCGGAACCTTTTCACACGGAGTGAATTCAGTGCCCAGACAGTTTGACATCTGGCACTTGTGCCGATAACGCTCTCATCCCGATGAGTATACTCAACACAAAAGACATTACTGAAGGTACGCTCTTCACGCCAGCCGCCTAGCTGCATGAGCTCAGTTCAGTATGGAAAGCGTTTCAATTGCAAGTTTGAATGTGGAACAGTTCATCGAAGAAATTCGTATTAGTCCCGCGATATGGGACATGAGGTGTGATGAATATAGCGATAAAATTAAAAGGGGTGAAGCTTGGAGGGAATTGGCACGCAAATTTTATTCCGACATTCAAAAATTTATTTTTGAATTTGTGGCTTAAGAAATAGAGCAGATTCTGCAGATTACAAATATATATAATTTATGTACTTTTTGACACTCTAACAACAATTAGCAACTTAAAAATGTAAACATACATTTAAATCCCATATAATGGGAAAGTATTTTTTGCGTTTTTCTCAAAATGTGATTTTTTCATGTAATGGTACACTTTCTGCAAAATCTGTTGCAAGTACATCTCTGCAATTTTAAACGTCAATAGAATAAGTGCTCTTGTATCAATATAACCTATATTTTTGTTTTTAAACCTTAAGATATTTTTGTAAATGGTGAAAATGTATGACAAAAATATGCAGATTTCTGATAAGTGAAATTTATAATTTTTTTAAAATTTTTAAAATAGTGTAACAGAGATTTAAATGGGTTAACTATATAAAATAAACTGTGTTTAATCATCACACAAGATTTCAAGGTAAGATTTTCACTAAATTTTTGAAAAAGTGTTACAAAGTGAATACCTCAAAAATTTCAGGGTGAAAAGTATGTTTGTTTATATTGTTATTTTAAATTTACCTTTCAATCCAAAAAGAAATTTTTTTATCTTAAAATATTCATAAAGGTCTTACTAAATTAACGTAAAAAAATCATAATGATACATGCATATTTGTATAAGATATGGGCTTTAAAAGAATAGCCCAAATTTCCAACTTCTTAGTTGTCGCAGACGTCCCAGTCCCCTTGCAAATATCGATATAAATAAATACAGATGCCTGCTCAATAAAGTAGTCGGTACCATTTAAATTTAAAAGTTCATTTGTTCTTTTGTTAATAGTGGTTAAAAACTCCAAAATTAAAACAACATTTTAAACTTTTTTAGAATTTTTTTTAAAAATTTATTTAGAAGCCGCATTATCATTAAAAAAATGAACAGAAATATTTATTTGGTCATTTCAACGAAATATATTCTTTATCATTGGTTGTTTATTTGATGTTTCTATGGTGACATACGTCACTCTCTTTACATTACTTATCAAACAGCATTACATAGATTAGTACAGGTTATGACTGTTACACTTAAAAATATATGTGGGAGCACCAAATTGTGCGAATTTAGCCATTATTTAATTAAATTTATCTAGATTTGCAAATGTGAATATAGCCTTATGCCTACAATTTGAATAGTTTTCATATGAGGGAGGATTTTGCATTAACCCTTTCAGGTGTGCAATTTAATTATTATAAATTTTTTTTTAAAGTAACAATCAGGTATAATGGTCCTACAAATAAAAGAAATGCGATTTAAAAAATTAGCGGAGCAAATATAAAAATAATACATTTTGTATTTTTGTAAGTAAAAACCTGAGTGCCATGTTATGATGCTTTCTTAATTCTATATTCCCCTACATCATTATAAATCAAAGACCAATATTGTGTTATAAAATTGGTGTAAAAGAAAGGTATAATATTTAAGTTAAAGATTTTGAAATTTAAAAATGTAAGGAGGGAAATCACCTTAAAACCTTAAAAAAACTCAATTTTTTATTATGATTTAATTATGAAGAATGGAATAAAAGGAATCTTATGAAAAAAATGAAGTCGATATTACAACCGATTTTATGGCCAAATGTATAAAGCTAATAGTAAAGTAATTTATAGAAAATTTAAACTTTAAATGGATTTTTCTAAAAACTGTTATTTTGAAACTTGTGCGCACTATTTCTTCAAAACTAATCGTCCCAAATTGCTAAAATTTTGTATACATGTATATCTTGTATGTTTATACAAATTCTATCTAAATTTAGTTAAGTACATATCACTAATTTTTTACAGCAATTTTTTTTCCTTTGATATTTTTTGTAGATTACAATACATTTGCCTGAAAAATATTTTTATGGGAAATATTGTAATTATTTTAGGTGTAGATTAAAGTATGGCCTATGGATAGAATATATACACATAATTTAATGTAGTAAACTGTCTTCTTCCACATCATTTTTCAGTCGCGTTTTCGCCTGCTTCTAGCTGCTGACGAAGCGTTACCACAACCCCAGAAGAGAAGGTTTCGCCTTGAATTGGGCGCCACGCCTCGTGTGAAAAGAACCTCACACGGCAGTCAACTACATGAAAATAAACAAGGCAAATCAGTTGAATCAAGAAATGTGCCTCGTCTGAAAGAGGCCTTATGCTAAGCATTTCTCCGGAAGAAATGTGACGAGGGCCTAAGAGTCAAATACTATAAAAAAATTTAACAAATTTTCTGTCGTTGCGCCCTAAACCACATTATAAAATGCCTCCTTCCGTGATCTGTGTTCAGGTTGCAGAGCTCGCGGTTGACCTGGAAAAATAAGGAGCCAATTTAGAGAAAATACGGGTCAAATTTTCCAAAAGACATTAATAAGGCAGTTTTATGCAACGTCACTGATGCAACCGCGTGAAAAACCAAGGGCGAAAAATGGGTATCATCCGTTTTACACATGGGGCTATGGCCTGCATTTCCGTATGAATTTTAGAAATCTATACGTTTGACACTAAACGTTTTGCCCTTCGTTTTTGAGTAAGTTGAGGCGTGTCACGTTGCGTGCAACTACCTTACGAGTACAACTGTTTTAAGTTTATGCCTACTTCTACATGAGTTTTAATAATTTATGCTCTTAACAAACATTTTGTCCTTCGTTTTCGCCTGAGTTGAAATACGATCTGCTGATCGAGAAATATGATACGCGAGTCAAGAGCGCATTTGACGCCGGGCTCTGGGTTGGAACGCACTTCGTCGCAGCAAAATATTTAAATATGGTTAGAAAATATATTTTAGATCCTATATTTAGATAATTATTATTTTTTTCCAATGCGGCAGGCACTACGATAGGTACTTCTCTGACATTATCTTATGAAGATCCGCGAAGCTTTGCAGGATACTTTATTATGAGAGCATCATATAGATCAGCCAGCATTACTCCCAATGAGGTGACGACGACACGGAAACGACCAGGCCTTATTCGGGATGTGAACCCAAGTCCAAAGGGCGGCAGCCCAGAACGCTAACCACTATAGTATATGGGCGGCATATATTTAGATATACAATACAGTCATTAAAATACTAGGTGGATACAGTTAGACAAAACGAACGAGTGATTGAATACAGTCTGGACTAATACAACGCCTTAGAACGTAACTATGTAATTCGCTTATTAAAAGAAGAGACATATTGAATATCAGATGAGGTAACTAAGATACTAATAGGAAATCTAATAAAGTTTGAGAGTGTGGTTTGCTTTCCAGACAATAATATGCTTTTAAGAAGTTTTATTTACACAACATTACGGGCTAACGTAATGCTAGAAAGAAGACGTTTTAAAGTTTGAAGTACAGGACACAAAATGGTTGAATGCGTCTGTTTAACTCTCCTAATGCCCGGAGATTTCCCTCACAGTACTAACAGTACGCGTCAGTGGCGGCTCCAATCCAGAGATTGGGGGGGGGGGGGGAGGGCTGTTATGGTTATGTATATATAAGAAATAAACATCATCCTCTCATTTTAAATTTAAACTCATTTAGTATTAGGTCTAGGATTATATAATTTTAGACTGTGAAAAAAAATATCGCCGGGCCATTTTTTGGGGTGGGTGGGGAAGGTGCCCCTACTGACCCCTCCCCCCCCCCCACACACACACACCTTGGAGCTGCCGTTGGTACGAGTAAAATAATTCGTGCGACGCTTCTCGACATGTTCATAATATAATTTCAATAATTAAAAAAAACTTCAAATCCGAACCGTTCGTTACCAGCCAAAAACGACGTGGGGGCACCTAATCGTTTAGAGGGAGGCTAAAATATAACTGTTATAAAAAGGAATTAAAAAGACAAACAGGAGTAATAAACCGTGGCCTGCAGGATGAATGTTTAGTCTTTATTAAAATTCGAAGGAATGGATGAAAATAAAATATTATCACCGTTCAGACACAATTTTAAAACTTCCGATTTCCGTAAAACATAACCAAAAATTTCCTAATCCAAAACATTTTTGAGCTTTTAAACAGAAAAAAAAAAAGCACAGTATGATCTTTTCAGAATAGGCATGGTTTGCTTTAGAGCGTTACGGTCATTTTTTGTTACACGAGAGTTAGTTAGACCGGGACCTACTGCTTAAAGTCGATTCCGAACGGCTACAAACGTCCATGCCAAGAGTGGAATTTGAACCCACAGAAGGCCAGCGCCCTAGCCATTTGGCCATCGTCCGGATCTTCAGGATTGAAAAACAGAAACATTTTTTTTTTTCTAAAGATTAGGATGCAACAACGTCGCTCAGTTACCATATGACACCATTATAGCAGCATTCAAGAAAGTTGGAATCAGTGGTGGGTTTGGCTAACTAGGCCGCGGTCCACGGGCCGCAGCTCCGTGAATAATAATCTATACTTATATATAAAGAGAGAGCGATTTTGTACGTGGAGGGTAATCTTCAGAACCACTGTACCTATTTGAAAAATTCTTTCACTGTTTGAAAGGTACATTATTCCAGATGGACATCGGCTATATATTATGCATATCTGATCAGTAGAAATAAAGTTAGTGGCTTAATCCTAACAATCTCCATTGTTTCCGCTACTGTCTTCTACCGCTTTTTGTTCCGAAGATTTCAACGATCCTTATCGTGGTGCTATCGCGGTGGGCTTCTGTTCTGACGCTAGCTGATCGAACCTAGCCGTTCTCCGGCACGCCTTTTTCTTTTAAAAAAATTATTTTAATTATTAACTAACATAAAATTAATTTAAGGTATTATTTAGGTTATTATTAAGGTAAAAAAAGATTTACAATTTATTGGCTATCAACTGGAAATTTATTGGTATAATATTTTGTTCAACCCGGACAAAGTCGGGACGGGCCGCTAGTTACAAGATAAAAAGAATTTTTTATACACCACGTTTTTAAATTTTCTGTTGAATCATAGAAACTTGACAATTCTATGGATTAATAAATACTTTTTAAAAATTTTTTTGATGAATTATCCCATCAACTTGAAAGAAAATGAAGTTAATTGAAAGTTAACTTGCGTTTAACTTTTCGTTCCCGTCTCGGCCGATAGATGGCTGCACCAGTCTACAAAAAAATTAACCGAAAATGAATTCAATGCTGCTTAAAGATGGCTAAAAGTATTAAAATAATGCATTGTCATCGTGTTCTGAGCTATTCTAAAAGTTTCAAATGTCTAGCTAGTCGGGAAGTTAGTTAAAAATCGATTGCAAGATTTGTACCGGACAAACAAACACACACACACACACACAAACAAACAAACAAGAAAGCGAGTTAATAAAAACATGGTAAAAATATATTTCACGTTACGATTTTTTTTTAAACTTACCTAAAATATTTAGAAACAAAAAAAGTTTGACTTTGTTTTTAAAATAAAAATAGCGAAAATTGTTTTAATAAATAATAATAGCAATATTTATTATGAACTTTATTTACAAGCAGGCGAAGCACGGACCAGCGCATAATCTTATTAATTTGCAAATTAAATATATCCAGAGAAGAAAAAAAAAATCTGTGGAATTTATCTCAACTTCAAATCTCTATGTATATTGTTTTAAAATAAAACGAAAATATAGTATGAGAACACTTCAAGAACAAATGTTTTCAGGTAAACGGCAAACGTACATGATTTATGGGATATCGCCTAGATCGGTGGTGCGCCAACTGTGGGTCGCGACACATAGCTGGGTCGTGAAACACAGTTGGAGGAGTCACGGATAATTTGACTGAAATTTACCTAAATGAAATACAAATAATATTAATATTTAAATATGAAATTTTCGGCACACAAGATTTGACAAAATCAACTGCAGAAGGCAAGCAAGATATTTTAATGTAGGATTACGTTCCTCAATAACAACGGTCCTACGGAAAGAAAAAAAAATTTCCGGCGTCGCGAGTTATAATTTTGGCAGCGCGCCAAACTCAGTAGCAGTAAACAGTTAAACAGAGAAGTACCAAAATGGGCCTCCCCCCCCCCCAAAAAAAAAAAAAAGAGGTAAGCAACGATAAGCGACTCTACGTTAATAACCCGCGGTAGTTTCGTTAGAAGAGACTACCTGAAATATATTTTTTTATTGCTATTATGCAAAGTAAATATACACCCTACACAGTGGCGGCACTGCGGAACTGCAGCACCCCCTATTTTTACTCGATATTATCGATAACATTCAGTAGGTATAATGAGTCTTTTTTTTCATTAATTCTTTCATTATCTCTATATATAAAACAGTTGCGTAACTGACTCATTCACTGACTGACATACAACGCACAGACCAAACTGCTGGACCTAAAGGGCTGAAATTTTGCATGGCGATTCTTCTTATAGTGTAGGGGTGCACTAAGAAAGATTTTTCAAAAATTCTTCTTAGATTTTTTAAAATTAAATTTTTAAGCTGTTTTTGTAACTTTTTTTAAGTTTGCATGTAAAATAATAATTTGAGGGTTATAAAATTTATATCATGAGAAAGATCATAAAAATTCCTTCAAAATGAGATCTTTTTCGAATCTTTACCTCCCTTTTCTTTTTGGTGAATTTTTAAATATTAATTTTTTAGAATTTAATTTTTTAAATGCTGATTACGTGATTTCTCTTTCTGGTACTTTAAATAAATTTATCGTCACGTGCATAAAAACGAAATAGACAAAAAAATATTTTTTTCTTGCTAATGCGGCAGACGATTGGACATTATTTTGTCTATAAAAATATCCCTTACGATTTTTTTATAAATATGTTTTTTATTTTTACATTAATTGTATACATTGATCGTCGCATTTATTATAAATATATATATATATATATTTATATTTTTGGCTTTAATTGCATACATTGACCGTTGTATTTAATTTGAATGTACTCCGTAGCGAAGTGCGGGTTTTCAGCTAGTACAGTATATAATCCTTACATTATATCATACTTAAGCTAAATGTTGGTAGCCATCCCCTCGTTCTCGAAAAACGACAAAAATCCTTGTATGAAACTGTGCTCTTCACAGTACCAGTAATGCCGTGTTTGGCTGTTGTGCGCATGCGCGCGTCTCCGAGGTACTAGAGCTTTGTAACGCTGGCTAAAGAAGTGTCGGCACTGTCGCCCACGCAGTTCCGACGCTGTTGTCCGAGCGTGTGGTAGTTTTTTTTTTTTTTTTTTTTTTTTTTTTCAACTCGCAGGGCCTTTTTATCGCATGGGCAAATCGGGAATTTGCCCACGGCCCCCTGATGCCAGGGGGCCCCACAACTGTCCTCTTTAACGTGCAAATTCTCTTGAACAATGTTCCTCAACACTAAAATAGATAGGGTGCCAGATAAGTGAAAGTTTTTAATTTCGCTTTCTGCTTTAGGAAAAATGTTAAACTATCAGGTTGTATCAGACGTACAGCAGAAGGTGAAAAGCGTTTTCAATTTGATGTGAAACATGTGTATGAATGCTTCATCTTATCAGCCATACACCGTAATAGCAAATATAGGACTCGCATGCAGGGTTGTTTGCTTTAATCGTTATTTGAGTCAAAATTTAAATCAAATGATTTTTCTTTAACTCTGAATTTTAACTTTTCCTTACACGTTTGGTGTATGCGCTTAGTACTTCTAATAGTATAGTCCATGGATAGTTCTTATTTTTATAAATGTTCGTAAGGGGGGGGGGGGCCCAAATAGCATCTACCCAGGGTCCCCCAGCGTTCATAATCAGGCCCTGTTTATTCGGCGTGTGTTATGCTTAAAAACCGTGTACCATATTCCTGAATGTGATAAACTGTAGATGACAATCAGCTATTCTATTTAATTCAGTGTTTTTTGTTGTTTTCTTGTATAGAAAATTTTATTAATTAACCATGATCTCCTCGAATCCCCAGGAAATACATTCTGCGACAGAAGTGAAATTCAACAGCTTAAGTTTTCACAGTTGTCTCTCCATGAGAAAGTTACAGTTAAGATAAGAGGTCGTTCAACACTGGATATTCGAATATCTCAATCAGGAATAAGCAACTGCAAGAAGTATATTCGCAGCTTTAATTCTGAATGGTACCAACGGAAAAGTTGGCTCTGCGACTGTGAAGTGAAAATGCATTGTTTTGGTTCCCGTGTTTGCTGTTTGGCGGTGATGCAACATGGACAAAAGACGGTTTTAGAAATATATAAAAAAATGAAAGAAAAACTGAAAAACGTGAGAAGTCAAAGAAGCATATTGAAAATATGGTTTCACTATCACTTTTAGGAAACGTAAACAGTAAGTGAGGCGTACAGAATTTCATTCAATGAGCATAACATGAAGGTTAAGAAGAACCTTGAAATTTTATCCAAAATAATAGACTGTATTTTATTTTGTGGAAACTTTGAAACTCCGTAGCCGTCATGGCTGATGGCACAACAGATTTTCAGAACACACTCAAATGGTCATTGTTCTACGGTACGTGATTAATGAAGAAACATTTGAGCGTTTTTGGGGATTCTTTATTCCAGAAAATCAAACTGCAGATGGCATATCGAAACGTATTCTAGAACATTTGGACATATGGAAATAATCCTTCAAGGAAATAGACAAAAGATAATAGCTCAGACATTTCGTGGTGCGAATGTCATGAAAGGCAAAAAAGGAGGAGTTCAAGCAAAAATAAAGGCAGTTTAAGCAATGCACATTTTATTCAATGCGCATATCAACTTAATTTAATAATGAGATACATTTATTAATTTAATACTTAATTAATTTAACTTAATTTAATAATGAGATACTATTATGCATATCAACTTAATTTAATAATGAGAAATTTTACACAATACATATTTTACACGTTTTACACAATAAAACAATGGCTAAAATTTTTCTGAAACAGCACCCCCACAAATTTTAGCAACGAGCCGCCACTGACCTTACATCTACATTTCATTGATTTTTAAAAGATGAATTGTCGGAATTCGCTTTTATACTTATTTTTTAACGTAGGATTACGTTCCTCCATAACAGTCCTCCGGAAAGCAAAATTTCGGACGCTAAAACTGTCCGTCCGTACCCCGCGAGTTATAATTTTGGTAGCGCGCCAAACCCAGTCTGTATCGCTTGGACAAGCAGTAAACAATTAAACTGAAAAATACCAAAATGCGTCAAAATTTTGACATACATATATGTATATACATACGTACATATATATAGATACATATATACATAACACATACATACATATATACACACAAAAGAGGTAAGCAACGATAAGTAATCCTACGTTAATAACCCCGCGGTAGTTTCGTTAGAAGAGACTACCTGATATATTTTTAACATTTTCATAATTTTTTTTTTTCAATTTTGCTACTACCAAAAGCTTTGATAGGGAGTTTGGGGTGAGTGATTTTATTTATTTAAAGAAAGTGAATTGCGGTCGGGAAAGTTTGCACACCCTAGACCTAGATGGTAAATATTTATACTTTTCTTATTTGCCTTCAAATGAATCGGAGGGGAGAAGGACGTAATTGGGTCTTTAGAAGTAGAGTGCCTTGGTCTTGACGACTTTATCTCCTGTTTCAAGGTATATATTTCAAGATACAAGTGCTCAGTGATTAAAAATTTAAAGTTAAGAAAAAGTTAAAAATGGAAAGAGTGGAAATTAAAAATTTAAAAAAGGATTTAAGAATAATAACAGGTAGTAATTCGTTGAGAGAATAATAATTACAAGATAAAAAGAACTTTTTATATTCCATGTTTTTAAATTTTCTGTTGAATCATATAAACTTGACAATTCTATGTATTAATAAATACTTTTTTAAAATTTTTTTGATGAATTATCCCATCAACTTGAAAGAAAATGAAGTTAATTGAAAGTTAACTTGCGTTTAACTTTTCGTTCCCGTTCCGGTCGATAGATGGCTGCAACAGTCTACAAAACAAAATGTACTGAAAATTAATTTAATTCTAATTAAAGATGGCTAAAAGCATTAAAAAAATGCATTGTCATCGTGTTCTGAGCTATTCTAAAAGTTTCAAATGTCTAGCTAGTCGGGAAGTAAGTTAAAAAACGATCGCAAGATTTGTAAGGGACAAACACACAACAAACAAGAAAGCAAGTTAATAAAAACATGGTAAACATTAAATTAAATGTTTAAAAATTTAAAGAATAAAGTAAATAAAAAGTTAAAAATTGAATATGCGAGTTATTAACACTAGAAAGACGGCTGCCGTTATTTTGACGGTTTTGGACATACTATTGAGCTCTATGTCTGTATTTATGTCCTCAGGCTTCTGAAATTTTATGACTTTTTCTAATTTTACGCGAAATATGCACACACATTTACAAAATTATATTCGATAATATAGAGGGGGGGGGGGGGAATGTGTTGCATATCTACTAAGACTGTAAGTCATCGATTTGACGCCAGTATAGAAAACAGGCAGAAATCTTTAAAATAATACCGGAAAAATGTTAGTTACTTTTCGTCTCTTCCCCTTTTTGCAAATAACAGAAATATTGATTCTTCGGAAACATTGGTGTTGAAAAATAAGAACTAAACAAACCATGCATATATTTTTACGGATAAAACATACCAGGTTCTCAGCTCGGCATACCTGCATAAAAATATATCTAAATGTATACTAATATATTGGTATGAAATAGTTCAAAATTTAAAGTATTGAACCATTTTTTTAAAACATTATTTTAAATGCTTGGTTTTATTTTTAACCGTCAAAATGACGGCGTTCAGTCTTTTTAGTAAGAAAAAAATTCTCGTCTTTCTAGTGTTAAAAATTTTAAGATTAGAGAATTGACCCATAGCAGAATAAAGGATGTTAAAAAAAAGGAAAAAAAAAAAGGGATGTTAAAATAAGAACGAACTTTAGTAAGAAGTGCTTTTAATTTAAAAATTCGCATTGAGATAATTGTAAAGTTCCGTGGGGAAGCTAAAAGTAGCAAGAGGGCGAAGCTGGTGGGGTGTGTGAAAGACATTTGGCCTAAGACTGAAAAACATCTAATTCCGCCACTGGTTGGAATCCGCGGAAATTTCTGCATTGATATCCGCTGGGATTTAATTCAAGTATATAGTAATGAAGTATGGTGATCCAAAAATGGGAAATTCTTAAATCACAACATTTAATGAAACAATATAAAATTTTTTAGGACTACTTTCTTTTCGGTTCATATTCCGAAAATTTAATAAAACTACATTGAAAAATAACATCAGTTTTGTAACTTCTTGATAAAATTCAAGAAAAGGCATAAATTTTGCATTTGCACTCAGCTATGCGCCAATCACTTGTGACATGCCAGTCATTAACCGCGCATGACTCCGAAATAGCGTCCTACTTAATTCTGATAATTTCGGCGGGACGCGCTATCGGCGCGTCGCACTGAATTTTTAGAATGTCTGAACAGCGGGAAACGTTATTTCCCGTCGACTGAACGTTATTATATGTATTTGAATACAGTGAGAGTTATTTTAACAACTATTCCTCTAATAAATGCTAATCGTTCTAAATAATACTGCTTCTAGGAATTTTTTTTTTTTTTTTTATCTAAGTTGGTTTCTGTATTTTTATTACAAGCGAATTCGCGTTTCCCGCAAATTTCGTCGTTTATATCATAAGATATTGTAAGTTATATATAGCCTTGCTTCAAATCATGAAGTATGCTAAATCCCTCCATTACAAATTAGCATTAGAAATCTCGATATGTTAACTTCTCAATGCGAAAAAAAAATTAAAAATATATATATATATACACAGTGGAACCTCGATCTATCGTTCCCCGAAAGTGTCGTTTACAGTCGAACCCCGTTATAGCGAACCTGGTATATAACGAACTCCCGGATATAACGAACAAAAATTTTGGTCCCGCCGTTTTCCTATTGTATTTAATGCTAATTTATCCTTTTATAGCGAACCTCCGAAATCTTAAGAATCAGCTATAACGAACATTTTTTTTTCAGTCGTCAACTGATTTTTTTTTAAATTTTTAAACTTTTGAAGAATGTTGAAGATACAACGAATGTTGAAGAAGCAAAAAATGTTGAAGAAGAAGATGAAGATTTACGTATCGTGATGTGGATGGAAAAAGCACAAAATTTCATCATTCTCAGATTGTGACATGCTATTGTTCGAAGCATGTGATGATGAAGTCATTACATGTGAAAATTCGACTGATGAATACATTTTGGAAGAAATTAAAATGAATCATTCTGAAATCGAAGATTCTGAAGCTGATGAAGAGGAGCACATAAATGACGAAATCCCCACCATTTTAGATGCTACAGCAGCGATGAGTGTCATTAATAAGTTTTTGTCGACACAATCAGCGGAAGAAAGAGTGTTGGGGTCATTCTATGTATTGGACAAAGAAATTCATAAAATGTTTTTGAAATCGGCATCACGTTAGCAGAAGATAACCGATTATTTCTGCATGAAAACAGTGAGAAACTCTTAAAGATAAAATCGATTTATTTCCATTTGTCTTCATTTTTAGTTAATTTAATTAGTATTGTGTCAGTTTAATGTAATCGATTTTAGTGAATATAATTCATTAATGATCATTTTTAATAGATTTTATAATTTTTTCAATACAGCATTATTGAATATACATAGCAACTAATCAGTTATGCATTTTGTGAACTCTAACATATTTCTTAATGGTTCGGATATAACGAACCACCGGATATAGCGAACAAAACTTTTGGTCCCTTGAAGTTCGTTATAACGGGGTTCGACTGTATATCATTCAGTCCCGATGATAATGTTTCTTTGCTATGTTCCCGCATCTATCGTTCAGTCAGGGCCTTTTTATCGCATGGGCAAATCGGGACTTTGCCCAGGGCCCCCTGATGTTAGGGGGCCCCAAAACCCCCTTGGTGTATGCACCTAGTACTTCTAATAGTATGTATTTTTATAAATGTCCGTAAGGGGGGGCCCCCAAATAGCATAATAGAGGCCCCCAGCGTTCATAATCGGGCCCTGCGTTCAGTGCAATCGGTCCCTTGAAAAATGATAAATTTTGAAGGACTTAAATCTCAAAATTTTTCTATTAGTTTGAAAAGTTCCATGAGCTTAGAAACTCTGATTTAAAAAAAAAACACTAATCAGTGACACTACCGAGACTCACTTCTTAAACCATACAGTTTAACATGTATACTAAGTCCCTTTAAATTAGCATTATGAAAATACTGACAATACTGATGTGTCCTGATAATCAAAATTTCTGTTTCATGATAAAGACTTTGCTTATTTTATTGATCATTTTATTGATTGCTCTTATCTTTGGACCCTTTTTGATATGAAATTAACCAACATTTCAAAAGCATATAAAGAAATGTTTCAATGTGTCAGTATTTTCATAATGCTGTGTCCTGATAATCAACATTTCTGTTTCATGATAAAGACTTTGCTTATTTTATTGATTGCTCTTATCTTTGGACCCATTTTGATATGAAATTAACCAACATTTCAAAAGCATATAAAGAAATGTTTCAATGTGTCAGTATTTTCATAATGCTATGCCCTGATAACATTTCTGTTTCATGATCAAGACTTTGCTTATTTTATTGCTTATTATAGAGTTCCTTTGTTTTCATGTGTACATCTCATAATATCTAATTTACTTTTGTCTCCCTCTTCCTCTGAGTTAATGATGGAAAATACCTTGTACTCTCGCTTGAATCTACTTAGTGATATGCAAACTGAATGTATGTACAGTTGGAAATAGCTAGTGTTTACTGGCGGAAAATAACCACTTATGAAATGTAGCAACTGGATATAGCTAACATAGCTACACTTCATATTGTAATCTGATACAAAAAGTATTGTAAGTATGATCTAAAAATATTGTTCTTTTAGTTATTAGTTTGTACAGATTCAGATGTATCTTCGCAATGAACTCTTCTTCAATCCTACAATTAATTACAAAGGCTACATGCTTTGAACAAGTTAACAGTTCATCAGGAAAAAGAGGATTGGCAAGATTGTCGCATTGAAAAATTCACAAAAGCATTTGTGAATTATTCATTGCAATAATGCTCCTTGGCTTGATGAACTATTAACTAATTTGAAACATGTAGCTGCCCCTTTTTTTAACTTATTATGAAATTGAAGAGGTGTTCATTAGATATTTATTTTCCAAAACTTTCATGTCAGGAAAATAATCCAATCTATCTTATTGGTTCAGTTTTGTAGCTACAGATCAGTGGTTCCCGACCAATGGTCCGCGAGAGCCTCAGAAGTGGTCCGGCCCCAGATATAAAAAAGTTGCCAAATAAATGGGGATTTTGAAAGCAATGTTCATTGAACTAGATGGGCGGAATATATGCGATGACTATCAGGTGTTGAATTAAAGTTTCTTAAAAGTTTAGCATAATTATTTTATTATTAGAATAAGATACGTTAGAATGTAAGTATCTTAATCCTGTATCCCTTTTGCCTGAGGGATATTCTATACCCCCATACCCCCCCCCCCCCTGAAGGTCCACCACTCAAGTCGGCAGGGGGTGGTGGTGGTCCACAAGATGGTTCAGTTTCTGGCTTATTGGTCTGCAGACTTTTATAGGTTGGGAACCACTGCTATAGATAGAAGCTGATTATTCTTGCGGTAGTACTTTAGATGTATCACCTAAATGTAATGGCCGGACAATAGCCAAATGGCTATGGTGCTGGCATTTGGTACCAAAGTCTGTGGGTTTGAATCCCACTCTTGGCGTGGACATTTTTAGCCGTTCGGAATCGGCTTTAAGCAGTAGGTCCCGATTTAATTAGCCCTCGTGTAGTAAAAATTGATCGTAGCACTCCAAACCAAACCAAACCTAAATGTAACTAGTTACATTGGCTGCACAACTCTACAGGTGAGTCTTTTTGGTTCAGACAAAATCAAGAAAGTATTAATTGCAATCCAATTCCTGCACCTAGAGCTGATAAAATTAATATTATTCATAAAGCAGACAAAAGTGAATGCAAGTGCACCAAAAATTAAAGGACAAAGATATTGTGTGATGCGGAACAAATACATTTATTATAAACAATACATAAAGCAACATTTCATTTTGAAAGACAACCAAGAGTAGGTTTATAAGCCTGATGCAGGCACAAATTTCATATTTAAGACACATCAGATCATGTTTAAACAATTTTTCAACCCAAACTAGAATATTTTCTGCTTTGATAAAATAAAAAATACTGAAAAATATCTTAAATATTTTAACTGAATTTTCCAGAGATAAAATACAGCATTAATCTCAAAGAAATTGAGGAAATAAATATTAAGATTCACAACTGAAAAATGCATATTTGGTAAATGAGTTTTAAGCCACTATGAATATTTGGAAACATGACTAATTACACTGAACAGTTTTGTTAAAATATTAGGTATTACTCTATTACTGTTCACGTTACATCTTAAAGTCCTAAACATGTGATAATAATAAATAGCTATGTCTATTTTATAAAAATAACGCTTTTAGGCATTTATGAACTTTAGACAAATACTACTTTAAAACTGCCCATATTTGTGACACATTTGCAAAACTTTAATTTATATATCCTCAAAGGATAATTGAATAATTAAAAACTGTTAATATAAATTTATAAACTCTCTTGTTGCATAAACATAATAAATAATTCCATATACTTCATAACAATTTAAACAACATTTTTTTCACAACCTTGAGTGAGGAATCCCATTAGTACAAATATTTCACATTAAATTCTTCTCAAAGCACCTTTTAGAAGTTTGATATTTGACACAATTTATAAAACAAAATATGCTCCTTTAATAGACTAAAATTTTCTCTGTTGATTCATTTTTACGAATGAACAGAGCCCATATAAACATTGAAAATAAAATTCAATGTAAAGAAGCATACATATATTCTGATTTTATTCATCACAAGTATGTCTTCAGTTGAACTTTTTGATGAAGTTTATGAGACCATTTGTAGAACTGTCATGGGATGATACAGGATCTTTTCCTTTCAATTCAGGTTGAATTAACTTTGCCAATTGCTTACCCAGTTCAACTCTGAAATAATTACAAGGTTATTATTCATTATAGAACCTTGTGAAATATATAAACAAGTACAGTCAACTCCAGTTAATCGGACCCCATCGGGATATGATCATTTTGGTTCTAAAAACTGGCTGGTCCGATTAAACTAACATGCCTTATGTTACAAGATGGGATTCGGTCTGAATAAGCAGCTGGTCCGATTAACCGGTGGTCCAATAAACCAGAAATGACTGTATTTAACTTTTAAAATATTATTATTAAAAATATAAAATATTAAAATTATAAATATTAAAGATATTATAAGAAAATTGAAAATTTTAGTGAAAAAATAAAATTAAATAAACCATGAAAAATATTATACATCAAAATCAAGGTGTTTATTAAAGTAACTCAGTTCTGCTGGAAAAAAAACTGTAAACTCCTAATAATACAGAAGGGCTTTTTTTTTTGCTTATTTTTATTATTCCCCTGACAGTGGTGTATGCAGGGGGGTGGAGTTGATGGGGGTTAAACCCCCCCCCATTGGTTCTGATTACATATATTATTTTATTAGATTTAAGCTTTGCACTTGATTACTAAAAACTACTCTTTCATAGTAACCCCCCCCCCTTTTGAAAATTTCTGCGTACACTGCTGCCCCTAGGGAACAACAAATTCAAACCAGATCTATAAATGGCAGCAGGCAGAGGAATGTGGCTCCAGATTACAATGACACCAAAAGGGTCAGAGTCCAACTTGGCCAAGTGCCACCACAATTTTAACCGAGCATCCACCATATGGTGACATCTGGGGGGATCGTACCTTCTCCTACTCTCACTGAATTAATAGGACTTTCTGATCTAGAGATTTAACATGTCCGTACCCAGCATAGACACAGAAATATATGATGGCTGTTTACACTTAAGACATTTTTCTTGTTAATATTTTTGTGCTTCATCGATGTAAACTTTTTATATGATTATTAGTGTTCACCAACAGATGGCAGTGCTTCACTTGGTTGAGATTTTCACTTTTTCTGGAGTGGCGACGTAATGAGCTCTAGAATTCTGCTTTAAATACTTTTGCAACTAGCATTTTGGGGGTATAGTCATTAGTGCAGTTGTGTAAGCTTTAGCGCATGTGAGTTTTAACACAATCGTGTAATGTTTTAATGCAGTCAACTAATTTTAATGCTGGCATATTCAACTATTTTTAGGAAGCTGCTTATTGTGTTTATACTTTTAACACCAAAGATATTTTAGCGAGGCTGTGCACAGGGTAGGTCCTCCCATTTATGGATCCAGGTAATGGTTTAACGTATTCGTGTATCTGAGACCAGTTCTCTCATTCTTTTGATGCCGCTAGGATGAATTGCTGCTATTTTACAAAATTTGTGTTCTACTCACCATTTTAATGTTTGTGAAACTCGAATAAATATCTTCAAGTGAATTGTGTTGATTCTGTTTCGCGTATGATTTACTTTGCATTGCTGTGATTCCAGACTACAAGGATATTGGAAGTAAGAGTGTTTCATTCATGTTTAACCTAATTTTAGTTACTTCCCACATTGGTTGCATGGCAGTCTGTGCTGGGTTGGTTTGAATAACTTTATTTTAGTTTACCGATTTACATACATTTGGCACCTCCACCATTGTTGTTTGTTTTCACATTACATTACACACTACTACTACACTACTAATGGCATTTGTCAGGATTCAAAGTACCCCCAGTCCAAAGCTCAATGCACTACCACAGAGCTACCTTAGGGCCCAGACTAAAAGTTAAAAGCATTACTCATAATTTTATGATAAATATGACACAATGAATTAAGGCTCATTAAGCCTTAAAAACTACTTTAAGTTGTAAAAACTACTTTAAAAGTAGTTTTAACAACTTAATTAAAAACAGATATTTAAGCTTGCTTAAAAAGGATGTTTATGACAACTAGAGCAGAAAATTTCCTGACTTTTGGGAAACCTTTAGGCTGTCCATAAATGAACCATTGGGATATCATTAACTTATGTCTTTTATCATAATATTACAATAACACAGAATAAATTTATCTGAGCACTTACTTTTATTTTAGTGTTAGGGAACTGTTTTACGATGATTAATCATGTAAACCAGCAGTTCTTAACTTATTTTAATCACAGAGCTCTTTTCCTCTTAACAAAAAATATCGGAAATCTGACACTCAGTGCTTTTACATAAAAGAAAAGTTAAAAATTACAAAAAGCAGAAAAGCAATTATTATTAATTCAAACTGGTCATCAATGTGAAACATTACAATTATTTTATTTTGACACAATTTAAAATTTAGTTGAACTGTGGACAGCTGAATTCTAATATCAGGATTGGCATTAAACTAACATTTGTGTTTCCAGAAAACATATGGCACTAAGCAGCAGCAAACAAAAAAAAAATTTTCTTCTCAATCATACCAAAACGTGTCTTGAAAAACTTACAAAGATTAAATTATACATAAAATTTAACTTTTTTTTTTTTTAAACCATTCAGTGACAGGCTGATCAGGTTTAGGATTTTTGAAGTAAAAAATTAAACTATTTTATATTTTCTTCTATAAAAGGATAATTATTGTTGGGTATTCAAGCCTTTCATTGTTTTATTATAGAAAGAGTTGAATAACCAACAATAATTATTCTTTTATAGAAGTCAGAAGTGCCTTTAACTAATTTATATCAGTTTATCAATATTTAATTAATTTACATTAATGTGCATGACATTAATGTAACATAATGTGCATGTGTAACATAAACATGTGTAACATAATGTTACATAATGTGCATAACACTAATGTAACAGTGTTTTAAATATTAAATAAACTGATTAAAACACAAGTAGAACTCCCTTGAATATTGACAAATAAAAATATAGTTTAATACACCAATAACTAACTAAATTACAAAAACTATTTTTCCCAACTAGCTGCCCAAGTTAAATTTTTTTATTGCTGTCAGGTACAGGATAAATTTTGCACACTGCTGTCAAAATTAGTACGATATGGCTCAAGCAGATATAATCAAAATTTCAAGTCTGGATTACATTTCCAAGGAAGTTTGCCAGTTTAAAAACAATTTTCTTTGCAGTAATGTTATATTTTTTAATGTTTAAAAATTAATAAATAATATGCTCAATCCATACTCATCAAAATCAATGGAATACTAGCAATTTCCATTAAAAAATAAAATAAGGAAGAAACCAGTATTAGATTTTATATCATTCAGAAATTTCTTCATTTTTAAAAAGCTAGTAAAACAATAATAATACATTGGTTCTAATATTTTTAAACACCTCTTGTAACTGCATTAATTACAAGACACAAAAGTAAAACAGATCATCTGAAAAAGTTACATCAGCATATTTTTATATACAAAAACAAAAGAAAAATTATACTACAAAGCAAAACTTTAGAACATGAAATTTTAAAAAGCTAAATTGGAAGAATATCACTTACCCCCACTGGTCAAAAGAATTAATGTCCCATATAATTCCTTGGGTAAATATTTTATGTTCATACATGGCTGCAAATAAAAGAGAATTAAACAAAACCTGCTAACAAAAATTACATATGAAGTAGAAAAATTTATGATAAATACAGCATCAAAATGAATACATAGTTAATGAAATACCATAAATAGAGGGATAATGAGCAGTTAAAGATATTATAAATCTGAGTAGATTAAGATGAGTGATCAATTCATTCTTTATAAACACAATTATATTAAGAATTAAAATAATTTTTACAACAGTACATAATACTGGTTATTTAAAGTTTGATATCATCCAAATTTGTTACTGACTTAAAAAAAACAGTGCTAAAAAATGTTCAGTATTTCCAACCCCAAAATATTTCAATAAAATCATCAAGCAATGAAATTTTTCTTCTCAACTTTTGAATCCCAAGCAACATTTATACAGTCATCTTATAATTTGTAGGAGGGTACAACCCATTGAATCTGTAATTTATTTTTAACTTTGAAACAAAAAGTATATTAAAAAAATATCACACCTGAGTCAGTCATTTGCTCACCCAGAATAAATTTTTAATGATCCCAAAATACCAATAATAACAACATGAATGTGCTTAATAGACAGCCTAATTTGCAAAGCCTATACAAGTGGGCGCAGTGGCCCAGTTGGCAAGGGCAGTGAGCTAGTGATCTGAAAGTCACTTGTTCAATGCTTGTCGCTGACAAATCCATTGCTGTGTACACTAATGGTCGCTGGTGCTCGTAAAATCTGTTGTGGCTGCAATGTCCTTCCAAGTTCTTAAAATTACCTCTAGAGGTGCGGGGTCAAGTGTTCTGGTCTTGTCACTTGACTCAGTTCAAAATTACAGGACTGGTCCTTTGACCAAGTGGGACTCAGACCTTTGTGGTTGTTATTCAAAACAGGAGCCGCACCTTCATCGCCCATAACCTTCGGGACTTGATCTGATGTTGGTGTCGGTCAAGTGGCATAAACAACAACAAGCCAATACAACACACATGTCATTGATTACATTGTACCGGATAGGACCAATATGGCTGCTAAAACCCTCCAGGTTGAAACCCTAGCGGTGGTTATAGACTGGAGTAAGCAACCCACCCCCGCACTAATCCTTCCAAGCACCCAGGTGCCCAGGTGGTTTAAGCTCTATGTGTAGCTCTTGTGTAGCAAAATATGACCATAGCACTCAAAAACAAACCATCTATTTTATGGACACATATTTTAAAACATAAGTTTACAGACATTATTAAACATAAGTTTAAGAAAATTCTATATTAAAACAGAATATAGAATTTTCTTAAATAATACATTAATCATAGAAGGAAAATTAATACAAATATCTAAGCATACATTCATATATATATTCACTATTTGAAAAAAAAATTTTTTTATTCATTATCAACTTACCAATAAGAGCTCCAAGATTGAAAGGTGTTAGCTGATCAATAACAATTGAATTTGTAGGCTTATTACCAAGGAAAACCTATAAATTTAAAAGAAGTTTCAATATCAGTATGAAAAACCATTAAAATCTACAAATATGTGTAATGAAAGATTAAATTTAATAAAATTAAATCCCAGCATAACAGATATCATTGAGTGTGATCATTTATGATAGACATAACAAAATATCTGATATAACATATCTGAAAAAGTTACATCAGCATTTATTCATATCCTAAAATTTAAAGAAAAGCAATACTACAAGGAAAATTCTTTAGGTTTACCTTGACTAAGGATTTATGATATAGAAAACATTTAAACCCTCATCCAAAGAAACTTTTTCTCTTCATCATAAAGAAAATATTTTTGAACCTTTTAGTACAATTCAGTAAACACACATTCCATATCAAAACCTAATTCTAATGATTTTTGTTTTCTACAAGCACTAATATTGGCACTGAGCAATTTTCTGGTGAGAGTTTATTAAAGATTAGAATATACCTGATGGTGAATACAAACCTTTGTTATACAGCATATAACAAAAACTTATTACATGATCAAAGCTATTGCTTATCTCAGTTTGTACAATAAAGTTTAAGACTATTCGAGCAACTAAATTTATGACTGTTTGATCAGTTGTTAGAAATGCTTCCTCTTGTGAAAAATTACAGGCACAAACATTTTGAGAATAAGATATGCAATGAAAGACTGCAGAATCATAGTTTCAGAAATAACATTTCCTCTGTTTTATTTACCACAATCTTCCATTAAGTTAAAATGTCTGTTTATGTCTGTTTTCATGTAATTATCAATGTTTTATCAATCCAGATGTCATCATAAAAAATTATTTTATATTTTAACATCTCTTACTAAAATAAATTCTTTTAATAATATATACATGTGATTTTTAACAAACTATTAATGTAACTACCTGTGATTTTACTATTCGTAAAATGTACAGAAATTAAATACTTTTATTAAAAAAAATTCTAGTAATTCAGATATTTTTAACCCTTTTATGGGCCATTTATTTCTCTTTTGAAGTTCTCCCAGTTTTTTGCGTTTTATTATCAATTAAACAATACATTTAAGGAAATATATTTTATTTTACGAAATTTCAAATTTAAATTTAAATTTTAGAGGTGGGAAGCATACTTCCCAAGGAACCATCTACGGACATAAAAAAAATCAATTTAATGATGATTATTTGCCATAAAAAGATGAGAAGCATGTTGCAATGCATAAGGGCACATCACACTCTGCACACATGTAGCGGGTCCTCTTTTCTAGTGCTTTTCAGCTACATTTCCTACATTGTCTATAGTTTGAAACCAACTTTGGCATATGGTTTCCCGCACTGGCTAATCGCACATCATCTGGAACTGCACACTTCTTCGCTTGGAAGCTAGCAGAACGACCTTTCCTTTTTCTTGAAGAATATCCGTCTATTAGCTGACGAGCTAATGCTATATGGAATGTCAGCTGGTCTAAACTTCTATTCCATTTATTTACTTGCCATTTAGTAGTGTAGAACAAATATATATCAACAGAGGTGTCAAAGCAGAACAGATTTCACAGAACCAGCTTCCGAACTTAATAACATATGTACTATTTCTGTTTCAACTGCTGGAAACTAGATGGCAGCATAAAACTAAAGTGGGAATTATTCTTCCCAAAATTATAATAGCGAGACCAATATATTATAGTAGGTTTTGTGCTTCCCGCAGGTGTATTTCCTAAGATCATGTAGGTGGGAAGTCATCTTCCCAAGGCCCATGAAAGGGTTAAGGTAAGGACAGTGCTATGAAATTCAAGATACAGGCAGCCTTAACTGTTGTAACGTTCTTGTGAATGATCACATGAGAAAACATTTAATATTTACAACCTTAATGTAAAATTATTATACAATTTATATACACATGACTCTAAAACCCTTTTCCAATCTTAGCCCAGTAGATAAACTCTTGACAATAATCACGAGGGCAGATTGCACTGTTCACACTAGAGTCGCCCTCCGAAACTGAAACAATGAACAGTGTGGTGCTCCTCCAACCTCTCTTGCTGAGAATTAGTTTTAATCTCCCTCACTCCCCCACTGGAACTCCCCATGGCATCTAGGGGTTAAGATGCAAGTGTGACCAAGGGGATCACAAGCTATCCCCTTCTACAGAGTGGTCCCCATTCTAAGAAGCTGGGAGTCTAAGACGTTACACTGTATATTATAAAATGTTATAAGGATGGTAGGAATATCATTTTCCTCAAACAAAAAAATTGGTCAAAAGACTGTGTCATGAAGGACTGTCACTAGGATCTAAGGACTATCGTAGATGACAAAGGTTTCAGTTGTACATATTAGAAAAACAATAAAAGTTTTTTTAATGGTTTAAAAAAAATCTGTTTAGATTCTGATGGCAAAGCAGTGCAGCATATAATTTTCAAAGTCTGTGTAATTAATAAATATAATTTTAATTATTTAGCTTTGTTTATACATTACTGAGATATAACTATATATATATATATATATATATATATATATATATATATATATATATATATATATATCAGGACTGCAACACGTAGCTAGGGATTTCCATCCGAATTTATCCAAGTTAATCTAATGTGCAGAAGAAGATCATTGTTACTAAAAAAGACTCCATTTCCATTCAAGGATTCTTTGACCTATCCCCTCC
This sequence comes from Dolomedes plantarius, assembly GCA_907164885.2. Taxonomy (NCBI): domain Eukaryota; kingdom Metazoa; phylum Arthropoda; class Arachnida; order Araneae; family Dolomedidae; genus Dolomedes; species Dolomedes plantarius. Next base: position 96,681,815 of record OU015498.1, on the reverse strand, counting down.
AACAGAAAAGAACGCGTCCTGACTGTCCGAAAAGCAAACTGTAATCTATGCTTATTCTCTTAAACAGCGTCACAATACAAAAGCGCATGATGGTTGCCTCATCGGGTGATATCATAGTTATATGATTCCTACCCATACTTTTCTGATGTAATTGCCGGTTGAGGCCAAGGACTCTCTCAAACTGTGAGATAGAATGCGTATCTCCATCTGTTAGCATTTTCGTTCCATATCAGACTACTATCTCATTTAATAATTATTTATTCATATTAATTCCTTTAGATTTAGCATCATCGAACCTAAAAGATGTAGTTAATTATAGTTTACACTTCTAAAAATTACACATATATATATATATATATATATATATATATATATATAAACCTCACAGTCTGAGAAACTTGTTAGGCAAAAATAACATTTGGGTTAAGTGACAAAGGACTCTATTTGGCTAACAAAAAATTCTAGTGCGTGACATGCAATTATAGTCAAACACCTCTTTTAACAATTTAAAACATTCAGTTCTTTTATTTTCAAGGGGAATTTGAGATTAATACACTGCTCGATTTTCAAGCTTACCATGATCACAGCACTCTGACACAAAAACACCGTACATAAGCAACAATAAAAAATAAAAAAATAAGATAGAGAGAAAAAATAAGAGGCCACTGTAGTAAAGTTTTAAATAAAAAAGCTGGCTTTATTACATGTTTGTGATAAAAGTCGGAATCAAATTTAATGCCGACAGATAATTATAGAATAGAGAGGAGTTATTTAGGACGTAGCCTGGGACAACAATTCAGAATTCCACCAAATAAAAAGTGTGTTCTGTTATACATTTTTTTCAAGCAAAAGGTGATCGTCCAGCCAATATTCACAAAGAAATTGTTTCCGTCTATGGGAACATTATGAATAGACAAAATGTAACACATTGATGTTGTTCTTTTTCTGGAGGTAAGATTGACATTCATAATGAACACAGAACAGGTAGGCCATCTGTGCTCTCTGACACCCTTCTTCAAAGAACGAAGGAAGCAATTTGAGCAAATAGGCGTCTCAAATTTAAAGAATTGCATGTAATCATACCGGAAGTCTCTATGACAACTCTTTATGAAGCTGTGACTGTGACTTTAGGGTACCGGAAATTACCGGAAAAGCCCTTTATGTTAGATTTATGGCAGTACAGATTGGAAAATAACCAAGTAGAAACCTTGGGTAAGCAGTGACAACCAAGGGCAGGCAGTGAGGGCGTAATGTTTTTGAGTTCAGAAGCCAATGAGAAAGTGAGAGGGGAAGAATAGCGAATGAAAATATTACTGTGTTCGGAATGGCTGGAGAAGTTTATGAGAAGGTGGAGTCATTGGTGTGAAAGGGGATGAAAATAAAATATATAGAGGAGATCTTTGAAAAAAGAAGAGGAGAGAGTCTTGATTGGGGAAGCTGTAGGTCCCCATCTCTAGCACTACTTTAAAGTTATATTTTAAGTGGACCTGAGGGTTCCACATAAACCCGTTCCGGCGACTGTGTGGGTGGAGAGAAGAGCTCCCCAGATTCATAAAATAACTTCTAGAAAACGACTGCATTGACTAGGGGAGATAGAGAGGTCCGCATTCGAATTGCCACAGAGACAAAGAGACCCATATCCAGTGCCACGACGAGAAGCGATCCCCATCTCAAACGAAATTGTGAGGTTACACGACAAGGAGAGACCAACATCCAGTGCCACGACGAGAAGTGATCCCCATCTCGAAAAGAAATAGTGAGTTTACACGTCGAGGAAAGACCAACATCCGGTGCAACTACAAGAAATTGATCCCCCATCTTGAAAGACTTAGTGACCGCCCCCTGCCCAGTGAAGCAGTTTGACCCCAAATCCTCGGCGAGGCGAGCAGGCCAAAATAGCAAATTAATAGATGAAGAGTATTTGGGGTGAGTGTTGAATCTAATTTTGATTTGATCAGTTCCAGTTTGAGCTAGGTGAATTTGCTTTTTCGTAAGGGCTAAGATTTAAGTAAGATAGTGTCTTAATGTTAAACTAATAGATAAGTTTATTTGTTTAGTGCTCAGGACACTCCCTAACCTTTGCGAAGTAGTAGTAAATACAATTTGTGAGAGATAAATATATTGTGTATTAATTTTGAAAATGAAAGATTTTTTTTATACTTGTAAATATTAAGCATATGTAAATAAACTAAATTTTTTTTATGTTAAAATCTACTAGTTTGTCTAAATTGAAAGTCTTTGGTGTTAAATTACATGATCTAAAATTGAGAATAGTTTATTTGCTTGGTTCTGGCAAAACAGTTGTTCGTTTGCTAAATTTGACATCCAGAGCTTTGGGTAATATTAAAAAAAAAAATATTTAAAACAAAACGCACCCAACTAATCCATTTTTTAAAAATACAAGTACTAACCCTAAATAATTTACAATACACGCCCAACCAACTAAAGCTGGATGTAGCAACACGACAGCCACCTGCACCAGAAGCATCAAGGTCATAAATATTTCATTACCACTCCCCCTCATCAGGTCAGACGGCTAAGGCATGCACAGTACTGTTATTTAATTGTCATACCTTATATATATATTTAAATAATAGAGTTGAGATGTAATTATACTCACAAAAAAATCAATTACAAAGCATTAGGATACGGAATCTTACATCAATAATATTTGATTACTATTTCATACTAGAATTGAATGCTGTGTATTATATGATATATCATTTGCAAATTAAATAGAAACATTGCTGTTTTCTATTACAAGACACATTTTTAGGTGAACTAAAATTCTATGCAGTTTTAATATAAAGATTATCTAATATGAACATAATTACCTTATGCGGTAATATTTTCTGCAAAGTTTCACCACTCATTCCAGCTTTTTTCAGCTCTTCTTCAGCTTCACTTTTTGTCTTTCCACGCATAAGAGCCTCAGGTTGAGCAAGGAAATTCGCCAATAAAATCTAAATGACATTAAATTCAAATATTCTGTATAGGTAGAAAGATATATGTACATAAATGCTATTGCTCTTATTCTCTAAAATCACAAGAATTACAGATTTTAGTTTCCAGATATGAAATATGAACAAGAAAAGTGAAACTAAAAAAGAAAATTTCTTTCCTTTTTTGTATTTCTTGAAAACTTATTGTCAGACATAGTGACAATAGGCAGAGTGTGGCTGGCGGTATATAACGACAGAAACAGAGATAAAATTAAAACTTCTTTATTCGAAGTTATAAATAAACTAAAATACTAATTTACATTCAAACATAATAAAATAAAACTGTCTCAGGCATGCAGTCCATGAGACATCTCACTTATAATAGGCTCTACCTCAGCCAGCAAAACAGAGAAAAGAGGGCAAGAGCAAAAGCAAGGACAAACAAACTCGCTACACAGTCGATATATATATATACACACAATATTTGCATAAATTATATAGAAAGCACACAATGAGTTGATCCAACTTATAATCAATAAATCATGGGGAAAAACAAATGAAACCCCACTAACATTTGATGAATGCAAATGACGTCAAACAACAGAATCTGGTGTAATGATGTCATCTACAAACGAATTTACTAGGTTAACACGGTTGGTTACCAGATTACTAGGATATTAAGAAAACGTATTTGGCAACTGCCAAAATCAAAACAATAGTATGAGTACAATACTACACTATGGGAAAACTGTAGGTAAGTTGCTTTTCAGTAAAAGTCACAACAATAATGTTTAAATAAACAACGCATTCACTGCTCAAAATACTACATCGTCCTGCAGAATGTCAGCCTATAATTAATAAAAGCCTTTCTTCAATATTTTGATATTACAATTGTTGCATCTTGGCACTCCTAAGGGCCGAGTCGTCCCCAGCATAATCACGTGATAAGCAACTCTTGGTATCATCAGTAACAACATGCCAACCACAAGCAAAGGTTGTCAATCACAGTATGGTCTGTGTTACATAGTTTGCATTGCCATGGAACAAACCATTTAGTTGTTGTGTATATTTGTGCATGTAAATAAGAATTTTACAAAGGCATTGTGTTTTATGATTAGAAAATTAACCTATTCCTTATGGGGTGGGATAGCATGTATTCCAAGATTACGGGCCCAAAAATGAATATATATACACACATACATACATATATATATACATATAAAGCATATTTTCCTGTATGTAATCCACAGCGCCGTATTGTCCGCAAAGACTTTTTTTCGAGTAGAAAAAAAACAAAATGTTGCATAATCCACAGCGCCGTATAATCCACGGCAATTTTTCTCCCTTTTAATTTAAAATTTTGTAAACAATAATTTTCCAGATTAAATAATTTTCTTAAAGGTGATTGATAATTCTTGGTCATACAATTTTTGCAAGAAACTTAACTGCTTTCATATCATTTGATCTTTAATATTGTCAAATTAGAAAATTTTAACCAATGATCAATCGCACGGTGTATTTTATTTATTTTAAATACCATCCCGCCCGACAACTGCAGATTTTGAAATTTTCAAAAGAAAAATGAAAGTACTACCTTGAATGATCACTAAATTTATGAATAATAATTAAAAACCTTCAAAATATGATTAATCAGATTCAGAAATGAATAAATTCATTACATCTTCACTTAATATATTATCTGAGTCACTAGATAACGAGTCTTCATTGTTAGTCATTTTTGTCAACAATATTGCATTTTCAAAACGCATTTTTTATCGTAGTTTCCGAGACATCATTCCACGCTTTCAAAACCCAGTTGGAGACATTTTCATATGATGCAAACTTCAATTTTCCTGTTTTTGTAAAATTATTTTCTCCATCGGACATCCATTGTTCCCATAATTTCCTAACTTTCGATTTAAATGATCTGTTAATTCCGACATCTAAAGGTTGCAATTTCTTTGTCAGTCCTCCAGGTACTATTGCAATTTTTGCAGATGCAGACTTCAGGGCATTTAAACATTCTCACTGAGATGTGCTTTCAGAGTCCATAATTACAAAAGCTTTAGGATGAAAAAATTAATTTCTTCGTTTTCGCCAGATGCTCTGTAGCCATGACATCATGATTTCTATATTCATCCAGCCTTTCTCGTTTATACGAATTTTAACACCTTTAGGAAAATTTTCTCTTGGGAGCGTTTTTCTTTTAAATATTAGCATCGGCGGCAATTTCAAACCATTTGCAGCACAACATAACCCACACAACCACACAGAGGTAATGGTCGTCTATTAGAGCTCGAAATTCATCCATGACATCCAGGACGTACTATAGAGCTCTATAAGATGAAAAAATAGATGTCTAATAGTCGTACTTCACTTCGATGTCTATTAGAGATCTAAGATGTATTATATACATCTATAAGTCCTCCAAGTTTCGATCTCTAATAGATGAAGTCTCTATGGTTGACGTCTATAAAAGATACTGATATAGACATCTTATGGAGCTCTTTTAGACCAGCACCGTCCAAAAGCGCCATGATGAACAAACTACACTGCTGCTGTGTTCTTTGTTACCGAGTGCACCTGAATGCTTCATTTGGATCTATAATCACATCGGAATATTGCGGATATCCTTGCTCAACAAGTTTATATCGACTTCCTTTATTTGTGTTAAGGTAAGTGTTAATTCTTAAATAATTTATGCTTAAGGTATAAGGACACCTTTGAAACGTCAATTTCTGTCAAAATATTGATTTTTTATTTTTGATATTTTATGAATGATCTTTTACTTTCAAAATCTGTTTGAATTTTGTTTCTAGCTTGTCTAGAACCCAAATTTTAGATATTTTAATATTGCTTGGCTGTGAAATTTTACAACTGAAAGTACGTTTCTGCAAACCGGAAGTAAGCAAAAATGTTTGTTTACATTGCTGTTTTTCATGATTTTGTTAGGAAAACTGATTATATACGCACATAAAAACACAAAAATAGTTTTTTAAGCATCTTAATAATATTAAGAATTACATCTGCCAACGTTATTTACCAAATTTTGTTTTAGAAATTGGCATTAAATTGTGCATTCCAAATCATTGTTTCGCACGAGTTTGCCCTTTGATAATCATTTGAAAGTCACTAAATCCATTTATTTTTCTCGATATTTTTAGTTTTTTTTCAACGAAAATGCCAAAAAGTACTTCTAGAAAACGCAAACGTAAGTTTTATGGTAATAAATTTACAAATAAATAATAGTCCTGTTAAAAGTGAAATGCATAATTCTGCATATGTTGGTGATTACCAAAGTTTTTCTGCCAGTTTTTCAAAGCTACAGACGGCTAGTTCTATATCAACAAATGAAAACTGTGGTTCAATGAGTGGTTTTAGAATTTTGGATAATGGAATTCTTTTAAATATAACTCTGCTGTCCAAGCTGTTTTGCAGATAAACAAACATTATGTGAGGAATCAAGATATAGGCTGTGCTCACATTTTTATATTCAGTGTAAAAACTGAGACTTCCATAAAGGTTTGGCATCTTCAAAAAAAAAAAAAAAATGTAAATTCTTCTGAAATATATACCAGACTAGTGTATGGCATGCACCAGATTGGTAAAGGTTTTGCTGCAGCATATAAATTATGTTCAACTTAATATATTATCTGAGTCACTAGATAACGAGTCTTCATTGTTAGAGTAATTTTCGTCAACAATATTGCATTTTCAAAACGCATTTCTTATCGTAGTTTCCGAGACATCTTTCCACGTTTTCAAAATCCAGTTGGAGACATTTTCATACGATGCAAACTTCAATTTTCCTGTTTTTGTAAAATTATTTTCTCCATCGGACATCCATTGTTCCCATAATTTCCTAACTTTCGATTTAAATGATCTGTTAATTCCGACATCTAAAGGCTGCAATTTCTTTGTCAGTCCTCCAGGTACTATTGCAATTTTTGCAGATGCAGACTTCAGGGCATTTTTAACATTCTCACTGAGATGTGCTTTCAGAGTCCATAATTAGAAAAGCTTTAGGATGAAAAAATTAATTTCTTCGTTTTCGCCAGATGCTCTGTAGCCATGACATCATGATTTCTATATTCATCCAGCCTTTCTTGTTTATACGAATTTTAACACCTTTAGGAAAATTTTCTCTTGGGAGCGTTTTTCTTTTAAATATTAGCATCGGCGGCAATTTCAAACCATTTGCAGCACAACATAAAACTACCGTAAATGAAGTTCTTTCATTTCCTGTAGTATTTATAGGAATACTGCTTGTTCCCTGAACATCAATGGTCCTGGTAGGAAGTATATCAAATGATAATGAAACTTTGTATATATTAAAAATCAAATCCGCTGGAAAATTATTTTCAAGAATAATTTTTTTCAAAATGTCACAAAGTCATCTGATTTTTCCCCCCAGTCATCAGGTAATTTCTGGCCGACTGTTGAACGACTATGAACAGCTAAATTGTTTCTTTTCATAAACCGGTAGCACCACGTGGGCCCAACAGAGAAATTTCCAATATTCATTTCTTGTGCAATAAGTTGAGCTTTCATCCTTATATTTGTTGTAAAGCTTTCCCATTTTCTCTCTCTTTCAAAATCCATTTATTTAATTCTTCCTCTAATTCTGGCCAGTGAGGCTTTCCATGGAGATTAGCACTTTTATGTTTGTCGCATTTTTAAAAATGCGACAAACGTGGAAAAAATAGTCTTGTTTTTTTTTCCACAATTGAATATTTGATTCGTCAACATTAAACAATCTTGCAGTTTCCCGATTTCCTACTTCGGAAGCCTTCTCTATAACTTTTAGTTTAAAATCTGACGTGTAACTTACACGCTTTCGCTTCAACATGACAATATATGAACTTGAATATTTTCAGGACGAAACAGTTCAGGTCAAGACAGATTGCGAAATGCCACTAGTAACTAGCAACTGTAATATCCTTCCGAGGAACCAAATTCGTTCTTGAACGTAATTGGACAAAACTGATTATAGCTGAAATATGTCAGCTGAGTCGTGAAAGCTTTCAGCGCCATCTGTTATTTATTTTATAAAACACATACGGCATTTCTTTCAAAACTTTATTATAAGCTTTTCTGATGAAGAATGTGTTTTATCAGATTATCTGCGACGGCATATAATATGCACAATGAAATTTGAAACTTTTTAAATGCATAATCCGCGGACTATAAACAGGAAAATACGGTACAGTGGAATCTCGATCTATCATTCCCTGAACCATCATTTTTCCATATGTGTTGTTTATTTCACATAGTCCTGAAGATCATATTGTTTTGTTATGTTCCGCATCTATCGTTTGCCCGCATTTATCGTTCATTTCAATCAGTCCTTTGAAAAACCTTGAAAAAGGATCAAGATTCCACTGTGTATATATATATATATAAAACACCCTTAATGAACGTTCTTACAAAAGGAGTATAAAACTTCCTGTTCTAAAGAGGGAATTGGAAAAATGGGCTCGTAAGCTAAAGGTTAAAGATGCAGTCCACTTTTCGACCTAACAACAGTGCCTGTAACTGAATCTGAAGCCCATTTAATTATTGAGAAAGTAACATCAATAAATGTTAAAGAATGGTAATAAACTCATTGCATTACATTCATTGCAAACATTCAATGCACAAATTACAGATAGTTTATTTAAGACAAGCAAATACAAAATAAACATACCTCATGGTGAAGACCATTGTTAATGGGATTTTGAGTTTTCACAGGAGCAATAAAATCACAAGGTATGAGCCTAGTTCCTAAAGAATGTACAAATATCATTTTCAGAACAATGAAATATTTTATATGATATAATTTTTTTCATTAACTTTCATTTCTGAGTCATTAGATCCATGAAAGAAATTTCTTATGGTTATTTATTCCTGTTTGTTTGAAAAACTTATTAATAAAATATGTTGCATTTGAATTTATTTTGGGGTCTTCAGCATCATTTAAATTTGTAAGTTTGTCTCTCTTACAATGAATTTAATACCTGTAACAAAGAAATATAATACAAAATAAAGCACAAATTAATGTACAATGACTGTTAAATCAAGAAGTAAATCTAATAAATACTGGAAATGTAAAAAAATATTTGAGTATGCAAAGAAATCACAGGCAAGTATGCAAAGAGTACAGCAGGCTAAATAGCAAAAAAAATGTATGTGACCAATATAGGTGGATTAGTTCTTAAAACATCTGTGTGCATAGTAAGGTAAGTACTGATATGTAAAATATATAATGTGCATGAATACAAACAGTATTTTTTAAGTGCAGGTGAACCTGAAAATGTTTACATATGCACACACACAATTATATATATTTACATATATCGACACAAACACAAGAAAACAAGACTAGGCATACAAATCTAAAAAAAAAACTTGTAAACTAAAAGAAATAATAATACAAGCATTCAATGATTAAAAGCACAGAAGAAGTTAGAATATGTACATAAATTGATTGCAGAACAGCAGAAATATTATACCTTTCTAATTATATAGTTAAAAAAAGTAAATAATGATAATAATTAAAAAAATATATATATAAATAAATAAAAATAAAACACGCAACCTACCTTGATGAATGAGCTGGTAGAAAGCATGCTGTCCATTTGTGCCAGGTTCACCCCACACAATAGGACCAGTAGTATAGTTAACAATTTCACCACTACGGGTTACATATTTCCCATTAGATTCCATATCACCTTGTTGGAAGTAAGCAGCAAATCTATGCATGTACTTAGAAAAAAAAAGAGACATAAATTATATATGAAAACAACTTTAACTTAAATTTATATTTAAAAAAATCTTCTCTTGAGGATAGTGTACATCTTTCTCCTCAAAATGCATTGCTAATCAATTTATAACAGAAACTTTAAAAACTTATTTAATGCATTGAATTTACTTTTATCCAAGATCAGATATACTATCTATCTCAAAAGAAAATGATTAGAAATAAAATGCTAATTGTCTGAAAGTTTGACAATATGGCCAGTAAACAAAGGAAATAACATATGAAATCACTATATGTCATTCCTTTAAAACCATTGAATAGTTAATTTTTTTTCCCCCAGTATACAAGGCCATTTTACATTAGTTCTGATTTTTATTTTCCTAGCAAATTCCTGAATTAGTTTGCTTGGATGCTTTAAGTTAGTCAAAAGTGTCAGTTCAAATGAAAATATTAAACATTTTGTTTTATTAAAATAATATCAAAATTTCATTATCAAAAAAATAAAATAGAAGAGAATAGCTTAATATAATACATAGATAGAAATTGATTTAACTTACTTGATCATAAGGTAATAAAGCATGGCTCTCAGCACCATAGAAATTATGATACCATACACCCAGTAGAGCCAAGATAACTGGAACCTATGAAAAATTACCAAAATTACAGTAAACACTAAATCTCCAGAAATATTGAAAATCGTGTAAAAAAATTCTGAAATTACTATGCATTTCTAGAGTTAACTTGCACAGCACAATTTATTTATTTATTTTATTTATTTATACATTTTTTTTTTTAGGAGGGAGGGGGGATAATTTCACATGGAAATTTTATTGAAATAAAATATTTTAAGGCCAATAGTATTGAAGTATCTAAAAACATATTTTTAACAACACAATCATAAAGTTAAAAAAAGTTAAAAATGTAAGTGAAAATAATAGAGATTTCAGAGAGAATCTAATGATAAAGAAATTTATTGATCGTTAATAAGTTACATATGTGGACTTTAAAATCAAATTCTGTCTTTGCTTTCAAACTAGACTGCATCAAAGCTTGATATGCCAGATACATCTTAATTTTATGGTAAAATCATAAAATGAAATGATAGCTTCTCTACGTACCGAAATACTTAATTTTTAACAAAGTTGTATTTTTAACAACCTTGTATTATTGACCTCCAATTCTGATTTTAGACAACCAAGAATTTTACTTTTTTACACGCAATCTTTCACACACTAATCCAGCAAAATATAGTCATAGAAATGTCTGATAAAAAATGCTGGATGTAATGCTTGTTCTCTCAGCATACAGCAAAAAATGTATGAGCATAAAATAATCTTACTCCAATTCTATACATATTTACCCCTTAGGGTAAGAAATGTTAAAAAAAAAAAATTCAAGAACACTACTGTGGAGATAATTCTTCAAACATTTTACAGTTCTTTCCCACTATACTGACTCATCGCCTACCTCTTGGAGTAGAAAAGCCGATTCATTTCCCATTATACTGACCTGTCGCCAACGCACAAGTCGTGGAGAGGAGGCTCTCTTGTAAGAGCCAGGATTAATCTCTAGAACATCTACTTTTTAAAATAGCGCTGGCTAAAGTTAATACATTGTGGAATCTTCCCATTAAAAAGAAAGAAGCTATAGGTTTTCTTCAAGAAGTTGGCATTTTACCGTCAGAACTTATATGTGAACACAACCATCCAATAAAGAAGTATTCCAGAGAAAGACACATTGCGGAAAAGTCTCAAATGCAGAAAAAAAGTCAGGATTCGTGTCGGGACATGGCTCAATGGAGGGCACTTACCATTTGTAACTTGTTTATGTTTCATATACTGCTGGTGCGATGCATTATCATCTACCAAGTTTTACAGAAAGCATTTATTGATGAATCAAAATACAGCTTTTGACTGGAATAATAATGTGCGGGAGGATATTCGGGAGACTCTAGCAATTGAAGATTAAAAAAAAATTGGAGGTGACAGCAAAATCGTCCAACTGATAAAACTTTGTACTCTAAATGAAGGACGTGTTCTACCAGAACTGTGGGTTGGTGGAATATGTCACAAAAACAAGAATCACAAAAATCATTATAAAAGAAATATGTGATTTGATAAAAATGTGGGTATTATCTTATATTCATTTTATTTATTTAATTGGCTTTTATGATATTACAATTGGCGACCTCTTGTGTGACGTTGGCGATGGGTCAGTGTAATGGGAAAGTACCCATTTTACTCTGATGACCTATTATAGCAGAGGTGAGAAGTATTTGACATAACTATTCTCACAAATTTTACTACAGCAATATGATTGAAACACATATCATTTTTATTTTTATCACAATCTAATTGTTAAGAGTTATTAAATAGAGTACATTCTAGTTTTTGAGATATGCTGAGTAAAATGCATCCTATTAAATAATTAAAATAGAAAAAAGCACTATCAACTTGAGTTTCTACTTTAGTCACATTAAGAAACACAAATAATGTAAATAATTCAACACAAACTGAAACATATAAAGAGGGCATAGACTGCCAAACAAATTAACAGAAAAACCTACCCTAGTGTTGAAAATTTTAACTTTTCAATAAAAGATTGCGCAGTTGCAACAAATCCTCATACTGTAACTGACTGGTCGATGACGAGACCAGTCAGTTACCTTGATATATGGTTTAGTTCCGTTACTGGTACAGAATCTTGCATTATGGTGCATGGAGTTCTAAGTGCATGATTTCTGTTTATTTTTTGTCTACATTCTTCCTGCTAATAAATATCTGGCTCTGTTGAATTATTTAATTTTAGTTATATTTCTCGCATTAAAAAATGCATAAACTACCCCTTCAAGTTTCTTCACAAATTTGTTGAATTACACACACACAGCCAATATTTGAAATTCATTTTAAAGCTATTAACTAGGTTGAGAAGTAACATTATCACTTTTTTTATTTATTTTAAACTTATGTAATTCATACAGCTCAAACATAACTAAATATATAGTCAAGTTCCTTATCATCACAAATATTTTAAATATAACAGGATACAAAATTACAAAATTTATTTTATGATAGAGTGATCTCAGCGGACTTACATTTTTCTCTAGTGGAGTCGTTAGAAAATGTTGGTCCATATAATGAGCTCCAGCAAGTAACTTCTCAAAATTTTCAAATCCTGCAAAAGAATGAAAAAAAACAAAGTTTAAATATGTTACTAAGCCTGTATCTACTTAATCAAATCCTAATGACATTTCTTTTTTTATTTGCTCATTAACCCCTTGACTGCCAGGACATATGCAGCATACATCCTCTCATTTCAGTAATCAGCAACCAGGACGTACACCCTGTACATCATTCACTACACAGTAATGAGTGCATATTTGAATTGGATTGGTCAGTGATATGCCACTGATATAACATGGTACCAATCAGAGGTGAAAAGTTATGACCTTGATTCTACTACAAGATTGTTCAGATCCCAAGCACAGATTAAAAGAAACGTCCACAAAATTTATGCCGTATTTGTACAACTAAACATGTTAGGAAAGATACTAGGCTAATGTATTCTGGTTGTGAAGACTTTCCAGGACTGTGCAGTAGAAGTCATTTTGATGAATATCATAAATCTTTAAAATAAATTCCTGAGTTTTATGTATATAATGTATATATGTATATCAGTGTATATATATAATGTGTAAGTTTTATATATTATATATTATACATATTATGATAATGTCATTAATCCTTTAACGAACCTTAAATTCATCACTATCATATCACGGAAGTTATTAAATGATTTATGACATGAACATTTTACACCGCATACCCTGATATATAGCCCTTCACCGGCAAAATTAAGCCTGGCAGTCAAGCGGTAAAGGGACTTTTTTTTTTGGCTATATACACATACAATAATACTAACAAATGAAAATATTAACTAATTTCATAAAAATTCAACATGTTTTTAAGACAGCTTGAAAACTCAAGAAGAGAATTTTATAAAATAGTTGTTAAATATGTTAATTTAAGATTTATATTACTATATTTAACAATTTATTTTATATTGGTATGAAAACACTTCTTTGCAATTTAAAATTACTAAAAAAACCTGTTTTATTATTAAGTACCTAGACTATATGAAAATAAGCTTTGGGCCAAAGGACACCCAGTCTTAAGCAATCTTAGTTTGGAAATATTTGGGATCAAGCAGACTTGGACCTTGAAAATTTAGCCAAAAATTGCTTTTTGATAACATTACATGAAAAATGAGTTTAAATCACTAGGTCCAAGATTTAAAGCATACACAAAAAAGAATTACTCTTGATAGCATGTTAAACAAATCTATTATGTCTTAAAGCCTAGAGGCTTATTTTTACAATTTTTTTTTCAATTAACCTTTAAAAAATTTTCAAGGATTACAGAATTTTCTTATTACTTTATAATACCAGTAAGATTTTTAAAAAAAATATTCTACACATTTTTGAACTCCAAAGAATTGTCACAATAGATAAGATTGCTAGTGACCAACCTCAGCCATAAATATTTTAATACAAGAGAATAAAGCTCACATGTTAAAGTTCAAAAGAACATAACATTACATCTAAACTCTTATAAACTTCTCCCTTATGAATTTGCAGACATAAAGTGCATTAAAAATAGTTGCTATTGCAATTTTTGATTGTAACTATTTTATAGTTCTCAGATAATCCTAAATTGATGATGAAACTAGGTAATGATGATAAGCCGCTATCTAACTAGCCTAACCAAACTTACCACTTGCATATTCTTTGGTCCACATTACTAGGCATGGATGATTTCTTTGAAGAGCTTTCAGACAAATTGCCACAGTTAAAGTTTAAGGTTGGAAAATTAATGCCCTTTCAAGGCTCTGAAATATGCTGAAAATTAAGGCCTCTCTCATGGTCTTTTAATTATACAGAAACCTGTTGTTGCTTATACCATTTGACCAACAGCAACATGAGATCAAGTCCTGAAGGCTATGGGCGATGAAGGTGTGGCTCCTGTTTAGACTGGCACCACAAGGGTCGGAGTCCGACTTGACCAAAGGACCAGTCCTGTAATTTTAAACCATGAGTCAAGACACTCAAGACCAGAACACTCGAGCCTGCACCTCCAGAGGTATTTTTGAGAACTTGGAGGTCATTGCAGCCACGACAGATTTTACATGCATCAGCCGCCATTATTGTACACGGCAAAGGATTTGTCAACGACGAACTTTGAACCAAAGACTTTCAGATCACTAGCCTGCTGTCCTAGCCAACTGGGCCACTGTGCCAGTAACACAGAAACCTGCATATGTTAAAGCCTAAATTATAAAACAAAGAATAAAAACCTTGAGTAATTATTTTGTAATATCATTTCCCTTAAACACTAATGCATAAACACAATAAAGCATACAAGAAAATTATGTAACTTACCTAAGAAGAGAGCTATAGAAAGACCAATTGCAGACCATAAAGAATAGCGTCCTCCAACCCACTATAAAAAATAAAAGTGTAATATAAATAAATACACTAATAAATTTAAAAAAAAACCACTGGTGGAATTAAAAGTAAGTTACAGAGGAAATCTACTTACATCCCAGAACCCAAACATATTTTTTTCATCAATTCCAAATTCCTTTACTTTTACCTAAAAAAGATTTTACAATGTGAAACAAAAAAATGTATGTATCACACTGAAAAAGGACATAAATAAAGCACTAAATTATGTCTCAGGATAAATAATATATTGATATTCTATAGAGGTTTAATAATCAAAGTCAGAAGCATAAACATTAACATTTTACAGTGCCAAAAGAATTTTATGATAGCCACTTAAAATAAATTATTTCTAGAAGCAATACAGAAATAATCTATAAAGAGTTTTCAATGAAAAATGGACAAAAACAAAAAAAAGTCCCAATTTGAGCCATAATCACAGCCAGTGTATAAGCTAATCTGATCCCCTTATACAGCTATTTAACATACAGGCTCCACATAATTATTGTACAATAAATAACTTATTAAAATTTTAGAAATCTGAATATTTTTATAAAATGTGTTGTTAAAAAATATAAGCTAAGAAATATATTTTCATAATCATAAGCTTCTGATGATTTGAAAATAACATGTAATGGAGAGACTCTTATCTGTGTAAATGTTTATGAATTATATACAGTCAAACCCCGTTACAGCAAACCTGGTATATAATGAACGAAATTTTGGTTCCGCCATTTTCCTATTGTACATAATTTAATTAGTATTGTGTCAGTTTAATGTAATCAATTTTAGTTGATTTAATTCATTAATGATCATTTTTAATAGATTGTATCTTTTTTCAATACATCATTATTGAATACACATTGTAACTAATGAGTTATACATTTTGTGAACTCCAGCATTTTTCTTAACGGTTCGGATACAGCGAACCACCAGATAAAGCGAACCAAACCTTTGGTCCCTTGAAGTTTGTTATAACGGGGTTTGACTGTATAGTGAAATGTGAATCATCTATTGTATGTTTTTGAGTCTGTACTAGATATTATTTTGTGTAGGTATGAAATCTCCAGATTTTTTCATGTATGTGTACATTTAATACATATTGTGATGCCTTGTGAGTCATACAGTGTGAAATACATATTTGTACAATAAAGTTTCAATATAAAAAAATTAAGTTTCATTTCCATTAATCTTAAACAACAATAAATACCAATATATTAGCTGAAGTAATATTCAAACTTTTCAGAATTACAGTTAAAGCATTATATGAAAAATTTCCCAGCATTCAAAGTATCAGATATGCCCTCATAATATAATTCTTGTATCTAAAATTCCCTACAGAACATTCAGTCAGAAATAATAATGAATGTTTCAATTTCAAGTTCAGGCGATAGTATAATTTTCATTTTAAATTAAAAACACAATAATATTTGTGTATTAAAATATAAAACAAAAAAGGCAAAATTTATTTCTGATATAATAAATATACATTAATTTTAAAAATCAAAAGTGAAAAATATTTAAGCACTTAAAAAGTTACTTACAGCATTAGTAGAGAGAGCAACAAAGTGTTTTGCAACAGCAGATGCCTAATTGAATAAAAAAAAGAAACAATATTTAAGCTTATTAATACAACAATAAACTTTAAAAATATTTATAAGAATATTCACAAAGTAACTTAAACCACCAAATTATACAAAATACATAAATAAATGGTTTTATAATGAGGTAAAAGAAATACTTACATCTTTTACAGACTCCAAAAACCATGCTTTTGCAGATTCTGCATTAGTAATTGTTTCTTGGGTAGTAAATGTCTAATTGGGAAAAAAAATGAAGTCATAAATACTTATTTATTGCAATGCAATCAAAATAAGAATGACTAAATTAGAGAAATTGTAAACAAATTAGCAAATCAAAGATAGTGGAATCTCAATGGATCGTTCCCCGAATAATCATTTTCCTGTATCTGTCATTTACTTCATCCAGTCACAATGATAATATTTCCTTCTTATGTTCCTGTTGTGGCCAATGAGAATTTTATTAAAAGAGGGCACTGTGCGCGCTTCTGAAGTTTGAAGTCTGTGGAGAATTGGCCAGTTCTGTACTAAGAGATCAGACGATCATGTAGCAAGTTACTGTTAATATGTCTTAGATGTCTGTCCATGTTTGTTGAAATAAATATTGTGGCTGTGTAACTGAAAGCTGTTTCTTAATGAACCCACAACAGATAATGTTTTGAAGAGATGCCTGCTTAGGAGCATCAAAAGTTCCTGCATCTATAGTTTTCCTGCATTTATCATTTAGTGCAATAGGTCCCTTTAAAAATGATCGATCGAGGTTCCACTATATTACAAAGTACAAATTAAATATTAACAAGATCTTTTTTAAATTAAACATTCTTAATGCTAATAAAAGTAGAAATTTTATAAATAAATAAGATAGAATGCATACGGGAACTTTTACTATGAAAAATTAATATAGATTTTTTAGCCATACAGAAATTTATGGGGAAAAAAATAAATCTCAGTTACCTAATTTAGACACAATTATGTAACAAATGACTATTAGCTTTATATAACTAAATAAGCATAACTGCAGAATATATTTAACCTGAAATAACCTTTCTTTGGAGGGGAGGGGGGGATATAATCTACATTAGAATGTGCACATTGCAAATGACGCAATGCATGAATTTTGATTATATGGCATTAAACTATAGCTGTCATACAACACATTATTGTGAAATATTATAAGAATAATGAATCCCAAACAATGAAGTATATATTTTAGTTATTCAAGGTACTAAATGAACATATTTTCACTTACATGTTCATAAATATAAAACATCTTAACATTCTAATATTCTACTTCATTAACATCTTCAATGAATGTTACATATTATAATCACATACATTAAATGGGCATGTTATTACTTTAAAAGAAAAATTTTTTTAACCAAGCAAGTCCTTTTACACGGCATACCTAGCTGAAAACCTGTACTTTGGTACAGAGTACATTCAAATTAAATACAACGGTCAATGTATGCAATTAATGCCATATATATATATATATATATATATATATATATAGAATAAATACAACGATCAATGTATGCAATTGATGCAAACAAACAAAAAAATATATTTATAAAAAAATCATAACGAATATTTTTATAGACAAAATAATGTAGAAGAAAATATTCAAATTAAATCTAATAGAACATACTAAAGAATATGGTACAGTTAATATAGTACAGTTTCAGGAACATTTCTTTTACTGTATTTTAATATTTTTTGGATAATGCCCAATCATCTGCCGCATTAGCAAGAAAAATTTTTTTTTTTTGTGTCTATTTCGTTGTTATGCACGTGACGCAAAATTAGCTTAAAGTATCACAAAAAGAAAAGAAACCACGTGATCAGCATTTAATAAATTGAATTCTAAAAATTAATCTTTAAAAATACACCAAAAATCAGAAAATGGAGGTGAAGATTCGAAAAAGATTTCATTTTAAAGAATTTTTATGATCTTTCTCGTGATATAAATTTTATAACCCTCAAATTATTATTTTAAATGCAAACTTAAAAAAAGTTACAAAAATAGCTTAAAAATTTAATTTTAAAAAATCTAAGAGGAATTTTTCAAAAACTCTCTTAGTAAACCCCTACACTATATGAAGAATTGCCATGCAAAATTTGAGCCTTTTAGGTCCAGCAGTTTGGTCTGTGCGTTATATGTCTGTCAGTCAGTCAGTTACGGAACTGTTTTATATATATAGATGATCAAACAAAGTAAAATATATATTGAGTAGATAAGCATATCGATAGAGTATATTTTACCCTAACATAAAATTTAGGAAGATGGCCTCTCCAAAGACCATAGAAAACTGCTATGGAATGGAAAATCATAGACAAGGTTTTTGGAGACTTAAAATGGAATATAACAAACCTTTTGGCACATGTACCACACATCTAATGAACAATGCAATAACAATCTTACTTGAACCATCTAATCATTTGAAATGGATGTTTTCATTTTCAGTTTTTAAAATGTTAACAACAAACTATTTCATATCCAAGTTTGTGTTTGAGAGCATCTAGAATCACAGTCTGACACATTCAAACACCAAACTAAAGCATTGAACAATTTTTCACAAACACTTTTCTAACTAAATATTAGGAATGTTAAACTTTGCCACTAATTTTTAACGCAGCTGTTCTCAACATGTAGTATGTGCCTGACTGTTAAGAGACACATGGAACATTTTTAGTAATAGGAAAAAAAAGCTTCTTGTTATAGAAAAACATTAAAATATTACAAAAGTTTTTCTTGAATTATCACCAAATTCTAGTCAAGAAGAGTGTTCTATAACTGATGTAGGATAAATTTTGAGCATCTGCACAGAGTTTCTGAATTGATTCTATGTCACATCCCCTCTAATCTCTAAACTTGAGTTTAAAACTCTGCTATTTAAAATAAATTCCTATAACTTTTTTTCAAAGGGAGAGTGGGGGGAGGGGGGGTTAACTCCACAGTGCAATGAGTGAAAAAATTTTACTAAGGGGTACAAGGTTAGAAAAAGGTTGAGAAACACTCTCTTAAAGGGTTAATAAAATCAAATATTTCAGTTTCAAAGAAGTATAAATATTCTTTGACAACAGGACTGCATTATATATTTTTTTTCTTTTTTAAATTTGGTACACTCAGATATTCAAAATCCTGACGAAGAGTTTGAATAATAATCTCTTCTAAAAGTTCATTAAGTACAAACAATCATAATGAAACAGAATGATAAAGCTGTCTGAAAGTCATCATAATAGAACATGATTTGATGGAAGACTTTGAAGCTTTCCCCTAGGTATAATATATTAGACATTTTCTCAGCAAAATACAAAATTTACACAGAATTAAATAGTTTCCCAAGCATCACTCCAGTCTAATTAACAAATTAATTTATTCACAATTAGCAAATTTATGGATGATAATCAAAAGTACAAAATTTTCAAGGTAAATTTAATTTATAAACAGAAATGAATAGAAATTCTCAATAATGCAGAAAGTTTATGACAATAAAAGTTACCAGACATTAGCAATTATAATATTTTTAACTTTCAGCGGGCGCACCAATTTTTGGAACACCAGCAGGCACACGTGGCACAAAGTGCAACGTCTCTTTCAACCTTGATTATTACTTTTGTAATAATTTTTTTTTTCAAATTGAAAAAAATAATTCTGCATTTTATGACAAGATATAAAATGTTGATAATATTGAGATATATTTATAATTAAAGGCCAAAGAATGCAGATACAATCGCCTTATTTCAAAACTGTCTGGTTTTTTGGATCTAAGGACAACTTGCAAATTGATTCCTATTATGTCCAAAAACATAAAAAACAATGAGATTGTCCATCTTTGAGATATGCATGATTAAGAGCTGCACATTTAATTGACTACATCAACTGCTTTTGTCGTATTGTAATCTAGTATAATTGCTGGTTTACCACAGTTAAATCATGACTAACAATGAATGGAAAGGAATACAAGGGTCAGAAAATCAGACCTGCATTAGAAAGGGTGTAGCTATATATAGAAACTGCTTAGATCATTCAAACCTTACATGTAAAAACAAACCACTCAAAATTACAAAAATGTTGCACTTTGTATACGGGCATGCCCGCTGAAGGGTTAAAATACTTTTCTTCTCTTTGCTTATACACCACTTTTGAAAAGACTGATTACAAATAAATGTGGGGTTGTTTTTCTGTAGTTTCTTTATCAACATAAACTCATTGTCAATAAAGTTAAATGCTATTGAGAATTTTTATACAATTCTAAAAATTTCACTACTTTTATAAATTATATAAAAATAGTACATGAAAACAAAAATTAATAAGAAAAATGAATATTATTAAAAAGAAAAGTAAAATTATGACATATATTCATACTCAATGGTGCATACACAAAATAATAATGACAGAATAGCAAAAAACTTCTAAATTTCATTTCAAAAGAACCCCTTTTTTCTGTAAATAATGAAAAAAAAATTAATATAATTCTTTATTGCAAAACCAATGTTACCTTTGATGCAATTATAAAAAGAGTTGTTTCAGGATTCAGTTTCTTTAGTGTCTCAGCTAAATGGGTCCCATCAATATTTGAAACAAAATGAGCAGTTGGCCCTCCTTTATGATAAGCTTTTAAAGCTTCAGTTACCATCAGTGGACCCTGAAATTAAAAAGGAAATTTGAGGTACATTCTTGAAATTTCATTGAACAGAGAAAAAAAATTAATATATAGTTGTAGGTTAAACTGAATAGCACGAATAAAAGTTAATGTTCTAGGATGATTCCTTTCAAAATTTAATATGGAAAAAATGTTAATTTTTCCTTCAGATTAAAACTTTAGATAAGCATCTCAGATAATAATACATAAATTCAGAAGATTTTTCAGTCTTATGGTAAAGCTAGAAATCTATAAATCTGACCTTCTCTACACTAATTGATGAAAAGGTGAATATTTCACACTGGTCAGCTACTATAAAGGGTAAATGAATTAAGTTTAACAACTATATCAAAGACATAAACTATCTTCATCAGCAAGTATGAGTAATTGGCAAAACAAGACAATGATTGCAACAAAATGGAAAGAGTTTATAAAACTAACCACAATGTACTGATAACTCATTTTCATAAGAAAATATATAAAAGTACAGAATTAGAACCAAAATATACAAAAATTATATGTGTATATTTTGTACTTCATATAATCCAAACAAAGATTATTTTAACGATATCAACTAAGTAAAAGTGAGATAAAACAGAAACTCATGCTTAATTTTTAATTTTGTTCAACTATTCACTGATTTTCTATAATAAGTGAAAAATTCAAAATTCAACCATCTTAAATAAAAAATTAAATGCATCTAATGTAGCATAAAGATACAAACAAACTTATAATTAAAAATAAAAAATTATTACTCAGATGTAATAAGGACATTAGATAAACAAAATAGATAGATCTTATTTTGTAATACACTTAAAAGCACATAAGTATGAGCAAAATATAAAGTATACTACGCTCTTACACAAACAGGTGCTATAATTCAGAACCTCTCTTATTCTCATTAAAAACACTTTTATGAAATCTAACTTAAATGACCTTAAATGAGCTTCCTGTTATAAATAATAAAATATGACTGACAAATTTAACAAAGTATAAAACAATTTTACATTAAAGTAGCTTTGTCAGTTGATGCCTGGGTCTTTATAACACATAGTACTTGTAGAAATGTCAATGTGACATGGAACTCGACTTTTGAAATTATTTTGATTAATATACTGTTTTAACTCTAAAGAAAAATACTATTTTCTTATTTCACAATTTTGAAACAACATTAATTCCATTCCATACACATTTATAAGTGTATTTATTTTATTTTGTAAAATCTTAAAATGTCTATGCGCTGAAAATCATTCCTGTGGTTTTTTTGTACCGGGTTTCCTGGAAGAAGGGAATGTGCTTCCCATATGCAATTAAGTGTGACATGTAACAGTACGGATAGTACACAAGGCCATTTGCACAAGAAGGGAGAATTACTTCCCACCCTCTCAGGCACCATATATTATGTGGAATTAAACAGGTAATAAAATAGATGATTGTATAGTGGCACTTTTGGTTAAAAAGATGGTTGCTGGGTCGTTGCTATGGAGAAACTATGTCCCCCTAATGACCGAGAGGGTGGCAAGTAAACTTCAATATCGAGTACTTCTTGTGCAAATGACCTTGTGTACTATCCGTACTGTTACAGGTCACACTTAATTGCATATGGGAAGCACATTCCCTTCTTCCAGGAAACCCAGTACGAAAAAACACAGGAATGATTTTCGGCACATAGACCATTTAAGATTTTACAAAATAAAATAAATACACTTATAAATGTGCATGGAACCAAATTAATGTTGTTTTGAAATTGTGAAATAAGAAAATAGTATTTTTTCTTTAGAGTTAAAACAGTATATTAATCAAAATAATCACAAAAGTCGAGTTCCATGTCACAGTAATATAAAACAAATAATATAGTTTATAGAGTAATGTATTTTAGAGATTAATTTAGTATATGATCTTGCTCTAGTATACAAAGTACAAACATGTATCACTGAAATAAGGATCATTTGTTTTCAGAAAGGTAGAGCAAACAGCATTTAGCTAATATTTAAAACCTAAGCCATGAGGTGGGCTATGGGAGAAATTTATACTTATTTGATCAGCAAGTACTGTTCATAATATAACTTTTAGACAAGACATTAATTCATTATAGAAAACACAAAATGTCAGATATTAATTCAATATAGCAAACACAAAATGTCAAAGGAACAAGCTAAAGGAGATGGGGGAAATGTCTACATTTAATAACAAGCTATATTTCCAAACAAAACATTTTGAGAGTAAATATGCAAAATTAGGTCTTGATTGATCAAAGGGTTTCCAACTAGGTACAAACAAACAGAGATAATATCCCTTATATGCATATATTTAAAAATTAATTTCTTTTTTAATACTGATAAGTAATAATAAATTCTATTACAGAGAAAATGATGTATAAACTTTTTATATTCTGCGTTTCATAACAAAGTTTGAAATCAATTAGAAGCATACACACACACACAAAATGAAATTACTGATTTTAAATTGGGCAAAAATTTGAGAGCCAATAGCTACATAACAAACTTTTCCCAAAGGAAGATAGGCATACACTGGAACTTATTAAATATGACAAGTTTAAATATTAAAGGACTTGGTGGCTTGCTCCAATCTATCTCCACTGGCAGGGATTCTACCTGAAAGGCCATGTATGTGTGTTGGGTCCCATATAATGTATTTGAACTTCATGGATGAATGGTCCATCAGGAAGCCTTTGGTGAGTATTTAGAACACTATAAAAACATTTTAAGTGCTACTTAATTTTTTATTTTACTTTCCATTAGCAAAAGACTAGCCACTAAAGACTAAAATACTGATAAGCCCATGCTTAAACAGCAGACCATTTAAAGATCCCAAAAGAGATACGAAAGTACTATTTGCATTACTTCCCCTCATTTGTTCTTATATACTTAACATAATTCAATTATAATTATAATTTATACTGAATTAACCAAACAATATGTGAAAAATGAAGTTATAATTGTAAGAAACAATATGAATTTTATGATAAGAAACTTAATATTTCCAGTACAATTACCATATGAATAAAATTTCAATAATACATTCAGAAATTTCAAATGACAGAATATAAAAGATTTTTTTCTTACTAAATCAGAACCACCAATACCAATATTGACAACATCTGTAATTGCTTTTCCACTATAACCTTTCCATTCTCCTTTCCTAACACTATCGGTAAATTCTTTCATGTGAGCCAGAACGGCATTTACATCTGGCATAACCTACAGGAAAGAAAGATAAACAATTAACAAATTATGTATTATTAATACTCATACTATCGATTTATCCTAGGATAAATAAAATTAAACTCCCATTAGAAATTTATACAAAAAGGAAAATGACAGTATCAGTATATTTTCTATTTTCCCAAAGCATATCATAGATATGTTTTCATATGTAAATGAAAATTTTAACTTAAGGGTTTATGAACGCCATATTATTGTGTTTTTAAAATTCAAGAAAACAATTATAAATAAACTGCACCTGAATAAAATATATTGCAAGAATAATTTTGAACAATAATCAGGGTACCATAAAATATCATGAATAAATAGCTTTAAAACCCTAAATATAATTCAGCATGAAGACTAATATTGTTCTGTTTCTTAGCATTATTATAATTATAATTATTTAATGAACCATAGTAACATAGTATGCTAGGCTAGACGTTAGGTTATCATGCATATAATGAAGTAACGTCAAACAAACTTGAGGATTATTCCGAATTCGTTGTTCCCTGAATAACAAATAAACCTATATCTAGACAATAAAATAATAAATATCCTAACTTACATCTTTACCATCAACTAAAATTGGTTTGTTGCTCCGATTTCGCAGTGCTATATGTAAAACTGCACGATCTTCGGTAAAGTTAATTTTCTGACCTCCGAACATTGCATCTCGGGCTTTTTCAATTTTCCTTTCCTTCGCCTGAAAATGAAATGTATATACAATAAGTTTGAGCGCATTTTGACATATATGCACAAAAAGAAAACCTGTATGAACTAACCAATTCTTGAAGAAGTTTGAAAACATCTTCATTTATAAGGTTTTTTGAAAAATCCAAAAGTATTTCTCCATTGTCAGGAGTAGACAGGAGTAAACTGAAAGTTAATAAACAAAATTAAGATTCATCTTCTTTAAACAGCAGTATTATAACTAAATTACAGAAACCGAAACCTTAATGTAATCACCTGTATTTCTCAAATCTGTGCGGATCAGACGCGAAAAGATCTTTCAAAATAAGATTGTTCTTATTAGTGTCATAATAACTTTGCAATTTCTTATATGAATTTGCAGCGGTAAGAATACAATCTTGAGCGTCGACCATTTCGTATTTAGGAACTCAAATTAGCAGAAGACACACTAACGAAACTCAAATGTTGTCTGCTTTCAAGAAGTCTTTCAAATGACCTAGGTTTACCGAAATTAAATGACCGCAGTCGGAACCGGAAAGACAGGGATTTACAATTTTTGTTTCCCTGAAAAGCGACGCTGATTGGTGTGCATCCGCACTGCTATTCTCTGAAGGTAAATAATGCTTCATGGCACTAATTTTCATTTTTTCCCCCTTTAATCAAATAATTATTTACACAAGTT
This sequence comes from Dolomedes plantarius, assembly GCA_907164885.2. Taxonomy (NCBI): domain Eukaryota; kingdom Metazoa; phylum Arthropoda; class Arachnida; order Araneae; family Dolomedidae; genus Dolomedes; species Dolomedes plantarius. The sequence continues at coordinate 96,655,809 of OU015498.1, read as the reverse complement.
TAAGAAGAGCATAAAAAACTGATATTAATTTGATATTTTCTCTAAAAATTTGCTTACAGTATTATTAGCAGAAGGAAGAGTTCCATAGAGTTAAAAAATTAAGAGCTCGTTGGATCCAAGTTCTGATCCAAGATCTAGGGAAATGAGCTTTTTCTTCTGACTATAGGGAAAGAATTTAGGGAAGTATGTTTCAGAAATAATTTTTATTTTTTTTTTATTTTTACGAAATAGATGTACGTTTAAATACCATTCTTCAAAAATTGTTTTAGATTTTCCCCGAGGAAAACTACTCACATGGAAAGTAAAATTATCCCTTTTAGTAACCTAAAGCCTTGCAATGCTTTTTAAAAATAGTATCGCGAGAAAAAAACAAGTTAAAAATTGAATGTTGTCATTATTATAGGGTTATGAACTATTTATTTCACAATAGTTAATCAAATTATGGATTTTGTACGTCAGAATTTTGAAAATCTACTTTCCATGTGCCCTTTCAAACTAATTATGTTACCTTATTAATCAACCATTCTTTAATTTTTTACGCTGCGTATAATTAGACGCGAACCAAAACGAAATGATAAGCAGTTTAATCAGAAAACTGCAAAATTAATCGATGATATTTTCGAGGTTTTGTGGGCTCTTTACCCATCCACAGTACGCATGACAGTCTGCGAATCCAGGCAAACTCGAGCTGGAGCGATGGTGTAATCGCAAAAGTTCTTATATTTTGAATGATAAAGCACAAAGTGAGCATATGCGACCAATACAAATACTGAATTCCTTTTTCACGAAAAAGGATGTGATATCTGCTTCAAATTACTACTGTAACTATATAGTTTTTTGAACTCATATAAGTACCAGCGAACCCAAATGAGGTATACAATATTAGCAATTCAATTTCACAAAAATGTAAAAGATTATAAAAAGTGAGGTAATTAAACTGTTCTTACGTGAGGTAATTAAACTGTTTAAAAAATCCTTATTACGTGTCATCTTCAATGAGATTTTTCATTCAGCCCTCCAGTTCTTTCAGTGCATGTAATATTATGTAATCAAATATCTTTTAGTAATCAGTAAATAATTTTCAAAAATGCTTCGCATCCGGTCATAATAAATGATAGTTTAGGTGATAAAATGTCCTGTAGATATCTTTCTGCCTTATAAACAAATATAAATACAAATTTTTAATTTTAAAAAAAAGTTTGAAATTAAATCTTATGACAACTCCTTCCATACTTCTCCTTCTTCTGGAGGATCCCGTACTCCTCTACAAATTTATTTTATCCTATTAAAAATCTTTAACATTTTCTACCGACTCTGATTTTGTTCACTTTTGTACCGAAATAAACTATTACTTGAAAACAGTTAATGTCGTAATATTGCTTAATCACAAGGAATTATTTTCCTAAATACTGGTGAGTCTATCCATTAAAGAGATCACAATCTTCATTTTAATCTTTTTACGTCTGTTTTGCTGAATGTAAATATTTAGAAATTTGAGTAAGTGATTCTTGCTATGCGGCGTTTATATTTATTCGCTCCACAAAAATACTTAATAATTCTTTGGATTTTTTTTTCAGAAAATCTAAAATATCCACAGTGACTTATGTCTTCTTGATTATCTGCCATTACAAATTCCAATTCTTCCAGAAAAACTTTCTTACTGCGGATTCCCTATAAGTTGAAGAAAACCAGATAACTTCTGAGCGTTTCTTTTCAACAGACACTGTAGTCTTGAATAAAAAAAAAATTGATGCGAAGACATCACTGAAACTTATACCGAGTAAAAAAGCAATTTTTGTTTCATTTACACCGGCATCACAGTGCAATCAGAATCAGAATAATTTTCGTCATTTAAATTTAAATGATAATATCCACTTATACATATTTTTCATCACTTTAAAAATAAAAAAGAAAAACTAGAATTTTATTCGCAAATAGAAAATTCAATCCAAGAAAATAAATATAAAAACTCGATATTTGCACGTTTTTGAATATCGAACAAATTTAATAGTATTCCGCTTGGCATAGAGTTATAAAAAACCCTTGGCAGTAGATGTCTATTTTTCTCCATTTTTGTGTTGTAACGGTTGCCTTTCCGGCAACCCCCCCCCCTCTCTTCCTCACCGGCCAAAAAAAAATCCACGTTGTTCTACAATCCTATATCAGAGACGCAAGTTTTCCCTCCCTCAAAAGCTGTATCTCATTGATCCTCAGACAACTATACAAAACCTCTCAACTAACTCCCAAACTGACTGCAGGAGAACTATTGACTGCAAAGAAACTCTACCCAACCTGATAAAAGGTGGGTGGTTTATAAAGCCTCCATGGATTTCCTAGCCACGTCAACATCTACCGCAATGAAACCGCTGACAGGTTTGCCAAGCTAGGCACTACTTTGCCACAGTCAGCCAGTCCATCCTCCTTGATCTCAGCTAAAATACAAATTTGAGAATCAATAAACAAACGAGGTTTGTCGACGACAGTCTGAACAATATGCCCACAAAAGATGGTAAGACCTCCTCACAATCGACCTCAACCTCCCTCGTGCAGTTACCGTGGCTGCAATCAGGATGAAAACGCGGCATGACTATTTTGCTTCCCACCTCTATCGCTTCCGCATATCCGTATCTCTGGAATGCCAGTTGCTCGACCACGAGACGACGGACCCAGACGACCTCAACGTCTGTGCTGCTCAATTGTCAATTGATGTGCCTTGAATTGTCAATTATACAATCAATTTTCCCCAGCTTTCGATAGAAAATGCTGAGATTTTCATGGACGCTCATTTTCCTGATACGTTTACCTGAAACAGGCATTTTCACTTAAAATGCCATGTGAGGGAATATATGCCATGTGAGGGAAAGGTTGGCAAGATGGGTGTCCAACCTTTTAGTTTCCTTGAGCCACATTGAAACAAGACGAATTGTTTTGGGCCACACAAAAATATACCTAACATTAAAAATAGTTAATGAGTAAAAAAATTATAATATATAATTAACATATTTCATTATAAATTGAATTTATAATTATAAAGATAACTAAAGGAGTCATAAAATTAATGTGATATTTGACATTGAATATGAGAAACTAATGCATCAATATCTGGGTCAATTGAAGTGGTTGCAATTATCAGAGAGTTCTAAAGATGTTCATCCGATATTTTGGCTCTAATTTGACGCTTAATGTGCTTCACTCTTGAAAGTAGTTGTTCACAGATGTGCGTGCTTCCAAACAATGATGACAGGAATAACGCATGATTATGCATGAGGGATATTTATCTCTGGGCAGGTATGATTTAAAAATGTCCAACAAAGAAGCTTCTAACAAAGAGTCCAATAAAGTCCAATTGAATTGCTCTTTATGTTAGATGTCAGTTGCAACTCTATGCATTCCATTTGAAAATTTGCTGGCAGCATATCTTTATAAACTCTAAATGGAGTAGCAAAGATGGAAATGATTTTTGCCCCCAAAATTCCTGAAATGGATTTTTAAATTTTTGTACCAAATCGGAAAGTAAGGCTGCTTATTCTTTACCATTTTTAGAATTATGCTTGGACAATGTCTCGAAATGCAAGAAAATATTAACATTTACTTTGGCTTACCATAATTTCAATTTCATTTCGAACGCGTTTATGATTTAAACCATTGTATTGATAAGTTGGTTTTTACCCTGATGACGGGTGTTTAAGTCATTTAAATGGGCACTCAAATCTGTCAAAAATCTGCAAGCTAGTTGTCGTCACCAAGTTCTGGCACAGGTTTTTTTTCATTTTCATAACCAATTTCATTTCATCAAGTAAGCTGTAAAATATTTTTAACATTTGCCCTAGACTGAACCACCTTAATTCTGTAAAGTACGAATATACGATATAGTACCAAGTATTAGTTTAGAGATATTTTTTAAAAATTTATTTATTTCATAGTATTCTTTAAATTTTTTTCCCAATGCGGAGGCACTTGTCGCGAAGACATTCGCCTATAATTCACCGCGGTTTTGCTGACCACTTTATTATGGGGGCGCTATATAGGCGGACCAGCATTGCCCCCTATGAAGGGACGACACAAACGGAGGCATTTTAGTGGCGCTTCACCAGGATTCGATTCGAGCACCCTCAGCACCGAAACCCAGCACGCTGTACCACAAGGCCGCCATGGCCTATATTCTTTAAATTCATTGTATGATAATGGATACTGGTGCATATTCAAGTAACCGGAAAGTTGTTCCACAAGCTGGAATTAGAAGAGTAGCATTAAAACTACCCACTTCAAGGACAAAACACCCAGAATTACGGTTTACGAGTGCTGAAACTCAATTTCATGTAGCTGGTGTAACAGATGAAACTACAAAGTATTATTACGTAGTTTTGCTAGAATCAGAGGTGTTAAACTTTGTTAGTGATATCACGATTAATTCACCTGCTTCTGTCAAATGTGAGCTTTTAAAAATATTAAGATGAAACTTTACAGACTTAGCAAAGTAGGATTAAAAATTTGCTATCAAAATTACACTAGGTGATGATAAACCATCACATCTTTTAAGAAAAATGCGACAACTAGCTTCCGATAAACTAGAGAACAAGTTTTTAAAAATCTTATGGCTTCAACCTCTGCCTAAAGACATTCAGTCTATCTAATCTGTTTCGGATAGCGATTTCCGTGTTAGCAGGTAAGGTAATGGAAGTAACTGGAAATTCCTTTAACTACGTTCAGTCTATTCAAACATCATGAGATTCTACTGTCAAAATCAAGTTTCCGAACTCACTAGAATGATCGAAATGCTTATGAATGTTGGACGAAAAGCTCGTAATCATAGTTAAGCAGGTACAGAAAGAAGAATCAATCAAAATCCCCAGGAATTTCAAGGGAAACTTGTTGCTACCGCAAAAATTTGGTACTAGGACTCGAAATTAGGGCTGCACACCATGTAAATTTATAGCACGTGGAACTAGGAAAACTTAAAGGGAAGTCACCTAATTACTGAAAGTCGTCGATTGTTTCCAAAGGATCACAAGTTTGGAGTTAATTACTAAATTGATACGGGTAGTGATGTACGTGTCCTTCCATGTTATGACGAATATAGGCTTGCCGATTCTAAAAATACCAATCATGCTTACGTGATAATTTAACACATCTAATTTCTAAAGGTTCGTGCTTTCACAGATTTCGACACCAAGTACCTTACTAGACAAAAATATGAAACGAAAGGAGCTATTATTTAAATATGCAGAGATTACAGACTTTAGCCATATTTTCCGAAAATTTAACTGACTCGCTTAAAAAACAAACAAAAGAAAACTAAAACTGTTAACCAATTTTAATGGAGATTAATAAATCCAAGAATTTAGGATCATCACTGTGGAAGTTAGCAACCACTTCCATATTGTTTTTATTAAACAAAACTTAGAAGGGTAGTTTTGTTCATACACACTCAATTTGATAATTTCTCCATTTTATTCATTTTTCGATGATGCTGATTATCTTTTCCATATTTGCCAAGGTTTGGTCGGTTCCTAGATAGTCGCTTCAACAATACCCAAAATTCACGGCATTCTCTTTTATCTGGCTTCGCGTTTTCGCGCTGCCTGCATCAATTGTACGTCGTTGGATTCTTTCTCGTACCTCTGAAGCATCTTTCTTTCGCCAATTCTTCCAAATTAAATTATTCAAAATTTTCTCTATCCTTAGCCAACTTAATTGGCTACTTCTTGCCAGCTGATCCGAGCAGTTCATGCTCCCGCGTGGCGTTCGGGTGCTTGGAAGGATTAGTACGTGGAAGGGGGGGGGGTGTTGTCTGCTGCGGCCTGCAACCACAGGTGGGGGCACAACCTAGAGAGCCTTAGCAGTCATATCGGGCCCCATCTGGTGAAATGAAATATTTGTCAAATGCTTCCTAACAGCCCATTATCCAGTGAACGATAATGGGTCGCCACAGCTTGTACTATTGTAGTGGCCATTTCCCAGACGTGGAATTTTACCTGAGTTTCCTAACCTCGGAGTTGGTTTACCATTTGACACGTCGGCCCCCTCCACTTTCGTGTATCGGCCATTGATTCACCGAAGACTGGCGCTGCGTAGCAATTCTTGTATACACAGCCGAAGGTTAATTTCCCATGTTTGGTGATGTTTCATATAGGCCTGGGTGCCGGCCGGACAGTACAGATCTGCCGACAATTGGGCAACACTGGGCCCTCGGAATCGGTTTACAATCAACTAAACTATCCTGGCGATGAAGACTTTTCCGTTTTAAAAATTCCTTCTGTACAAAATAAAATGGTCTAAATTCTTGCAGGAGTACTATCTAATGATAATACTACTCCTGATTAGCAGGAAGAATAAAAAAAATTCAGGTAGTCTCTTCTAACGAAACTACCGCGGGTTATTACCATAGGATTACTTATCGTTGCTTATCTCTTTTGTATGTGTATATGTATATATGTATTATGTATATATGTACGTATGTATATATATATACATATATGTATGCCAAACTTTTAACACATTTTGGCACTTTTCTGTTTAACTGTTTACTACTTGTAGAAGCGATACAGACTGGGTTTGGCACGCTGCCAAAATTATAACTCGCGAGGACGGATGGACGGACGGTTTTAGCGTCTGAAATTTTGCTTTCTGAAGGACCGTTATGGAGGAACCTAATCCTACGTTAAAAGCACGGAAAAACTTCTGCCATCAATTCTAACAGATTCTAATTAACAGCAAAGTAGCTGAAAAAAAATTTAATTATCTTAATTTTCTTGTGTAGCTCTACTAATTTGTGGGATTAAATGGTGGGGAAATCTGATTTTCATAAGGTTATTCCTACATGTTTTGAATCCTTCATCTAAAGATGTCCAAAGCTTATCAGAATATTTTCTATCACAGGCACTACATTAAATGCCAAATGTTACCGCCAAATTGACGCGCTGTCTACTTCAAATAAGCATTCTCAGTTTCGCTGTTTTAGGTATGAATAAAGAGTGTTTTGAATATTCAAAAGATGGTAAAAATATCTTATGCATAAGCATTATTCTCCAAATAAAGTTAAACTCTCATTCTCCTATTCATGGAATATGGTTTTAACATTTCTCTCGATGCATGCATAGATCAGCTTTCATGAGCGCCTCCTACATTTGTCACGTGCTTCAATAGAGAAAATATATATATAGTGGATGTTCTCGAAGCATTATCGTCTCACAGGAGAGATAGCAGAATCTTATTTCGTGTCCCAGCCGACAGCGATTGCTGGCTCGGAAAGAGCCGTTTCTATGCAATTCGATTTCGAACGTTGACATCGCCATGTACTCTGTTATGATACATTTCAAAGGCATAAGTGATTTCCAATTCAGAATTCAACTCAAAGATTTTAAAAGTTGTTTAGAAAGGTTAAAGAGGAGAGCTTGAAATGTCAGAACATTGAATAGGTGTGATATTCTGTCAGAGGGGAAGAGAATTTCAACATACAAAATATGGATAAATGCTTTATGTGTGACAAATAAGGGTCTCAATTTTGGGGAAAATCACCAGAGGAATGATTAGCTTCTGTGGTTAAAGTATTAATAGATGATTGAGAATGTCTTCAAAATTTATTTTAATTCTAACCTTGGCTTTATATTTCATGACAAACCACTCTTCGGAAAATGTGAACGAAATTTATTTGATGAAATTAGCCAAATTAAAATAATACGATATCATTAACATTTATTTAGAATTTTAAGCAAAAACGATATTTAATTAGAAAAAATAAATATTTAATATTTATTTAAAATATTTTACACAAAACAGTTTCTTCGTATTTGGAGAAAAATTAAGTTTATATTATAAATATTTATTACAGTCTAACCATCCATGTACTGAACAAAACTCTAGATTTTTTTACGAGCAAGTCAGTACAGCAAAAATCGATGGCATAACAGTTAAATAAACTTGCCACCTCTCTGCTTTATTGCGCTTTTATCACCAGCATGCAGTATATTAATTACAAATGTCAGCTTTTTTACAGTTATTTACCGCAAAGACAAACTATGCTTACATCCACATGCATGTGTAACTCTACTGAGTATAATATATCTATACTTATATATAAAGAGAGAGCGATTTTGTACGTGGAGGGTAATCTCCAGAACCACTGCACCTATTTGAAAAATTCTTTCACTGTTTGAAAGGTACATTATTCCAGATGGACATAGGCTATGTATATCTGATCAGTAGAAATAAAGTTAGGGGCTTAATCCTAACAATCTCCATTGTTACCGCTACTCTCCTCTATCGCTTTTTGTGCCGAAGTCTTCAACGATCCTTAACGTGGTGCTATCGCGGTGGCCTCTGTTCTGACGTTAGCGGTTAGAAACTAGCCGTTCTCCGGTACGCTTTTTGCTTTTAAAAAATAAACTTTAAATATTAACTAACGTAATATTAACTTGAATATTATTTTAAGAATATTATTTAAAAAAAACATTCTTTACTTAAAATCCTGTTTTTATTTTTGTATTTTTATTTCATCTCTTATTCTAATTTTGGGATACCAAACCTTCTATAATCTATATCTATACTTATATATAAAGAGAGAGCGATTTTGTACGTGGAGGGTAATCTCCAGAACCACTGCACCTATTTGAAAAAATATTTCACTGTTTGAAAGGTACATTATTCCAGATGGACATAGGCTATATATTATGTATATCTGATCAGTACAAAGAAAGTTATGTTGGGCTAAATGTTGAGCTGATGCTTCACCTTTACAACTTTTCCTTTGTCAACCATAGTCAAGTAACCATAGCAACACATGAAACTACATTTTCATTTATTATCAGTAAAACATTTAATATTTTAAAGATCCAAGTGGAAGAGGTATTGATAAATACAAAAAGGATTTTTGAAATTGGTTACGTTTAAGGGTTTATTGAAGAAAATTTCATTTGGAACTACGCTTTTTATTGGACATTTAAGGTAAAAAAAGATTTACAATTTATTGGCTATCAACTGGAAATTTATTGGTGTAATGTTACAGAACTTCATTTAACTTTATGTTTTTGAATTTATGTACAATTTTATACACAATTTGCGTAAATCGAACTTCAATTATTGAACTTTATTAAAAAATTCGGGTGTTTCATTGAAACTGTGAAATTTATTGATTATTTCGAATAGGACTATGTTTGTTCCTTTATAAGTGAAAAAGTATTGCTTCAATTGAGCTGAAATTTTGTATAGATACAGTTGATAGTTCAGATTAAAACATAGGCATATTATTTTTTGAAAATTGGGCCCCGGAGTATTTCTAATTAACGTTTTAATGATTTTGTCCCTAAAAGTTGCTTATTTCGACAGCTTCCGTGGCTGACCTCGCTGATAGCGAGACTAAGGGGCCGAGTCGTACCAAAATCGGCACGCGGGTGACACGAATCAGTGCGTGACGTAGCCGGATTTTTTAATTTTTAATTTAAAAAAAAAGTTATTAAATTTTTTGTGCCTTTTATGGTGCTTCTTTCGTGTTTTTTTGTGTTTGGACTCTGTAGGGGATAGCCTATGGGGCCGAATCTTATCAAAATTGACATGCGAGTGGCCCCCGGAAACAATGCAGTGCCTGACGTTACAATTTCCAATAAAAATTTCTTTTGCCATCACCATCAACAAATCCCAAGGTCAAACATACAAATATATTCGACTTGACTTACGGAAAGATTGCTTTACTCATGGACAATTATATGTTGGTCTCTCTAGGTCAGGAAATGCGGAGAATCAGTTTATTTTAAAACCTCAGAAAAACGAAACAAAAAATGTGGTATACCATGAGGTTTTAAAATAAATTAAATCTACCTAATATCTACTTAAGATAGATAATTGTTCAACCCGACAAAGTCGGGACGGGCCGCTAGTATACATAGAAAACAGTTCTGTAACTGACTGACAGATTACGCACAGACCAAACCGCTGGACCTAAAGGGCAGAAATTTTGCATGGCGATTCTTCTTATAGCGCAGGGGTGCAACTAAGAAAGATTTTTGAAAAATTTTTCTTAGATTTTTTAAAATTAATTTTTTAAGCTGTTTTCGTAACATTTTTTAAACTTTGCACTTAAAATAATAATTTGAGGGTTATAAAATTTATATCACGAGAAAGATCATAAATATTCCTTTAAAATGAAATCTTTTTCGAATCTTTACCTCCATTTTCTGATTTTTGGTGAATTTTTAAAGATTAGTTTTTAGAATTTAATTTATTAAATGCTGATCACGGGGTTTCTTTTCTTTTTGTGATACTTTAAATTAATTTTGCGTTGTCACGTGCATAACAACGAAATAAATTGATAAAAAATATTAAAATTCGGTAAAACATAAAATTTAACCACTAGACTAATTGAGATGGAATATTTTTTAAGAATTTAATTCAAATTGGTATGTTTTATGGATTTTAAACATACAAATTAATTGCATACATTGACCGTTGTATTTAATTTGAATATTTTCTTCTACATTGTTTTGTCTATAAAAATATCCGTTACGATTTTTTTATAAATATATTTATATATATATATATATATATATATATATATATATATATATATATATATATATATATATATATATATATATATATATTAATTGCATACATTAACCGTTGTATTTAACTTGAATGTACTCCATAGCGAAGCACAGGTATTCAGCTAGTCAAATATGTAACTAAAGAAATATATTACCTTTTGAACGAAGTATGATCTTTTAAAGGATTAAATTAGTGATATGCAAAATGTACAATTTTTCTTTCTAGTAAACTATCCGGTATTTTTCTAAGGCTAAACGCATTTAATTAGAGATTTCAGGCGTTAACGTCCAACAAGGAACAACTGTCAGTGAGTTCTAGCTGCATACTGATGAAACTTACTCATATTCGAAGAAAGAAAGCTGATACACCTCACATGTGGAAACTAAGTGTAATAAAAATGAATGCTTCCAAAAACAGGAAAAAATATTAAATAAGATAAATTTATTTTTATATAATTTATTTTTTTTCTCCTGATCAGAAAACCGTTCCACTGTTTCAGAATATACTGCTTCGACTCTTTGCGTCCCTTTTACAAGTCCCGATCCGATATGGATGTTTACGTCGATTCGCATTTTGGCCTTCATCTGTTTTACCCACTTTCAAGCAGCAGTCAACTGTTGCGAGGACATAAAAGTTTTTTAATTCTCGACTTGCATCTGTAATTGAGTTGCATCTCTAAAAGAAAAATATGGAGGTGTCACCCAGAGGCACTAAATCAACTAAATCTCTACTTAGTTATTCATGAATAATGCTGTAAGGTTGTTTAAAAAAGTTGAAAAAAGTTTTTAACTAGTTTCCAAAATCCAGAGACCACCATTATTTGGCGCCTTTTTTATTTACCACCAACTTAATCGGGCCAAATAATGTACACAGGATGGCAGATCATCAGGTTTAAGGGGACCGTGGACCTTTATTTAAGTAAATCTTTTTTATTGTAATATTGATTGCGTTATTGTAAAAAAAAAAAAAGAATTTCTGTAGGATAATAGTACCAAAATAGTTTTTTTCAATTAAAAATCATTTATGAAGCTTCTACGAAGTAAAAAAGGTAAGTGTAGTAATAAACTATAAATCTGTTTTTCTCAAGACAGATATTTCAAGGTTTTTATATTTTTTAAATACTCCCTGTGACTTAATTTTTGTTCAAAATTCATGAATGAAATCGATAAGGAAAGATCTCGATATTATTTACAAAGAAACTGGGTATGCATTTTACAATTCAACTTCATTAAGTTAATAAAATTTGATTTATGTATTATTAAAAGGAAAAATTTTGATGAAAATCGGGATGCAATTCAGAAAAAAACTCAAAAATTAACTATTCAAGGGAATAAATAATTGATACCCAGATTTGTTTGTCATACAGTTTTAAATAATTAAAATGCAAAATCGAGGAAATATCTCAAAAATTAAGTCGCTAGGAGCATTTTAAAATTTTCTTTATAAATTTAAAATTTTTAAAAATCTTTAAAATATAATAAGATTGGAATTTTTTTTAAGGTATTCTATATACTTATGGTGAAATGTATATATGTACAAAATTTCATATCTCTATGATAGAAAGAAAAATAAAATTAACGTCCATCGTTCTCTTAAAATATGATGGAAAGCAAGGTGAAATTTGTGATTACAATACTTTATCGGATCCCCCCCCCACACACACACATCATCACCACCACCACCACCACCACCACAAAAAAATAATTTTAAAACAATAATATCCTTACAAAGCAAGGTAAAAATAAACTTTGAGACTGATTTTAATAGCGGGTCAAACGATATCTAGTCGTATAAGGAGTGCCATCTTGTAGCATGCATATTAAATAAATATATTCTAATTATTGACGAATAGTATAAATGCAAAAAATATTTTTTTTAAATTAGAAAAGAATTATCACCTACTAATAATCCCACCATTTTGTTTGATGTTAAAGGCATTTTTCATCCGAAATCTAAGAGTTCCACAATGTCTTTCAGAAAGAATCCGACTATGAGGTTTCGACACCCGGGTTCAAATCCCGATCTTGACAGTAGTTTTTGTAAATAGACTTTTATACATGTACGTTAATATTAATCTGTGTTTTTACCAATTCTTACGTCTGGAAGTGCAAGTCATAAAATATTCAGAGTACGGATTCTAAAGGTAAAACATTTCATATTTGGGCTTCGATTCTACCCGAGACGCGCGCTTTGTTTCGGGAACGACTCAAATTGTAATGCCATTCACAGAATGTAAAGCATCATTTGGAATACCTGCTGAGACGTACCTTTAATGTAACCCTACGCAATGCTTGTCGCGTGACATACATGCAGGAAACATGCCGTATTCCCCGGACAATATTCTCTTTCCGAAGAGACAGAATCCCATTTCATGTTACGGTTGCGAGTGATTTGTAAGGGTCGCGACAATCGTATTTCTGGAAAATTCGATTTCAGCATTGACAGCGGAGTGCTTTGTTATAATATTTTGAAAGCGTAAGAAAATATTTATCCAGAATTCAACGAGGCTTTTAGGAGGAATTTCTAAATGTAGAAGAATTTATAAGAGTCGAACGTATGATGTCCTAAATGGAAGACGCTTGCTGTAGATAAATCCCACGAGGAACTATATTATGGTGTAAATATTTAATAGCTTGCAATTATAATGGGGTTAAAACACAGCGGTAATTTTAATGAAACAGGGAAGAATTCGATGTAACTTAGTTTGGAAAATGGGGTTTGCATGAATGAATATCAGTTTAAAATGACAAAAATAGAGTTTCAGGCCAATTAATTTTCTTTTCAATAGGTACGGGAGATCATTCAAGACTAATCACGCATTGATTAACATGTTTCGAGTCAATAAATATGACACAGACAAAACTTTAATGATATGCGTCATTCGTCCATGTAATAAGTGCCTTGCTGAAAGCAGAAGGAATTGTTATTGTTGTTGTTTCTATCGCTCCTTTGCCGGAATATGTTCCAGACCAGGTCCATACAGGCTAGTGGGCTGAGGGGTGTGACTACACTTTATAATGACACCACAAGGGTCGGAGCCCGATTTAGCGAGGAGCCACTGCAATTTTGACCGAGAAACCCCAGGGATGACATCTGGGAGATCGTGCCCTTTCCCACCCTCTCCGACCTAATAGAGGGACTTTCCAGTCTACGGAATTAACTTGCACATATCCGGCCTAGACACGGAGGTATTGAATGGTGCTTGTCGGGATTCGATCCGAACACCCTCTACACCGAAAGCTGACGTGCTACCACTTGGCTACCTCTGACCCAGTAGATAGAATTCAAACCTTGATTGGAAGGACGTTTGAAATTATGCTTTGGGTTTTAGTCCTTGAAATTATAAACATTCAAGCTTCGACATCGCACCGTGCTTTTCGGTTCATAACTGCGTATGTATACAAATAATTTAACAGCTATTTAAGTTATGTAAGTGCACTGTATCACATGTATATATTTTTCCATATATATATATTATAATATATAAAAATGTAGAGCCCATATATGATAGTATAAATAAGTATATATTTCTTCATAGCAAACAAAAAATATTTATTAATTCATATAATGTATAAGGTTTACATAAGAGTCGATTCACAATAATCGAACTTTTAGGTGAATAAATCTAAAGAAGCCGCTTAAGATATGCTAATTGCGGCATACGCGGTTGGTATAAATACCAAGCAGCTAGATTAACGAGAGGAAGGGTTGAAGGAAGTGAAAGGAAGTGAAAGGAGTTTGCGAGCAGCCGCTCGAGGCGTTTTAGTTAGGTTGATGCTAATCTACGCGAGTTCGTGTTAGACGAAAGTTATTCAGCTTTCTGTGGCCTAAAGTTTACGTAGCAGCAATGCTGGTCGACTTTCCGAAGTATTTGTGAGTTTCTCAAGTTGTATTTTCATTGCATGAATAGTTATACAAGTGAATATATTGAATTGTACTTCCCTTGCATGAATGCTATATATATATCGTACTAGTAGTACGTATGCTTTATGGTGAAAAGCAAAATCTATATGTAAATAAATTATTAAATACAACAATATTTAAATAAATATTGTTGTTATGTAAGAACTGTGTTTGAATGAAATTATTTAGAGTGCCACTTCAAGATATACATACCCAAAGGTGGGGTAGAAGTGATAAATCTCTATAAATGATATAAAGTACTGTAATAGCTTCTGGCGAGTTGGTGTCTCTGAGGCGTTGATGAGTGCTGATCGATTTAGTGGCAAATCGTAAGCAGTGTCCGAGTGGTTCCAGGTTAGGAATAAAACAGGCCAGAATTTAACTAACACATAACATATTTTATATTCGGATTTAAACAAATTACAATCTAACGAGACGATTGGTTACTGAATATTATTTTAACGGCGGCTTCCCATGAACTAGTTTAGTTCAGGAGGCCGCACAGAGCTGGTGCGGCCGCCTCTGTCCGGGTCTTAGCATGGACTCCCTCGAAAAAAACAAAGTGTCCGCTGAAATATATTCCTCTGAAATTCCTTACAGCGATTTGGGGGTTATTCCTTGAAAACATCTTGTTTTCGGGACGGGATCCTGAGATTATAGGCGATGACAGGCCGCGTCTGAATCGGTCCGATTGGCAGTTAAGTGCAAACTTATGTGTTCTGTAGTGTCAAAATCTCTGAATAACGGCCACCGAGTGGCATGTTTAGGAATCCCCAAGGTGATCGCTGTTGTAAACTCGGAGATTTTCCCAAGCTTTTGAGAAAGATGAGGCATGCAAGGCTTATAGTTCCGACCCAATTATTGTTAGAAATTGTGGGGGGCTCACAGATGTTTTAAAATTCTCTGTTGCTAGTCGTTGCCCCCCAAGGCTTTACGCGCCGTTACAGTATATATTTATTCATTGAGTAAGTGTGAATGTTATATTACATTGCAGGTACTGTAATATTTAATTAATAAAGTGAACGATCGTAGTTGTAGAGTGTGTCACTCAACTTTTCATGAGTGTTTAAAACAGTAACAACAGCATGAAGAGTTAAGGTTAACCTTTAGCTTATGGGGCTCATTTTTCCGATTTCCTCTTTAGAACGGAAAATTTCATACCCCTTTGTAAGAACGGCCATTAAGGGGGTTGTATATATATATATATATATATATATATATATATACACTGCTGGCCACTGTAAATGCAACACCCTGAAGGAAACATGCAAATAACATGAAATTTACAACATGCATTAACGGAGGTGAGATATGCAAAAGATTAGAATTTCAGCTCAGACGCAAATCACGCGCGCCTGTGGCGCCACTTCAAAGCGCTATTTAAGGCTTGGAGATTTGGACGATTTCAAGTTCGGCAATTGTGTTTTTCTTGTGTTTTTTTCAAAAAAACGATCAATTATGCCTCGTCGGAAACAGCGATCATCTTTTGATCAAGTATCCGAGTTCGACAGAGGAAGGATAGTAGCCTACCGAGATTGTGGATTATCTTTCAGGGAAATCAATAGTCGTGTTGGACGAAACCAAACAACTGAAATCCGGATATGTGATCGTTGGATGCAGGAGGGTACGACGGACCGGCGTGTTCGATCGCATCGACCTCAGCTCACCACTTCACGTGATGACAGGCAAATTGTGCGCATGGCAGTGACGGATCGCTCAGTCACATCACGAACCATAGCACAGCACATGCAGTCTGTAACGCACCATCCAGTGTCTGCGCGTACCATTCGACGCCGTTTACAGCAGAGTGGTCTGTCCGCAAGACGTCCATTGCTTTGTCTACCCTTGACGCAGAACCACAGACGTCTCCGCCGCCAATGGTGCGATGACAGAAGGATGTGGCTGGCAGAATGGAATGAAATTGTCTTTAATGACGAGTCACGCTTCTGTCTGCAACACCACGATGGTCGCATTCGAGTCTGGAGACACCGTGAAGAGAGGATGCTGAACAGCTGCGTTATGCACCGCCACACTGGTCCTGCACCGGGTATTATGGTATGGGGCGGTATTGGATATCACTCTCGCACACCTCTAGTACGCATTGCCGGTACTTTAAACAGCCAGCGCTACATCTCCGAGGTGTTGGAGCCAGTTGTCCTTCCTTACCTTCAGGGCTTGCCCACAGCCATATTTCAACAGGATAATGCGCGACCACACGTGGCACGCACTGTCCAACGGTTCTTCGTCAATCGCCATATTGAATTGCTTCCCTGGCCGCCTCGCTCTCCGGATCTTTCACCGATAGAAAACATGTGGTCCTTGGTTGCTCTACGATTGACCCAGATTCCATCCCCAGCTGCCACAGCAGATCAACTTTGGCAACGTGTGGAAGCTGCTTGGTCTGCTGTACCCCAAGAACTCATCCAAAGTCTCTTTGAATCAATGCCGAGGCGTGTGGCAGCGGTGATCTCCAACAATGGCGGCTACTCTGGCTACTGATTTTGGCAGGAACCACACTTCACAGAAGTCTACAAATTTAATCATTTGATACTTGGTCAACATGTTATCTACAAAATAAATTTTGTTGTTATATCTCTTGTCTTTCTTGGTGTTGCAATTTGGGTGGCCAGCAGTGTATATATACACTGTTGGAAACTGATTTATGAAAACACGGTTTTTTTAACAAAAACTTCTTTCATATTCATTAAAAATGAATGAAATTTCATACATTATACATGCCATGTATAACAAATGATTATAAAAAATGAAATTTCATACATAATGATAAACAAAAACATAAGGTAAAAATTAGACTTTCGTAACATACAAACATGGAAATTGATTTATGAAATATCACATTTCATTGGCTATTCTGAAGTAATGTGACAAAAATTTGCATAAAACCAAGTAACGTGACATTCGCAGTAGACATAAAAAGCGTTATATGAGGCGTTGAAAGGCAAAGTGGTGTAAGTCAGATTTTCAACTTTTTTCATTTGGGGGCAAATATGTAATCTCCATGTTCAATTTATAGTGGAATTGTAAGTAGTTATTATTTGCAATATTGTAATAATTGTTATGAATTATAATTTTTTCAATTTATGATGAAATTTTTTGTAGTTTTTTCAGTAAACTCTTTTGACTTACACCACTTGACTTACTGACTTACACCACTTTGCCTTTCACCGCCTCATATATTGGAAGCAATACGTTTCAGTCATACTTTTCACGATGGGTAAACGAGAGGTGTTGTCTGTGGACGAAAGAGCCAAAATCGATGCATATCTAGAATGTGGAAAATCTCTTCCGGAAATTAGTAAATTAATTAAATGATCAATTGGTGTGATATATAAATATATAAAAGATCCAGGAAATTATGGCAAAAATTTTAACAAAAAAAGGTAATCCACGTTTAACTAAGAAGGAGAAAAGGAGGATTCTTCAGCTTGCATCCAAAACTGGTCTCAGTTCAAAGCATATTTGTGCAGATCTATCCCTTCCTGTTACTTCTAGAAGAGTTAGGCAAATTTTACATTCTTCATGGAGCTTGAGGTGGTCGAAAATGAAGTCTGCTCCAAAGTTACTTCTGCGTCACAAGCAGATGCGTTTGCAATATTGCGAGAAGTACATGGCAATGGGCGACAATTGGAAGAAGGTCATTTTCTCCGATGAAAAGAAATTTAATTTGGATGGCCTCGATGGTTTGAGGTATTATTGGAGAGATCTCCGAAAAGAACCAAAATCTACATTCAGCAGAAATTTTGGTGGTGGAAGTTTGATGGTTTGGGCAGCGATTGCTTATGATGGCAGAGGTGAAATTGTATTTATAAATGGTCGCCAGAATTCATATGATTACAGCTTAGTTTTAGAACATTCCCTTCTTCCATTTGCATGGAAATATAGTTTAGATTACATCTTCATGCAAGAAAATGCAAGTATTCACACTTCAAAAGCAATGAAAGATTGGTTTGACGAACAGAATATTGATCTTTTAGATCATCCACCTAATAGTCCTGATCTGAACCCCATCGAAAACGTTTGGGGACAGATTGTTCGAATGGGTTATGCAGATGGGATGCAGTACACACCACTTGTAGAATTGAAAGCTTCAATCTGTCAAAGCTGGAAACTAATTGATCACAAGTACATTCAAAATCTTGTTTTATCAATGCCATCTAGATTAAAAGAAACTTTAATGAAGAAAGGCGGCATTACCATCTATTAATGTCAATGAAATGTGATATTTCATAAATCAATTTCCATGTTTGTATGTTACGAAAATCTAATTTTTGACCTTATTCTTTTGTTTATTATTATGTATGAAATTTTATTTTTGTAACTCATTTGTTATACATAGTATGTATAATGTATGAAATTTCATTCATTTTTAATGAATATTAAAAATGTTTTTGTTAAAAAAACGTGTTTTCATAAATCAATTTCCAACACTGTATATATATATATATATATATATATATATATATATATATATATATATATATACACACATTCTTGTGACACATGCTATCCCACCCCGTAAGGAAAAGGTTCATGAAAAGGGGATAAACCTAGAGATAGTCGGGGTTTTTTTATAACCACACGGAATCCAGTTTTCCAAATTCCTGTGACTTAGGAGCAGGCCGACAAAATTCGAAATGCGATGACGACCTCTTAACTTTATAAAAAGCTGCTGCAGGCCGCAAGAAAATTGGATAGATGGGAAAATGAAAAATATTTTATTTGACAAAATATAAATTACTGATTATTTTAATAATTAAATAAATACTAATATTCATTTACTATGTATTTCCTTAAAGAAAAAATAATGTTTCATTTTTTTACATTTATAATATTACGAGTCTTCAAAAAACGGCTTCACGGATCGCATGCGGCACGTTGGCCGTATGTTGTGCAGGGGCTTACTTTAGACAGACGAGTGTAATATTTCGCAATATATAACGGGATTTTATTCAAAATTTATATAAAAAGGTCTGTGTTGAAAAACTGTTTCCTGAATATTATGAGAAAAAAAAATCCGTTTAATTCCTGATGATTTTTAAGGTATCGAAAGATTAGAAAAAGTAGATCTTGTTTTAATCTAGTTCACATTTTGATATTCCCTGGTCATGTTTATAATGAAGTGCAATTTATATCATAAATTATTCTCTTAATAATTGCTAATTTTGTAGATTTACTATAAACAGACTGCTTTAGGCTGTTTTCTACCTCCTAGAGTGGGAAAATTTAAGTGAGGCACCGGATAATTGCACAATTATTACCCTCAAAATTTTGAGGTTGTTAATATTCGCATGATAAAGAACTGAAAAACCTCAAAATATTCATTTATAAGTAATATTTTCCGTTACATTACCTAATTTTCTGTATGTGGGATGTCTCAACGTTTTTTTAATCCTTTTCTTGTTTGATTAATTTTGGGTTATATTTCCTATTGTTCGTATGATTTTTATTAAAGTTCATTTTTATAATTATGAAGTAATTTCTATAAAGTTTCTTAAATAAAAACTTTTGGAGCAGTTATTTTTATCAGTTCTTTTCTTCAATTAAGCTTTTTAAAATCACTATCATTCTTTAGGTATTCTAAATTTTCTTTTGCTTTTTCTATGGTACTTTAACATGCATCGGACAGTTTTTCATCTCAAAACTTATGAATTCATGAATCAATATTTCTCGAATATATCTTGTTTAATGGAGCGAAAAATATTTTCAAAACAAAAATGTCTTTCTTTCAGGCGTCGCTTTTTGCACGAGAATGAAGCGCGAAATTATATTTGCATTTTGTCGAGTTCTTTTTATTTGTCACCTACGTGTCAAAATTCCTTTCTTGATTCTGTCCATCTTTGTCTATAACAGAATTATGTTCTTGGAAAAGCTAAATTTAGGAATTTTGTTTTCCTAATTTAAGTTACATATTTATTTATATGCTTACAAATGAATCTTCAATTTGTTTTCTTTTTTTACATGATTTTGATTGAAAAGACCTAATCCTAACAGCTTTATCAAACTGAATTGATCAGTAAATAAGTTCCCAGATTTGCTTTTATTACTTTAAATTGCATTAAACAATGGTATAGACAATAGTACGGCATTCAGTTATAATTTTCTCATAGTTAACCAGTACTTCACGTTTCTATGTTTCTTTGGCGTTTTAGTGGACACATAATTTCCTGCCGGCCCCGAATTTAAAATGATTGGTAAACGATTTTGTGGGATTTTCTTATTAATTGGAATGCCATTTAACCGAAAAAAATATTTATCATGGAGTGCATAGAGGCTATGTTTGTTGTGGTCAATTATAAGTCACCATAAGGATATCTCAATACAGCTTAAATCGTATTTAGATATCCTTCATTATTCTAATTTTACGAAGCACGCAGAAATAAACAAAAAGATATATATTCTATTTTGTTTCACTAGCATTTCCTATTTGTAAAAATTTTACGCTGCTTAAAAATCAGTTTCTTTTCTAAATTGTAACCAAAATTTCAGTATTTATCTGGATTGAAACGTATACATATTATGCTAATATATTAAGTATTTTAATCAAAATAATATTAAGGAAAAAAACTGACAATTTTGTTTCTTTAAAGATTACTTAAAAAAATGTTGCGATTTTTATAGAGTGGATAATAAATTATTAGTGACACTTGTAAACGCTTAGTTTAAATCCTCTTTTGTTAAATACAGTTTTTATAGTGTTTATAACACCAAGGGCAAAAAAGCGAAGTTATTTAGAGTTGTTTTCAATTAAAGCGTCATCGGATTTGGATGTTTATATATAAATATGGAAAACGCATGATTGAGAAATTTATTTAAACTATGTTAAACGCATGTGAATTATATACAATCGTACTTAAAGCTGCTGTGTACTAACCGTATTGGATTCACTCACCTCAGTGTTAACTCATGGATAAAATGTGTCTACTATTTACAGCTACATAAATGCTGATAATCCAATAAATATGGTAGTTTCAGATAGCCTGAACTTTTCTGCACCTTGCAACATGATCCATTTTATAAATTTCGTCCACCGAAGGAATTATTCGGGGGAAAAAATCTGGCCTAGTGTGTTTTAAACACACTAAAATAGATTTCCCCCCAATAATTTAAATTTAAAAATATTATTTGCATTTAAAAAAAATGCCGCAAGGTGTAAATTTTCTTTCTCTATCACAAAGTACAATTTAAAAATAAATGTTAAATCCAAGTCGGCGATCCATGGACAAATTTTCTCCATAGGTTAACATTGAGGTGAGCGAACCTAATAGGGTTAGTACACAGCAGCTTAACACATTGTTGACCGGTACCGAGTAGGCTCGTGTTTTTACACGCGGAAGACAGTTTAAGATAAAGGAAAGTCATATTGGAGAAATTTTCGATCCACTGAACACTGCTTTACTTAATAACTATCTTTATCACAACCTGAATGAGTTTCAGGTAAATCCTCACAATTTATCATTTAAACTGTCAATCTCAGACCCCTATAGAATGATATCAGATTTCAGAAAATAAAAATGCCGTACTTTATTCCAAAATTTCAATCTTTGTCTGTGACATGCGTATATACGAGGCGTGTTTTTTAAGTAAATATCATTTTGAAATAAAAATAAAACAAGTAGACTTTTTTTTAACAATTTTATTTTTACATGAAAGCCTGTTATTCAATCTACTTTTCTACATAATTCCCACCAATATTAAGGCGCTTATCGTATCGCACAACCAGCTTTTGAATACCATCCTCGTAGAAATCTGCCGCCTGATTAGACAACCAGTGCAACAGGGTCGTTTTGAGATCGTCATTGTCGTCTAGGCGCTGACCACCCAAATGCCTCTTTTAATGCAGGAACACGTGGTAGTCACTGGGCACTAGATCGGGGCTGTACGGAGGGTGATCAAGTTGTTCCCATCCAAATGATCCGATTAGCTCTTGAGTTCGATTGGCCGTGTGTGGACGGGCATTGTTATGAAGCAAAACGATCCCCTTACTGAGCGTGCCACGCCTTTTGTTTTGGATTGCTGCACGGCACAGTTTTTTTAAAGTCTCACAATAAGTTGTAGAATTTATTGTGTCACCACGAGTCAAAAAGTTTGGTCAAATGACCTAACTACAACACGGTTTAACGACCGTGTTGCAGATTCCTGCGAGGTTGGTATTCAAAAGCTGGTTGTACGATACGGTAAGTGCCTTAATATTGGTGGGAATTATGTAGAAAAGTAGATTAAAGAACAGGCTTTCATGTGAAAATAAAATTGTTAAAAAAAGTCTACTAGTTTTATTTTTATTTCAAAACGGTACTTACTTAAAAAACACACGCCTCGCATTTAAATAAAATTGCAGGAATGTGTTAATACATTCGAAGAGCGTGTTTGAATAATTGATATACGGTATTTTTTTTACCATAAGACACACCTCTTTACATAGAAAAATCGACTTAAAATTGGGGCGAGTCTTATGGTCCAAAGGTAACATTAAAATAAAAGGGATATTTTATTATATATATATATATATATATATATATATGTGTGTGTGTGTTATGCATATATATTATATATATTTATTATGTATATTATATATACAGTAAAAGCTCGTTTATCCGGACTAACTGGGACCACAGGCGATCCGGATAATACGAGTAATATGGGTAATAAGTAAAGAAAAATTCTTAACTAAGCAGACTTACCCTTTATTACGACAGAAACTATGTTTTGTAAAAAAATTACACAGTATTGTTTACAAGACATTAAAAAACATAAAAATAACTTTTCACATCATTTCTTAACAAAGAAATTGTAAGTCAAGTAGAGCTTTCTTAAACTCAACAAAACGCATTTTTTTTTTACCGTAATTTATTGTACAATCTATGGAGGAACTGTACATTGAATGCAACTGAAAAGCGAATATTTGGCGTGCTTATAGTTACGTTTTTGCTATCATAGTTAAAAATTATTATCTAATGTGAACATTAAATAAAAATAATGTCTACAAATCTGATTCGGATTATCCGGAGATCCAGATGAACGAGGGCTGGATAAACGAGGTTCTATTGTATATATATTTTATATGCATTATTTATTATATTTATTATATATATATATATATATATATATATATATATATATATATATATATATATATATATATATATATTAAGTGAGTAATTGAAAATATCTTTATATACCTAACAAAATACAATATAGTCTTTTCTAAAAATCCTGCCATAAATTTGAGGTGCGTCTTATGGTCCGAAAAATACGCTAAGTCTACTGAAGGTAGCACCTATTATTTGCCCTTAGTAAAACTATCAACTTTAATTTTCTACTATTCGTTTACTCGCCATCTTCACTTGGAAAAAAAATAATAACGTTTGCCTTTGCCAAGGCAGCATTTCCTCTTCAACTTTTGCGGATCTATAAAATAAAAAAAATAAAAATATTGCATAGTTCTTTTTTATTCAAACAACTGTCACTTTTATATCTTATAACTGATAGATACAAAGGTCAACATTTCTCGCTTATTTTCTGTTAAATGAGTCGGCAGATATTTCAGAATGCTTTGCACTTCCTTGTCGAGGCCTGACAGGTGAAAAATGACGGCTCGCATCTTGTAGGAGAGAGAGAATAGGATACATTTTTAGATATTATGTCATTATCTTGGAGGAAATGTCGTTTTGGTGTAGGTCTAGTCATAAGACCGGAATCGCGAAAGTTGCATCTGTTCCGTTGAGGATATATTTGCTGATTACTCTAATCCGATGCCCGTTCATAGAATTTTTGCAGATTGTATGTGTACGTATATAAAACATGCCTTTCTACTTAAACACACATATATGTGAACAAAAAACCCAAATAGAAATGAAAAGCTGTTTTCACATCACAGAATTTCTGCTAGTTCAGTTTCATTCATTTGCTCATTTTTTTTAAGGGCTGCACTAGGCATGAAAGTTTTAAGGAAACTTTAATTATATACTTTCTTTAAGTTTTACCTCAAAATTATTTTTATGATAGTAGGGTAGACCGGGGATTGTTGGCCCATTTTTTCATCAATATATATATTTTTAAAATTTATTAAATTATTTATTTTTTTTCGTTTGTACAATCTTAAAGCATAACCACGTATTAGAAAATTTGGAAAATATTAATTAATAGTTTCTATATGAAGCTCAGCAGGACATCAAGTCACTGGGCCAACCTGCCCCATCGAAGGGGCAGGTTGGCCCTCGATTGTTGATTTGATTTTCGGATTACTAACGGAAATGAAAAAATCACATAAATATCAAACGTAATTTTAATATGGTATATAAAAGACACTAAGGATAAGAAAAGATATTTTTTCCAACTACTGCTTTCATCGATCTTTCTCATCATCACAATGAATGCAAACTTAAAATTTCGTGTCCCCAGTGACACTTGATTCATGTGCCCAACTATTGCATCTGCTACATTGAATCCAGTCTTCTCCTGATTTATTGACAATTTTATTGATTTTTATAGGCTTATGAATGTAGAAAATAAACTCTTGGACTGCAAGGCATCTTGTGCCACTGGGCCAACATACCCCAGATTAAATGGGCCAACTTGCCCCGTATCACCATTTTGGATTTTGATCGTTGTATCAAATATTCTGTTAATATTTTTTTCAGATCAGTGAGTAGAAAATTAGCTCTGAACAACGATCTTTTAGATTGCTATTCACCTACGTGAAACTTTAATTTAGAAACAAAACAGAAACGATTATTTTTAAGTGAAAAAAAAACTCTAGTGAAAATTTGAAGTGGCTTTCGTTTGGTTGTTTCTTCGCTGATGACGCTGTTATGGGTGAAAGAAAACGTGCTAAGCCACACGTCGCTTAGCTAGTAACGCAATCTGCCGGATAGTTTGAGAAATATCGCAGATGGGCCAGTGTGCCCCGGTCTACCTTACATATGTCAAACATTTAAGCTCCCTTTTAAACTAGTGTTTCTACCTGTCAAATTAATTACTGCTTTCAGTTTGCATATATTTTTTAACCTTCTCATATAGTGCCTAGACTAGACTGTTTCTCATTAAAATTGCCTTGTCTCTATACTTTTAAAGGTGTTATTCTCGCATTCTGTTCCACTGAACATTCTGTGCAATAATCTGCCAAAAAATCATCTTATCATTTTTCAGTTTATCTTTCTCATTCTCAGCTTATCATTTCTGTGTACAGCTGCTTTTTTTTTGTAGAATTTTCCGAGGTCATTTAGTGTGGAAATTCAGACCATAGAGGTTTCTAGAGTGCAAATCTTTTATTAATTGATTCATTAAAATTTGGAATTTCATCCTTTTTACTCTGTATGAAAACAATTGTAGACCCTCTAAATTTCCACACGCACACACACAGCAAACATATTTTCCTTCCATTATCCGAGATCGACGATATTTTGATTCTTGTGCTCATTTAAAAACTTTAAAATATTTTAAAATATTTTCTTGGAAATGTTTGTATATAATATGAGGTAAAAACATTAGGAATGCAACAACCCCAAAACCTCTGGCTTACAAACACATTACACGTTCAGATAAAAATAATAATTCGGGGGCTATCAAACTTTCCTTCCACTTTTACTGTTACTTTTTGATTATTGGTTTCTTAAAAATAAAGTTTTACTATGTTTTCAAAATATTTAATGTAGTTTTGTTAAGAATAGATTATAGATCTTATTATTAAATACCCATTCTGAAATATTCATTTTAATTAATGGGTAGACCCCTATTTCATTGAAAATCGTAAGTGTACGAACACTTTTGGGAGCCACTGTATATAGACTAGAAGCACATTACTATCCATTATGCGCACAGTCCAGTTGGCCCCAAGGGCATAAATCCAAGCAAGCGTTAATGTTAAATTTTGACTACCGAATTTTTCGGACTATAAGACACATCGGCCGATAAGACGCACCTCAAATATATGGGAGGATTTTTTGAAAAGAATATTTTGTATTTTATTAGGTACTTTCTCTTTCTTACTTAATAAAGATAAAAAATACGCATGTATAATAAATATGATAAATAATATGTATAAAATATAAATAATATACATACTAAAAATATTCATCTTATTTTAATGTTACCTTCGCACTTAATCATTTTCAGTTACCTCAAGAAATACCCCAATTTTAAGTCGATTTTTTTACGTAAAAAGGTGTGTCTTATGGTAAAATATAAGGTAAATGTTCCAATAATATACGGTAAATGATCCAATAGGCTTATTTCAAGTTATATTATCAAATACGTGTCACGGTGATGTCTTATACGCCACGACCGCGGCTCCAAATCTTTCGCCTCACTCGCCAATACCATGACATATATTTTAGAGATTAAAGCAAACGTCATACATGCATTAAAACGTTAAGAAAATGACGCGTAGCGAGAGGGCAAGAAAGCGATATCAGATGTCTAAATTTTTCGAATTGGTTGGCTGAGCATTTGATTTGCTCTGTTAATGAACTGATTCAATGCCTCTTTCGAAGCGGGTTTTAATTGTTCAATTTCTACCCCAAATTCAGGTAATAGCTTCTATTAAAAAGGTCACTGAACGCAACGGTAAACTAAAAAAAAATGTATCTCTTTAGTTTTACTTGAAAAAAAAATAAAATGCTGAAAACACCGGTTCTCGTCCGATCCCCGAAGTCAAGCAGCATCGGGCGTGATCAGTACTTGGGAGGGTGACCATCTGAGAACTCCGCGTGCTGTTGGCATCTCTTTTTTATTCCTAGGAACCTTCCTAGGGCTATCGGAGTTTCCTCTTTTAGATTGTGGGCTAGACATGACTCTTTTCAGGCACATCTTCACCGTTTCGGACTCCCCTGACTGCGTTTTGTGTGGGGAAAATATTGACATGACTGGTGAGCATCTCTGGAACTGCTCTGCTCTCCAGGACGCCCTGTGCCTCCTTTTACCTCAAGAGGCTCTCGTCTCCTGGAGATACTTCTTATGTTTATTGGATTACTAGACTTCTCATGCTCGACAGAGCCAATGAAGGGGCGTAATTAAAAATACAATCTTACTTGAGATCCGGAAATCACGAAAGGGCGAAAGACTGAAGACTTCGAAAATGTTTGTTTTACCCAATATGAGAGCACATCTGTAATGAGACAACACTTGATGAAATCATGGTCAATTTGGAAATGTCATCTACTATCTAAGAGAATAGTGGACTTTTGAAATGCACTTCTAATTATATAAGTATAACTAGCTGAGTGGCAACCCGATGTGTTGCTTTTTCGATTTAAAATGAAATGGTTTTATTTCTTAAAGATTAAAAACTGTTTAATGACTTTTAAAAATATATTAGAATTTTTGAAAAACGAAATAATTATTTAAAATTCTCTTTTTCAAATTTTGGTTTTTGGCTTTTGAAATAATTCTTTCAAATTTCCGTTTTCAAATTTTGCTTTTTAAACAAAAAAGTTCATTCAATTAGAAAAATTCTGAAGGTTTTAACTTCTCATTTCCTAAAACTAAAATTATTTCTGGTACTTTAAAATTATTTCTGGATTTCAGTTATTAAATGACTCGTTCTCAGACTCGGTCTCAACTAATAATTTTTCATTTTGGCAACATGGCCGAATGTAAATAGTAAATCTCATAAAATAGAAAGACAGTTCTCAGGAATTCAAAATTGGTGGCTGAAGAATCCTCATCAGTTGCTCATTAATTAGAAACAAATTTCACGAACTTGCTGGAATTATTAGTGAGTAAAATAATAAGTCGAAAAATTACGAACTCCCCATTCAGTTGCATTAAGATGCTATGGCGATCAGCGCGGGAAATTTCAAAAGCGAGTTTTGTAAGTACGCTTTTTTAGAATGATAACATTTTTTTAATTGAATGTATTTGGTATATTTTGGAAGCTGAACATCTAGCAAATGCCGATAAATCGTAAAATTGACATTAATAGGTGCAGTAAACCAAAATATTTGTCCATCAAAATTGTCGATTTCGTGAAATTCGAAAAACTGCTTTGGGGAAAAAGGTTCGTTTGCAATGAAAAACATTTTTAACTTTATAAAAATGTGTATACCCTTAAAGATGAAGATTTGTAAAATACATGGAAATAAAAAATTTGTCGATTGGTGGGCGGAAAAGTTTAATTTTGCATGCATGAAAATAGTCGAAATTTGCGAAACGGAAAGGAGTTGGCCCACCCGGAATGTCAGCTGTTTCTGCTGTCTTCCTCTTTTGAGTTCGGCGGTTTTAATTTAATAATTAAAAAAGTTTAAAGTTTTGAAAGTTGAGGATAGTATCAGTGCACGCGTCTCGTTCATCCGCGTCTATCGGTACCAGTCGCGATATCCTGCTATGCTCGGTTCGCGAGATTAGGCCGTCTCCGTGTCTGCTCACTAACATACATTTGTTTACCTTCAGCTGTTATTATATAGATGTTAAGCAGTCTGTACTGTTGTAGATTTTCTTGGGTGGGGTCGTGATTGGTTATAGTGGTAGGCAATGATACCATTACTCTGAATTTTAAACAATACATTAATTTATTCACACAATACAAATATTAGTATACATTCAATTATATTCTTATTAATTATGAACTTACAGACATTCTCATTATATCAATGTATTATTTGCCTATATTATTTCATTTATTTAAATTAATATCATTTCAGTACGCAATATATCTATATTATTCCTTAACTTCCGCCTATCATATAAGACTCGGGTAACTCATAAAATTTGGCAATAGTTAATAAAAGGTTACCTCCATTTTTGCAGACTGCAGAAGTGGACTTTGGCTGGCATATTCAGGTGCATCTATTGGGGTCTCTATTCGGACTCACTCAATAACGTAGGAATAGGCAGACTTTAACGGCCGGATCAGTTCTCCATCCTTTGCTTGTGGGGGTTAGGCACTCCGTCGTGGTTACGAGTCTCACCTCTTATCATCTCATAGGTAGCTTGCAGGGGTTCAGGCAATCTATCTCGGCTCCGAGGATTCTCTATGCTAGCTTGCGGGGTTCAGGCAATCTATGTCGGCTCCGCTGCTCCTTGATGCTCCTTTCACCGTTGAGTTGCCGGCTTACAGCGATGCGCTACGTCGGGGCGCAATCTCCCATATATTCTCTTTTGCCTTCTCGCTTACGAGGCTATAACTCTCTATTTCAGAGTCACCATCAATATGATATATCATTTTCTTCTCACTCTCTCTATTTTTTTTATTATCTTCTCAACGCCCCGCCTTTTACATTTTCATTCGTCTCTCATGTTCAACCTTTTTCTTTATACTTCCACTTTGGTTCGTTAACTTGTGCCTCCCCTAATCATTTCTTTAACCATTTAGAGTGAGGGGCGTTTTATACTCGAACAATCCCGTCTTCGACTCATTCCTATTTTTCTAGGAAATGTGTTTTCCCAGAACATCTCCTATGTGTGGGGTCCTCTTCTCTTTGTCAACAATTCCCTTTTCATCTCGATGTCTCCCCTCGCTGTTTCGACTCTTAATTGTTTCCTTTCAATTTCTTCTCTTCATCCGGTTCGTTTGTCTGATCAATTGCCATTCCAATTTTCTCATAGCACCGCCGACTTCTCCGCTTTAATTGGGTTGTCTGCCCTTTTTGAACTCCTAACATATCGTATCCCCACGACATTCTTCTCGTATCGTCTGGCGTCATTTTACTATTCCATTTTCCGTCCCGTTTGTTAATTGGTTTTTCTGCACCTTTTCTATTTTCTTTTTTTTATATGTCGTACCCCACGACATGTACATGCTAAGTAAAATTTTCTTATCTATGAGGTCTAAATTAACTATGCAGTCTTAATGAGTTACAACATACAGGGTGAGGCAGAATGGACTCCCTTATTAAAGTTTATAAAAAATACGAATGAAACAATTTACACAAAAAAACTTTCTATTTTCAAAAAGTTTCAACTACCTAGTTTTTTTCCACTAGGTTTTGAAAATAACATCACTCTCCCGTTATTTGCGATGCACTGCCGAAGTCGCTCTCCAAAGTTTTCCATCACACTGTTGGTCATCTCTAGGGGAAATGCCGGCAACTTCATCATGAATCACTGACTCATTGCGCCTTTTCGGGTGTTCTAATGTTCGGAGAACGACCTCTTGGTGTCCATAGTAATGCAGACTCACTTGCTCTCACGTTTGAAACCTATCGCAGAATTGTTTTTTACCCAGGTACGGCATCAGTTGCAGAGAGACCGAAGCGCGTTGTAAATGCCCTTTTTGTCGGGGTTACAAATCGTTGTTTTTAAAGATATATATAATTATATATGTATATTTAGATATATGAGGATGTTGCCAAGAAAGAAACATTAGTTAATTCACAGAATGATAATAAAAGCAGGCGATTTAAAAATTCAAAAGTTCAGTGAGCGAGAATGGGGGGGGGGGGGGGGGAATGGCAAGCAAGCGTCACCTAGGGAAGAAAAATTTTGTCATGTATATACTTCGACTTTTAAGTAAACATTACAATGTGTAATTCTAAATTATTAATAATTCGACAAAAACGGAGATCTTAGTCTTTAAAATGGCACCTCATTTATCGAATTTGGTTAAACATGACGGGAGATAAAGGGATGATCAGAAAAAATCACCTTTTAGAGATTATATATATAGAGAGATATATGTATATTTAGATTTAGATATGTATAGATATGTGTGTGTATATGCATCTACTCTTTCTATATAAAGTGACAAGGTGAAAAACTGAAGCGTTTTTGTGCAACGTTTTGGGTTATTTTTAGTTTAGTGGCGCCATCTCGTTTTCGTTCCCTGCGGTTACGCGGCCGAAGTCCGCGAGTGCCGAGGAGACGTCTAAGCACCGCCGTGGGGGTTGGAGGCCGCAAGGGACAGACCGGGGGTGGAAAATTTTTAAGTCTCTTAACAATATGTCTCGTCTGACTACACGGAGGTACTTGCACATAAAAATATTTGAGAAGTATAAACGGATAAAAAAAACTTAAAAACTTTAAAAAATTTAATTTAGATTACTGTGAAACTCGTGTTTTGGAGATGGTTTTAAGTAAAAGCTTATGCGACAAATTATATTCAGAATAACTTCTATAACCGGCAATTTCACAAAGAATTTCCTTATCCTATTTATAAAGCATATTTCCTTATAACGTTAAAAAACGTTATAAAGAGTTTTAACTCTTTTTAACGTTTCACTACAACTTATTCTTTCGATTTCTCCGCTTTTGCCAGGAAATTCCTTGACTTGGCCCTTTCATCATTTATGTAATTAGTATAACTTTCAATAGAAAGATATATACATGTACTTATACATATGTACGTATATATAATAATTTTACCTGAAAATTCCTTGATTTGGCCCCTTCAACATTCATGCAATTAACATAACTTTCAATAGAAAGATATATACATGTACTTATGCATATGTTAATATAATGATTTTACCTGAAAATTCCTTGATTTGGCCTCTTTCAACCTTTATGTAATTAATATAATTAATTTTTTTTTTTTTAATGTAACAAATTTCAGGGTTTACTGCCGGGCGTAATGGCCCCCTGTTTCCTACTCCCCCTCTGGTAGGGCCTGGCTGAACTCGACATGCATGCATTTTTATTTATTTATTTTTTCCTTATATAATACCCACTCTGGTCGCACATTATGATACAAAACAGCCAATTTAACAGCGTAATAGATTTAAAAGTCTTGTTCTTAGCTTCTGCAATGTTTAGCTTTGCTTACGCTCGGCAGGATTGATCTGAATATTCAGGAGGAAATTTCACTTTTGCCTCACCTGCACATTTCGCGTTTAATGAGGCATGGCAGAAACTACAAGCTGTGCGAAAGAAGACGCTTATACTGTTGAAATTCCTAGGAATGTAATGATAGGAATAAATCATATTCCTGTAATGTGACCATGTCAGCTTTTTGTATAATAATTGAATACAAATAATTTTATGATATTTTTAACGTGCGAGAAATGCGTGTATACTGCAGCAGGGTATTTCATTTTATTTTTTGAAAGGTTCTTGCTGTTTGATTCGTATTATTTGACCAGTTTGTAATAGGAGATACTAAACATTAAGATTTCTAAGTAGATTTATTTTTGTCGCTTTAATCAGAAGAAGAAAAAATACGTAAGACTTTCACCACTATTAAAATAGAACATATTTATTTAAAAAATAATACTTAAATAAATAATATTTATTTATACATAAATATTATATATACAGGGGAAACTTCTCTAGTAGGCCACCCCTCTAAATGGCCATATATTGTTCAGAACCGCTTAAAGACTCCATAGAACTAGTGTTATAGAAGAAACCCCTTTTTCATGTCTACCCCTCAAAAAGGTCATTTTTTTTGGGACCATAACTGGCCGACATAAGGAAGTTTCACTATTGTATATATATATATATATATATATATATATATATATATATATATATATATATATATATGCACAGGGTGTCCACAATTGAACTTCCCTACCTTAAAGTTGTCTACAGTCGAAACTGTTGTTCAGAAAGTTATGAAATTTTGTGCAGGACATATTGAAGGGATGGGAATTTTTTTGAGCGAATAAAAAAAAATAGTACAAAATTTCACCACCAGATGGCGTTTTTTTAAAAATGAATTACACATTTAGCCAACATTTACTATATTTAAAAAAATTATTACAACAAGACTGGCCGTTCAACGTGAAATGAATGCCGTTCTTGTTCAACGTGACGGCCATCATTTTCAGCTACCATTTGAAATCGTAAGATAGCATTTTCTACAGTTGACCGCAGTGTGTCCGGGGAAATGCTGAGAACATGTCGGGATATGCTGTCTTTCAGATCAGGTATAGTTCTTGGTTTATCAAGACTGACTATATGTTTCACATGCCCCCAAAGCCAAAAGTCGCATGGGTTGTGGTCTGGGGATCGAGGAGACCACACATTAGGAGAATGGCGGCTGATGACACGTTCTTCAGTAAAGTGATTTTTGAGAACGTTCTTAACAAGAAGGCTAATTGTGTGGAGGAACTCAATCTTGCATAAAAATTGTGCTTGAAAGGCACTGACGTGATAGCAGATCC
Source organism: Dolomedes plantarius (assembly GCA_907164885.2). NCBI lineage: Eukaryota > Metazoa > Arthropoda > Arachnida > Araneae > Dolomedidae > Dolomedes > Dolomedes plantarius. The sequence continues at coordinate 96,622,309 of OU015498.1, read as the reverse complement.
CGAACAATTTTATTCAGTAACAAGGATGCATACCGCTCCCCGGTGACCGAGCATGTTACTGGACATCTAGGTTGGTTGGTTGGTTTGTTGGTCGGTTGGTTGGTTTTTAATGGCGCAAGGTCCAAAATAGGACATGAAGCGCCGAACACAAGATCCAAAAATCAGTATATATAAGAGCTCGGAACACCAAAAATCAGTATATATAAGAGCTCGGACCAACAGCGGAAATAACAGATTGTTTACCAACACTTTTGTTAATACTAGGGTATGCAAACCACAAGAAATTCATTTAGGACGGTATTAATATTATGTGTAAACGCGATAAAAATAACATATGTAAAATGAAATGATATATACAGGTGATAAAACCGATGATATGTATAGATTATAAAACAAATGATATATAAAGGCATTAAAAGAGATGATAAATAAAATTGAGATAAAGATTTAATGATATGAACGATGATATATAGAATTAAAAGTTTCATAGTGAAATCAATCAAAAAAGCAAAAACTGTTTATAAAATCAGTAAAATATAATAATTACAAGATAAAAAGAACTTTTATATACCACGTTTTTAAATTTTCTGTTGAATCATATAAATTTTGACAATTCTATGTATTAATAAATACTTAAAAAATTTTTTTTTGATGAATTATCCCATCAACTTGAAAGAAAATGATCAAATGCTTAATAAAGAGAGCAATTCTAAGAAATTTTCAAACAACAAAATTAACTGAAAATGAATTCAATTCTGATTAAAGATGGCTAAAAGTATTGAAAGAATGCATTGCCATCGGGTTCTGAGCTATTCTAAAAGTTTCAAATGTCTAGCAAGTCGGGAAGTTAGTTAAAAATCGATTGCAAGATTTGTACTGGACAAACAAACACACACACACACACAAACAAACAAACAAGAAAGCGAGTTCTTAAAAACATGGTAAAAAGGGAAACATTGAAGGATGGGCGGGGAAGGGGGGCTCCCCAACAGATCACACAGATTGGGCGAACTGCAACCAAAAAGCGTAGTGTAGTGGGAAAGCAAACTTGGGCAAGACGCCCAGATGTGAGACACTGTAAGAGGTGAGGCACAGTGTTCACAGATAGGAGCACTCTCTCCCATCAACAAGCGGCGATGTGTCAACAGAGAATGTCCAATTCTTAAAGGCGTTAGAACGACGTCTGCACGGCGCAATGAAGCAGACGGCCAAGCCCCAACAAATGGCTTAATATGTCTCAACTTGTTGTTTACCTCAAAATTCCACTCGCTTTGCCACTCATGCCAAACTAATTTTTTGACAGCGGACTTCAAATCAGCGATAGGAATGGGCTGAACCAGACGACACACGGCACCTTTAGCCGGAACGTCTGCTTGCTCGTTACCCAATATGCCGACATGCCCGGCACCCAGCAGAACAAAACACTGAAACCATGACGTCAGAGGCGACGATGCAGGTCCACCACCGGAGATAAAAGGGAATGGGAGTGGGACACTTCACCATTCTCCAAAGTCTCTAATACGCTGATGGAATCCGTATACACGATGAAACGTTTATATCTCTGAATGAAGATATACTTCAAAGCCTCCAATGCACGAGACGGGACCCGTCGTGGCAGCTGTATGGCCTTCCGGGTGGAGTTCCCGTCCGTGGGTATAGACCGCAGTCGGCAGCTACCCCCCGGTGCACGATCCCAGACAAGTACTCTGCCACCGAACAATGCGCCAGAAGGGCGAAGGGCTAATTAGGTCAGCCCTTCTAGTCGAAATTTGGAATACTTATACTTCAAAACCTCGTGTACAGAGACAAACTCTGCTGAAAAAACAGAAAGACAGTCGGGAAGTGGGTAGCTACAAACGTCTCTGCCACAGACGTAAGCACATCCAACTTGGTTTCCTGTTTTCGACTGGACCTCTAGGACTTCATTCCTCGAAGAAATATGGGCCGAGAATAAATAATGCAGAAAATCCACACCACACGGTTACTTTCGGTGAATGCATCGGAACATATAAGATTAAACGCTGATTTTCTGGTTCCCAAATTCGACAGTTGTGAGTATTCACCGAACCGTCCAAATAAAAGTGTGCTTCGTCTGTCCAGACGATATTCCAAGGCCATTCTGCATCAACCTCAAAGCGAGCAAGAAACTGAAGTGAGAACCGCTGTCGAGTCTCGAAATCACGTGTAAGCAACCCCTGCCCAATTGAAGCTTATACGGATAATACCGGAGGATATTCCGTATTACCTTCTGGACAGTTGAACGGGGCAGATCCAATGCTTCTGCCACACGACGGACACTGGTACTAGTCTGTTCGTTGCAAGCTTTGTCCTCTTCCACCTGAAGCGCAGCCTTCTGTACAGCTTCTGCGGAAACGGGTTTCCTTCCTCTTTCAGAAAGAATGTTAACAGAACCAGTTTCCTGAAATTTGGCCACCATTAATCGAAGACCTTTAACAGTCAATGGACCTTTTCGTATCCCCTTCAAACTCCGAAATTTTCGTAGAGCAACTAGTGCTGAATTATCGTTTTGGTAAAGCAATTTTACTAACAAAGCTCAATCTGGTAATAGTAACGATGACATTCTGATTAGCATTAGCAAGCACGCTGAAAACAAAATCTCCATGAAAGTTTCTAGGTTTTATAACAGCTTCTGCTCTACGTCGACAAAAAATAATTTTCATACTTGTTTCTTCTTCGTTCCTTCAAATCTTTTGTCCGAAAATTAGTTATCGAACAAGTTTCCGATCGACTTTGCAATCACTTTAAAGATTGTAAAATTTAATGAGTATGAGTTATTGTGTTAGGGTGACCTATGGATAAAAAGATGGTGAAATCTTCAGTAAAGAACCAGTCGAAAAAGTGTAATTCATCACAAAACTCCCTCTGGTGGCCAAAATTTGAACTATTTTTTTTATTCACTCAAACAAATTCCCATCCCTTCAATATGTCCTACACAAAATTTCATAACTTTCTGAACAATAGTTTCGACTGTAGACAACTTTAAAATAGGTAAGTTTAATTATGGACACCCTGTTTATATATATATATATATATATATATATATATATATATATATATATATATATATATATATATATATATATATATATATTTTTTTTTTTTTTTTTTTTTTTGCAGAGTGATTTTTTTTTAAACTGACACTACTCAGAGCCATCTTTTGTAGCGCGATCTATCAGCCGGAATTCCACCAAAATTGATAGAGGGGCCAAGGACGACATGGGAAAGAATTTCCGTGGAAAAAAAAGAGAATTTACATACAAGGCAAGTAAAACATCAAAATGCAAATTCATGATTATGTAGTCGATAGCAGCGCCAGAATTTTCGGGCTATAAAGATCGGTGCGGAATCTGTTGCGCCTTCGCTTTCAGAAGAAAGTCATCAGTCGATTTTCCACTTGCATGGCCATCTCTTCCCCAGACCTAACCCATGTGACTTTTTCTGTGGGGTAATTTAAAGTTTAAAATGTATCACGGTGGAGTCTGGAACTTGGCGGCCCTAAAGGACAACATATCCCGGACTTTGATGAACATTCCTGGTGACATGTTACGTTTGGCCGTTGAGAACGTAGTGTTCAGGATGCAATGTGTCGTCCACCAGGACTGTGGTGACATTGAAGGAGGGAGAAGTGAATTTGCTAAATAAAGTGGTGTGGCAGGGGAATTTCTTTGTTATTCATTTGTCTGCTTACAATTTTTTCGGTATTTATCTTTTATCTTTATAGCCTGAAATACTGGCGCTGCTGTCGAGTACATAGTCGTGAATTTGTATTTTGATGTTTTACTTGCCTTTTATGTAAATTTTCGGTTGCGCCGACAACAAAAGCACCATATCTTCCCCTATCGGCGACTTTTGGAACTAATTTTTTTTCTTACGGAAACTCTTTCTCTTATGTCGTCCTTAGTCCCTCTATCAATTTTGATGGAATTCCGGCTGATAGATCGCGCTACAAATGGCTCCGAGTAGTGTCAGTTTAAAAAAAATTCACCCTGTATATGTAACGATAACGTCCCACCATTATTATTTGTCTGAACGCGTATTCTAAATTATCCTCACAACAAAATACTGCCCCTATTCCAAATTGCGAACTAGGAATAAACTAACTAACGAGCTAAATTATTCCTTAAACGCACGCGCTGAACATTAAAGTCATTACTCACTAACCGCATGATTCAGGATGATTCTAAAACTTGCGCCTTTTCGTCATACAACGCGCGTGTTCCCAACCCCCGAGACTTTAACTCTATGTCCCACGTGGTTTTACCATATGCCCGATTGTAACCAATTAAAAGATTCATGATTCTAAGCCTAGCGTTAAAATCATGAATCCCGTAGTATAAATTGTCGAGCAGAGGATTTTCGCGCTCTCTCCTGTTTTCCTTCCTTGCTCTGCTCTCGTCTGTTCACGCGTCTCTTCTTTTCGTTCTACTCTACAAATGCCGCTAATGTCCAACTATCTGGTGTCCAGTTTATTCAAGCTCCGGCAGGTTCCGGTGGCCGTTTGTTTGCACCCATTTTTTAAAGCTACCTGTGCTGCATTAATGTCTTCAAAATTGCTGAAATGTCTGCTAAATAATGCCTTTGTCGTATTTCCTGAATAAATCAGTTCTATGGGTATCAGGTGTGTATGTGTTCTCTGCTCTGGTATCGACTACAACATTTTTTGTGTCACTGTGTGTACCATCTCCTCCACTATGAGAATGTTATTACATATATATATAAATTTGATTTTAATAAATATCATTATTTATTTAGCGCGAATAATGCATATTTTATGATGCAAAGTATTAAAATTTCTTTCTCGAAAGAATTTCTTACAAGCGTTATTAAAATTGCTGTAAGATTTGAAAATCTAAACAAACAATCACGGCGATAAGTAAATAATTTTTCCTTTGGTCTTTTAAACTAGAACGATGGGTCCATTCGGGAATTTCACATATATTTTAATAGAATATAGATATTAGCACTGATATTATTGTTCGTGAAAATTGCTTTTATCAACGAAGAGTATTATATTTTATTTCTGAATATTTATCACATTTTGTTACTTATTAATCCAAGAGTTTGTGAGGAAAAGTTTTAAACAAACATGGAGTTTATGAAATTAGTTTAGTTTCACCTTTTCAATAAGTACTAGTGTCACTATGTTAGACTATCATATGATTTTATTCAACACATCACTGTTACTGATATTTTAAAGTTTAGAGCAGTGGTGCGCAAACTTTTTTCAACCACGATCCAATTTAGTTAAATAATAATAATAATAATAAACAATGGAGCCCCAACGAAAAGTTTTGTTAGAAGCAAAATTTAAGAAATTAGGAAAATGTAAAAAAAAAAGGAAAAATTTAAAAACAAATTTTGAAAAAAAAATTTTTAAATCCAGATTTGAAATCCCAATCTCTGAAAGATAGGTGGAAACGAATGGAAGCAATGTAAGTATAGCCTTTTGCTGAAGGAGTTTGTATTGTATCAGTGTTTCACACCTTAATTAACAATATCTGTTCACACACACACTCATCACATAGCTCAGAAACATACAACACAAAAGCAAGTGGATTGTTTAAAACTTTTACTGCTCGCACACAGACATATTGAGATTACACAACTCGCGACAAGGGTATATACCACGAATAGTCAACCTTTTTATACCTACCGCCCACTCTTGTATCTCTGTTAGTAGTAAAAACTACGTATTAGGATTGCATTATTTTTACGTTTTAATACACTGAAGTGCCACTGAATTAGGGATAACAAAGCCTATGCAAATTGTGTAGCGCTGCGCATCATGTATGCGCAAGTGAGGGCGCTGTGGTAACTGCATATATAGTGCCTACTGTGGTTGTTCTGAATTAGTTGTTGGAATTGTCAGTATAGGTAAACTGTCTGATTTAGACGCCTTCGATCGCGGACAAATCGTAGGTGCGCGACGCATGGGCCATTCAATTTCCGAAATCGTCAGACAGCTAGGATTTTCAAGGTCGACAGTGTCAAGAGTATACCAAGAATACATGGATGGTGGAAAAAAAAAACTAGCGATCGGGCAAACTGCAAAGGACAATTAGCCTTGACAGTGCGTGTGGTGAGAGACGGCTCAGGCGTATTGTACGTAGTCAGCGAAGCCAAGCATTAGCTCAAATTACCACCCAGTTTAATGACGGTGCCAGTCGTACAGTCAGTAAACGGACTGTGCAACGCTCGCTTCACCGTATGGGTTTCGGGAACCGTCGACCTACGAGAGTACCATTGCTCTATACTCGCCATCGGGCTGCACGTCTTGCCTGGGCAAGAGAGCACAGAGACTGGAGTGTAGAGGACTAGAAACGAGTAGCATGGAGTGATGAGTCTGGATTCCGACTACTTAACGCCGACGGGAGGCTGAGAATATGGCGTCAGGCTCATGAAGCCATGGATCCTTCATGCCTGGCTGGAACTGTACAAGGGCATGGTGGCTCAATCATGGTCTGGGGTGTTTTTTCGTGGCACAGTTTGGGATCTTTGGTGCGTGTACCAACCTCCCTCAATGCAATTCGGTACGTAGAGTTGCTGGGTGATCACCTCCATCCGTTTATGCTGTTCTGTTATCCGCACGGTAATGGAGTTTTCCAGCAAGACAACTGTACCTCTCACAAGTCCCGGTTGGCTACTGGCGGGTTGGATGAGCATTCCTCTGACTTCTCTGTCATGAATTGGCCACATAGAAGCCCAGACTTAAATCCTATTGAGCATCTTTGGGATGTTTTGGAACAAGGCGTGAAAGGCCATCACACAGCACCAAAGAACCTTACTGAATTATGGACAGCTTTAGCCAATATTTGGCAAGCCATTCCCGTGGAACGTTTCCAGAAACTTGTTGAATCTATGCCTCGTCGTGTGGCAGCCGTTATCAAGTCCAGAGGAGGCCCAACTCGTTACTAGGTAGGTATCCCTAATTCAGTGGCACTTCAGTGTATGTGACTCGTATTAAAATATAAACACTGAAGAATTTTATGAAAACCTAATTAAATTGTTTTTATATAATGCTATGAAAATTTTTTAAACATTGCTTTAAAGATTTCCATTTCAATGTTTTTAAAAAGTCAATTAAATTAAAAAAAAAAGAAAGTGCTTCAGTAAAGGACAAAACTCTAACGCCCACCATGAAAGCTGGAACGCTGACTAGTGGGCGGTAGGACCAGGTTGAATATCACTGTTATATACCATGAATCTTTAGCTTCATGATATATACAAATTTAAGAACAGCTCCATCTATCGGTCAATTCATCAGTACTGAGGGAGAGCATGCGTAAACAATATCATAACATGTTTTTTAAAGTATAAAAGAATATAATTAAAAATATGTTACTATAGAAATTTAAAGCATATTTTTTGATTATATAATTCGATATGATAAAAATTTACTTCAGGCAATCCGCGACCCCCCTGTGGGTCGCGACCCATAATTTGCGCGTCACTGATTTAGAGGAACAGAGCTTTTCGATTAGCGTATGTCAAGTTGCAATTTCCCATCTTTTGTAGAGATAGCCAAGGTTTTTAAAATAATTTCCCCCAGAATTTATACAAAAAAATATTATTCCTGAAATATTTGATCACTTTGAAGGGGGACATTTCTTTTTCAATATAATTTTTGCTGCAGGGAAAATACTTCCAGAATTTTTGTCCTCAATCAAAAATTTTGTAGGCATAATGATATAAAGTGAAAGAACCCTTATAAAATTTCGAGAAGTTACACCTTTCAAGGGAATTTTAGATATGTCAGTATTAAGATGGCGGATCATAACAAATTATGTTTCGAGATACATTTTGAGATAAGTAGACTTAAACTGCATGTACACATCAGGGTGCACATGGACAGTAGAGCATTGAAATATATCTGGCAACTTAATCATCAGAGAAGAAATGCAGCTTGTGTTATTTGATTCTAAAAACTCAATAGTATGTGTTTAGCAGTAAAAAGGAAAAAAAAATCGTGCTTTGAAGTTCTCCGAAGACCCTTCCGCCAGGACCGGACGGCAAAAGAACTATCTCTTGTGATCGCGGATGAATGTGGGGGGCGAAAAGGAAGAGAGATCCCCCCTCCTTCGTGTAGATGAAAGAATATCTCCGGCACAAGCGGATGGAGACAAATCTGATATTAATGGTAGATCTTAGAATTATCCTACACCGGCTTTAGATGGGGAATGCGACTGCAAATGGGGAAAACTGAGAGTGGCAGAAAGGATTTTCTTATAAACCTATACAGCTGAATTCACCATGCAAATACACCAAGACCCACAGAGTTTTGAATCGAGATGGCTCCTAACTCAGTGGCGTAGCGAGGGTGGGTGCCTGCCCCGGGCGACATTGGCAAAGGGGCGCCAAATGGTCCTTTTCGCTAATTTTATAATTATATTACTATATGTTTTTCGGAAGGGGGCGCGCCAAATGGTCCTTTTCACTAATTTTATAATTATATTACTATATGTTTTTCGGAAGGGGGGGGGCACCAAAAAGGTATCGTGCACCGGGCACCAGTTATGCTCGCTACGTCATTGTCTTAACTATGCCCGATTTGGAGAAAACTGGGAGTGAGAGTAAGGATTTCGTACAAACTTACTTGGCTGAATTAAACTGGCAAATACGCCAAGAGGCTTCGTCAACAGAGTTTTATATCGAGAAGGCGTCTGAGATGACAATTTGAGGTTCCGATTTGGAAAAACTGAGAGTGGGAGAACGGATTTTTGTATAAACCTATTTGGCTGGATTCAACATGCAAATACACAAGACATTTCGTCTACAGAGTTTTATATTGAGAAAGCACCTAACTTGAAAATTTGAGGGCCCAATTGGGGGAAATTGAGAGTGGGAGAACAGATTTTTGTATAAACTTATTTAGCTGGATTAAACATGCAAATACGCAAGACATCTCTTCTACAGAGTTTTATATTGATAAAGCACCTAACTTGAAAATTTGAGGACCCAATTGGGGAAAATTGAGAGTGGGAGAACGGATTTTTGTATAAACCTATTTCGGTGGATTCAACATGCAAATACGCAAGACATTTCGTCTACAGAGTTTTATATTGATAAAGCACCTAACTTAAAAATTTGAGGGCCCTATTGGGGAAAATTGAGAGTGGGAGAACGGATTTTCGTATAACCTTACTTGGCTGAATTCAACATGCAAAATACGCAAGAAATTTCTTGTACAGAGAAAGTGCCTAACTTTAAAATTTGAGGGCCCGGTTGGGGGGAAACTGGGAATGGAAGAGCAGATTTTCGTGTAAACTTACTTGACTGGATCCAACATGAAAATACGCCAAGATATTTCGTCTGCAGAGTTTTATATCGAGAAGGCTACGACCTTTGAAAAGCTGAAGCCAGCTCTATTCCCATTTCATTAGCGCTTCAAAGTATTACTGGTGGTCATCACATTTTTTAGAAATTGAGCATATATTAAAACTTACATTTAGCTAAATATGATGCTTTTGATTGCTGATTAGAAGTTTTGAGTTTTTATTTTAAGTCATTGCAGCAAATCAAAATATTAATTCTATTTTTACTTAATAGCGTTAAATAAATACAGGGTGTTTCAAAAAGAATCACCCGATTTGAAATGAGTATATTATGAAAAATATTGAACATAGAAACTTAAAATTACTTTTATATTACATGGCTAATCATAAAGTATTTTTTACAAACCAAATTAAAAGTGCTCAATATGCCTACCTTTGGATGCACGACATATGTCTATATGGTAGGCAAATTCGTCCCAAACTTTTGCGAGCATATCTGCATACACTGCTTCCTCGGTTGTTATGCGTACACTGACAGTCCGTGTCTTGGAATTGTTTATGCCATCGCCTAATGCTCTGAGGGTAAGAACTTCAATCTACCAGTGTTTTGTCGACGAAAATCACGCTGAACAGTTGTTACGGACTCAGACTTCGCAAAGCGTAGAACACGAAATGATTTCTGTTGTGGTCGCCATCTTTACAAACACTGAAGTGGTGGACGAAGGAAGAGCGTTAGCACTACTTGTCGGCAACTACGTGAAACTCGAGATTTCCCTCTTTCTGCCTGTACATTATTCGATCAAAGCGGATTAAAAGATGAATAGTTATGATTTTTTAAAATCGGACGATTCTTTTTGAAACACCCTGAATATATATATATATATATATATATATATATATATATATATACTAGCTGACCCGACAGACGTTGTCCTGTTCAAACGTTGTAATTCTAGCTGAAGTACCCGGCGATGCCCGGGATTTTAAGAATGTTTACCAAAATCAATTTAAAAATTAACACAGTATAAATAACATAGAAAAAAAAGCATACGAAATGTTATACATATTAATAATATGAAAACCCAATTAAAAATGTATAAATGTATAATAATTTCCTCAGATTTCAGCTATATTCGGTATTTCATCATAAAAAAAGCTGAAAAAAATAAAAATAAATAAAAAGAATAATTTAAAAAAATTAAAATAAAAAAATAATAAAATAAAATAAAATAATAATTAAATAATTAAAAAAATAATAAAATAAAAGCTCAAAATATAAAAGCCTTTAAAAAAAGGCGAAATAACAGGTCTAGCAAAATTTACACAACTCTGGATTCGAATCCGGGTCGAGAGCATCGTACTTTCCAACTTGGCGACCTTCCGAACGCGCCACGATGACACGGTGTTCTAGTGGGTAAGTTAAACATATTCGCTATTGGAAAGTTGTTGTGGGCTGGTGATTATACATGTTAGAGGAGTTTTTAGTCAGAAATAAGTTAGCAGGATAGAAGCTTAGTCTTTAGCTCTTCAATAAACACAAAGATATAGGCGAGGAGGATTGCAGTGGCGATTAAAAAAGATCTCGTGTCACTTAACGTGGTTGATTCGAATTTTTCATCGCGTGTCGAGAGTATCAATATGCCGTTGGATCTGATCCATTTTAGAGTATAAAATCTGACTTGAAAGATTATTATTTTTATTTATTATTCTGGTTTAATACATGACTTGAAACTTTTTGATTTTATTTATTTTTATTTTTTCGCTCGCTGTTTGCTAACTAAACCTAACGTGGACGCCATTATCTAGAGGGGTGATTTCACAAACTGTAAAAGCTTCCATTTACCGGACGCACCCCCTTATAAATTGTTGGTTTTTTATTAATTAATTAAAAATATAAAAACATATTCTATCGGATTAAATTGTGAATCTAAACCATTCTCGAATCAACTAAATTGCACACACAAAATTTCATAAAAATCAGTCCAGTCGTTTAGGAGGAGTTCAGTTACATACACACGGACAGAAGAAATATATATATAAGATATATATATATAAATAAATAAATATATATATATATATATATATATATATATATATATATATTACAAATTACAATATCTGCACAAATAAATTAAATTTTAACATTCAACCACATATTTATAGCCCCTTATACTATTAATGTTTCAACAACTTGTTTTCAATTCAGCTATTTGAATTCAACCATTTGTATTTTTTTCAACCGTTTGAATTTTCTCATTCGTATTTAATTAAAAAAGAGGAATTAAAACTAATAAATGAGTCTTTCGTTAATTTTCCTCTTAGTGCTTCATTATAAGTTACAGCCAGAATTAGTTTTGTTTCATCAATTTCAAGCAGTGGATTGGATTGGAGTAAAGACGGTGACAATGTTCTGTGAATTATTCCATCTTTTAATGTCTCTGTAAATTTTAAAATATAGTTAACACAGAATGCCTTTCTCAGGGAAATGATGCAACTGTTTTAAACGAATCAATGCATTACCAATGAGCGGTGATGAGAATGAACCACCTCAATTTTTTCCTCTTATTTGGAAGGTTGAAGCTTCAGTTGCTTATCATGATTCCACAATCAGAGCTACTTTGGCGATATCTTTAATTTAGCGGATCTTGTAATCCTTTTGCATTTGGGCTTATGTATATATAAAAAAATTAACACTGGTGCTAACGATAATTAAGACAATCTATTTTTACCCTTGTTAAAATCAGCCATATTGATCGACATGTTAATTCCAGTGTTAACTACTTTAAAGTTCGTTATTCACTGTTGCACCTAGCTTCGACGATAAGTTCCCTCAAGCGCGCGAAAAAAAAATGCTGTTCAGTCATAAAAATTGGAAATTAGATGCCACAGGTCACTGATATCAGTATAATTAGATCTAGAGTTCAACAGGGCAGGTTGTAGTTACTCTAGAAATGCATTCTTCCGCTTCAATACGAAATGTCAGTAAAGCGTCAAAACTAGAAAGGAGAGTTTCCTTTTCGCTGATATACGCGTGTTGACGGAAAATATTAAAAGAGTGGTTCACACATCATATATATATTTAGTTAAAAGAAAGTATTTTTTAATTCCCTTTCGGTGATATATGCATGTCGATGGAATATATTAAAATTGGGAAGCGTACATATTTTTAGAGTGAAGAAGCCATTCATTTTGGTTGATAAGTGCATGTTGATGGAATATATCAAAGAAATGGCCAATTAAAACGCGTACGTGCTTTTAGTTTAGAGAAAGCACAGGAAAAACGATACACTTTCGCTGATGAGTGTGTGTTGATGGAATATACGGCACAAACGGCAAAAATAGAACTATAGATATTTTCAGTTATGAGAAAACACAGAAGAAATTAATTTTCTGCGTGCTGTTGGAATACATTGAGGAGATAGCATGCATAGGATGCATATACATTTTTTAGACATGGGAGTCCAGAAATGAGAATTCACTATTGCTTATATTTCGAACTTTTGCTTGTATTTGGAATACATCGAACAGATGAGACCGTGAGAATAAAACTTCTTACAATATTCTAATGAAATGTCAAAAAAGAAGTAAAAAATTACAAACAAATATAACGAATAAAATCAATTTTGAGATATAGTATGAAAAACTTTAAAACAATCATTAGTTGACTTTTGAAGGTCATACTAGATGGATCATCACTGATCCATCTCTAAAACACTTTTTTGATGATTTATAAAGTCCCTTTCAGATTTTTTTGAAAATAAAACTTTCAAGAAATTCTTGCCTAATGTTTATATTTCACACTAGCTGAATACCCGTGCTTCGCTACGGAGTACATTCAAATTAAATACAGCGGTCAATGTATGCAGTTAATGCCAAAAAAAATATATTTATAATAAATACAACGGTCAATGTATGAAATTAATGCCAAAAAAACCAAAAAATATATATATGGAAAAATCGTAACGGATATTTTTATAGACAAAATAATGTAGAAGAAAATATTCAAATTAAATCTAATAGAACATACTAAAGAATATAGTATAGTTAATATAGTACAGTTTGAGGAACATTTCTTTTACTGTATTTTAGTATTTTTTTGGATAATGTCCAATCGTCTGCCGCATTAGAAAGAAAAAAATATTTCTTTGTCCATTTATTTCGTTGTTATGCACGTGACGCAAAATTAATTTAAAGTATCCCAAAAAGAAAAGAAACCACGTGATCAGCATTTAATAAATTAAATTCTAAAAATTAATCTTTAAAAATTCACCAAAAGTCAGAAAATGAAGGTGAAGATTCGAAAAAGATTTCATTTTAAAGGAATTTGTATGATCTTTCTCGTGATATAAATTTTATAACTCTCAGATTATTATTTTAAATGCAAACTTTAAAGAATGTTACAATAACAACTTAAAATTTTATTTAAAAAAATCTAAGAATTTTTCAAAAATCTATCTTAGTGCACGCCTACACTATAAGAAGAATTGCCATGCAAAATTTCAACCCTTTAGGTCCAGCGGTTTGGTCTGTGCTTTATTTGTCAGTCAGTCAGTCAGTTATGGAACTGTTTTATATAGTATATAGATTACATAAGCCTAGAAAGATACACACTACAGCAAAAAAATAATAATTAAATTAAATTAAATAATAATTAAATAAAAACTCTTACCCAGTAAAAATTAGACCTTTTAATCAAAGTTTAGATAAGTATTTAAAAATTTCCGCTATTGGATGGCTTTTTTTCCCTTCTCTATAATGACGTGGTTACACCATCCGCCATTCTGTACGTCGCTATCATGTACAGATTAGGTTTGAGGAATTTATGTCCTGGAAAACTCATCACTTATTGCTTAGATATTTTGTAAGTTTGAAATACGTTACAAAATGAACGGACCAGTTTACATAGATATTATGTAAGTCAGAATAATATTACTAAATATACAGAATACCTTTGGAAAAAAAGTGGACAAAATCTGGACGTATCTGTTGTGCGGGAAGGAATTTTTAATGTTTTTACATCATGTAAAAAAAAAAAAGTGCTAAATAATTATACTATCTTACTATCAAAATATAATTACTTTAGAAACTAGAATTAAAACTAATTTGTAGAAAATAAAAGAGAAAAATACGCTATCACTCAAACTACCAATTCACAGACATAATGACTAGCGTCTTGGGCTTTCACAGTGTGGAATTGGGTTCGGATGCCAGATAAGGCATGGTTCACTTGCTGTCCCCTCATATTGAGCAATGTTGGATCATCTATATGGTGTTCCAATAATAAAGTAGTCAAAGAATTCGCGGTGTGGAAAGACAAAGTAGATGCAGCGTTAGAAAAAAAAATCACTAACTGAACCTTAGATATTCTAAGAAATCCGTTGTGCCCCTTTGCAACCAATTGGATAAAGTCTTGGGGGCTGAAGTCAGAGCCAGGGAAATTGTATAGCATATTGCGGATATCTGATAGATATAGCATATTGCGGATATCTGATTCTCATATAAATACGAGTGTCGTTTAATGTGTCCTTTCTTAATTCGAGAGATGACGCCACTGCACTGAAATTGTTGGCACTCACACATTTAGCATACTTTTAAAGGCAAACATGTCTAACTGTTAACATAATCAAAGCCCACTCTGTGTTTGATAGCCCTTTGAGACGGTCAACTCTTGTTACTGATCATATAGAGGAGAAAAACGAGTGCCACATGTTGATAAAACATTACTTTTTAAGAGGTAGAAACTAAATCAAGGCCTCTGAAAATCTGCAAAGCAGGTAAAATACAGTATAAATCTCGGGGAATTATATAAAAAATTCAGGCTTCTAATATCATTTCTGTTAACGGAAATTTTTAAGCGTTACATGAGAAATATTACAGAAATAGCAAATCTTGTTCATATATACAAATACGTTTCTCATTCAACATTAATGTAAAGTTTTTGTATTCCAGAATGTTCGCAACATTCATTAAAAAATGGTGTAGTTTTGTTAAACTTTACTTACTGCATAAAAGATCCATGCATTTTATACTGATATACTTAATTTTCATATCATTTATTACTTCATTTTACTGGAGAATTTAACAAAGGCGATGTTGCTAGAGTAAATCTAATTCATATTTTATTTGTTTAGAGATTCTTTGAAGTATAATACGAAATAAGTATTATACAACTTGAAATTTTATGATCTATTAATGTGTATACCAACATTGCTTGTAAGTTTGAATTAACATTAATCCCTTCAACAAATTCTATATGAGCAAACAACGCAATATCTCTTTACATAATTTTATTTAGAGAACATAAAAAATATACTTTTTGCATTAAAAGCACTTTAATGCAGCTTTCTTTTCTCCTTTTTGTATTCTGTTATTTGCGTACTTTTTACCTTTTTATTGAAAGGAGGTTGGATAAAAGTGTTTTATATGTACATAGTTGTGTTTGATATACTGTAATTGTACTCATCATGTATGCTGCGGAACTCTAGGGTTTACTAAGGTTTTCTATATATATATATATATTAGAATATATTAGTTAATATATTAGTTTTCTATATTTATTAATAAAGGGAGGAACATACGTTTCAGCCTTGTTACTCCAACGGTGATCCCTTTTGTCGATGTCAATGTAAATACATTATTGTTGCAATATCAATGTTGCAATATCAATACATTATTGTTGCAATATTGTTGTAATATCAATGTAAATACATTGCAACTTTATGCATAATTTTTAAATAAAAGATATCCTCTCGTATGCTTTTCGTACAAAATATTCCTTATCAGAGAAAAAAAAAAAAACCTGTCAATTGTTTCTGCGAATGTTTGGAAAAACGTCCTTTCTTCATAACAACGGAAAAACATGCATAGATCGTTTTGAATGCAACATTTCTCGTTGATTTATGAAGCAGCTTAGCATTAGATTCCAAGTTAAATGTAATATAGAACGTTTAAGGCTGCTGTGTTCTAACCCTATTGGATTCGCTCACCTCAATGTTAACCTATGGTGAAAATGTGTCCGAGGATTGTCGACTTAAGATTTAAAGATTTTTTTTTTTAAATTGTACTCCGTAATAGAGAAAGAAATTTTACAATTTGGGACATTTTTCTTATTATTTAAATGCAAATAATATTTTTAAATTTAAATTATTTTGGGAAAAAAATCTGGTATAGTGTATTTATGCTGCTTCACGTGTGCTACTGAAGAGAAGTGAAAATGTTCACGCATGCGCAGTACCCGAGCCGACTGAGCCTAACTTCAGTTGACTGCTAAGCGCTGTAAAGTCTGAAGTGGGTAATTAATATTTTTCTTGACACCCACAATTGCTTCAACTCATTAATATTCAGCTGCCTTTGTATTGTAAATAATATGTTTGACGTCTTTTTATAAATAAAAAGCAGAAAAGACAGCTATGGTCCGTCGAACTTTATTTTATGCGTTCTTAAAATAGAGAACGCATTATTTTAAATTATTTGGGGGAAAAATCTGGTATAGTGTGATTTAAACTTAAATTCCCTTGGTGGGCGAAATTTATTAAATAATCCTGTTGCAAGGTGCAAAAAAGTTCAGGCTCTCTGAAAATACCATTTTTATTGGATTATCGGCATTTATGTAGCTGGAAATAGTAAACAAATATTCTCCATAGGTTGACATTGAGGAAAGTGAATTTATTAGGGTTAGTACACAACCTATGAGTTATGAACGGTCGTATCATCATTTTTGTGTCTGTTGGACGTATGGGGAAAAAAATCTCCTGAAGCAGATGTAATTAAGTCTCTCTTACTTGGGGTTCCTAGCTCGCAAAATTCGAAATTCGATATTCCTTTTCGATCTACGACCGTGCTGTCCCCCAACACTGAAGTGAACATTCGATTTGGAAGAGGAGGCTATACAGAATAAGGTGAGAACGCATCGCAGTATTTTGTTATTGGATACCAGGGCCAACAACCGAGCAAAACTGACAAATGCTCTCAAGATTTGATGATTTGTATTGTTTTTCGGATGGCAGAAATTCAGTTCCAGAAATTACGTCAGTTTGTTCGTTTGTACTCTTTCAAAAATAGGGAACTTATTATAAACTCTCTCAAATCCTAAATACAATCCTACCGATATGGATTTTGCTTCGTTCCATTCAATAACTGTCCGTCAAGCATGGTTTTAAGAGTTAGTAAATGTAAACAGAATTATTGAAAATGAACCCAGATTAATGGCCGAAAGGGTTAAATTTAGTTTATTTATTTAAACAACAAAAATTATGTATTTTAATTAGATGAATAAAGCAATTTAATATCTCCACTAGTCTTTGTTCAGGGAAAACGACCGTCGTATGTAACCCTGCAGGAAAACAGACGCTTAAGGACAAAATTAAAGTTACGCATTAAAATCAGAAGCTGAAATCAAAAACTTTTTAACACCGTTAATAACAAATTGCTTCAGTCGGAATAAATCATTCAGTAAACGTAACAAAAATATTTGATAGTTAATTTTTTATGATGAATTCTCGGTGTTGACTAAACATTATTCAACGTCATGAAATCATGGTTACTCAACGTTGCAAAAAAATGCTACCTCAAAGTTTTTTAACCGCTTTGGTGCGACTTGGGATTTTACAAAGTTCTCGGAAAAATTCTATGCTTAATGGCAACGCGGCAACAAAAAATCAAGAAAAGTAATGCTTACAAAAGTTACACGAGGGTTGATTATAAAGTAAAGTCAAGATAAGGATAAGTCTCATAATATTTAATGACACGCCAGAATAAGCAGTGGCGCCGGAAAGGGGGGGGCAAGGGAGGGCACTTCCCCCCCCCCCTAGAAAATTGAATTTTTTGTTTCTACCTAGCTAGCGCTCGTATCGCTATTTCTGGTGTTGAGCAGCTCTCGATAGGAGTAAGATAAGTGAATAAAAATACTAATTCAGTACATGAGGAATTCTTGGGATTTACTGAACTTAGTTCCATGAATGCAGAAGGTATATCATCAGCAATATTACAAACTTGCGAAAATTATGGCTTAAGTAGGTAGTAGGATTAGGATTTGATGGTTGTGCAACAATGGCAGGCCGCGAAATCGGAGTGCAGAAAATAATTCGGGAGAAATATAACAAAGCTCTCTTTTTTCATTGTGCTTCACACAGACTTAACTTGGTGGTCAACGACTTAAATAAAATCCAGGATGTACAAAATTCAGTAGCTACTATAAAAAACGTCATTAACTTTTTCCGCGAAAGTCCATATCGGAGAAAATATGTACCCAAAATTCCCTTATTTTGTGAAACTGGATAGTCTGTCAAGTATATGTCTATTAGAATATTTTCGGAACATTTTGAGGAAATAAGAAACGCCCTAGAACATTTATCATATACGATGGAAATAAATGGAGATACACGATCGAAACCAACGAGTTGCTATGCGCAATTTCCACTCCTAAATTTATTGTGTGTTTGCATATTATTTCACACTATAGTGCCAAACTGGAGCCTGTTTGTAATATTTTACAAGCAAAAGCAATAAACCTTTTATCGACGAAGAAACATATTCAATTACTTTTATCTATTCTGAAAGATCACAGGACTGATGCAGAGAATAACTTTAAAGATATATTTCAAAAATGTATATTGGACGGAAGAAAATTTGACATTGATATTAAAATACCTAGATTAGCTGCAACGCAAACGCAAAGGGCTAACTACTCTACTGATAGTGCTGAAAATTATTTTCGAATTTCTTTATTTACTCCATATCTGGATTCAATTATACAGTCCACTGAAGTCCGAATTTCCCAAGAGACGGATAGTGCATTTGCTCTGTCTATTTTTCACCCGCAACTAATAATACAGGCAGAAACCTTTAGTTTGCTAAATTCAAACATTCATAACATCTCAAAACTGTATGAAATTGAAAATTTGAATTGTGAAGCCAAAACTTGGAAAGAAATGTGGGTTTCAAAAGTCAAAAGTAACATTACTGAGACTGATCTCGAGGTTGTTGAATTAATAGATAAACATTGCCAGTTCTTTCCTTGCATAAAAAAAGCGTTACAACAATTGAAAGATCTTTTAGTGCGCTCCGACGGGTAAAAACCTGGTTGAGATCAACCATGTCTCAAGAGAGACTTTCTGATCTCTGTATGCTTAGCGTTCACAGAGAATCTGTGAGTAAAAATAAAGACACATTTATTGAAAAAGAAATTAATAGATTTTCTCAAAACAGAAGAAATTTCTCATTACTTTTCTCCGATTAGAAAACTAACATAAAAGTTTATTTTTTATAACCGTATATATGTATTTTTAATAATAAATGTATAAAAGTTTTAATCTATTTTATTTTGCCCCCCTCTATATTTGACTCTTCCGGCGCCACTGAGAATAAGGTTTATATGCCTACAATGTAGTGACTTGTGATATTAGTTAAACTGATCGGATCCTTGAGCGGTTTCAGGAACTAATCAGAATTCGGTCCTTCGAATAAACGTTCACGCTCTTAACTTTTTCTAAGTCTTGCACATGCGCAACTACGTACTAGTACGTAGTTGCGCATGTGCAAGACTTAGTACTAGACTACGTACAAGCAAGACTACGTACTAGTACGTTCAAGATCATCTGCCTCACTCACCACGTGCTTGGAATGGTAACGTCCTCCTACGATCAGCAACGGCGAGAGACTGATTTTGCCGCAACTTCTCTCCGAACTCGCATACCTTAAACGCCAGGAAAATATTTAAAAGATATTAACATAAACCGATTTCTTATGAAAGGGTTAAATTAATTTAAGTAATGACCTGAAATATATTTTTGTAAATGTGTGTAAGGCTATTATCAGTGTAAGAGGCAGTGGCGAACCCGGGGGGGGGGGGCTGCCCCCCCCAAAGAAGTAGAAATATTGATTTTGTATCATAAATATTTTTATTCGTTCATCTCGCCCCCCCCCCATGCATTATAAATATTTTTATCCATTCATCTCGCCCCCCGCCCAAGAAAAAATCTTGGGTGCGCTACTGGTAAAAGGCATACTTTGACAATCTTTTTGTGAATGTAATGCAAATAATAAAAAGTGTAATTTTTGACCTTATTTTTTAAAAGAATTTGTTTTAAATGGGAAAAACTCTCAGGATATTGATAGTAATGTTGGTATAGTTTCAAATATTAATCAGTTGTAGACGAAATTCCATAATTTTATGAAAAAGCTTAAAGTCTTTAACGAAAGTGGAATTTAGTTGTAACTTTACAGAAGTCCTAATTCCACTGCTTATGTTGTATAAAACTTGAATTCAATAGTTATTATGGGGGGAAAATGTGAATTATTTATATATTATCAAAGCATTTAAAATCCTTCAAAAATGCCTATTGAATTGAGGATGAATTTATCTATAGCTCCGACATATGTTAAAAGATCAATCAGGTTGAAAATTCTTAAGCTGTGCACTATGTAAATATAAATATCGTCAAAATGGATAAAGAGCTTTAAGGGGACAAGGGACCTTGAAACTAGAATTTTTAATTTTCAATTTTTAACTCTATATACAAAATGAGAATAATTAATTTTCTTTCTTACTACATCAAAAACCCTTAGAAATCAAAATTAGGAATTTTTTGTAAAATAATGACTGTTTTTCAAAACTTTTCAAAAATGCTAAGCTAATTCAAAATGCTCTGTGCGCATTCTATATTAATTAAAGTCTTTAAATTTTTTATTATTTATTTTTTTATTATTTATTTTTTTTTGTAGGAATCTGAAGTCTTAAATATTTTTTTCCATTCTGCCAGTTAGTTTTTGTTTTTTAAAATATTTTTACCTTATTTTATGGTATATAAATTTGAAAATATTTGTGATTTCAAAGAATTAAGCACAGTTTTGTGACAAACACTTCAATAAACAATTCTGAGAAATTTGGAAGATATCAGAAGAAAATGAATATGTATGGAGCATTTTGAAAAATTCTAGCATTTTTGAAGAATTTTTTGATAAACAGATCTAATTACTCAGCAAAATACTTATTTGTGAATTCTAAGTATTTTAAATATAGTAAAAAAGAATATTAATTATACTCATGTGGTATATAGAGTAAAATATTGAAAATTAAAGAAGAACGATATTGAAGAACCCTTGTTCCATTAAATGCAAAGTAAAATAAATCGTTCAACGTTCGATAGATGGCGCCTGTGAACTAACAAGATAATGCGCTACATCGTGACTAGCTCGAACATTGCAGTTGAGAGAAATCTTGAATTGCATTGCAAGGGTGAAAAAAATAAGACTAAATTTTATAAAGATTATTTTAGCTTTGTACGTAAGTGGGATGATTTTGAGCCTAAGGATAATTCCCTTGGCAGTAAAATATTAAAATTCAGAAATTTTTAAAATTTTCTGAAAAAGAAATCGAGGAGAATTTTTTTTTTTTTTTTAAATTTACAGAAATATATTGTTTTTAATATAAACCAGGTCTTGATTTCGCTGCATTACTTTACATAAAAATTATTCATTAATGTGTTGATTTCTTTCAATTGAATGATGTCTCTGTATAATCTGACTTAAGTTTACATAAAATTTAGACACTGGGCTTTACGTGGGAATATTGTAGTTGTGTGTTGTATAAAGGCCACCTTGTCTAAATCACATTGAATACAGAAGAATATTTTCTATTCTTATTTATAAATTGATACTGTCGTTCTATAATATCCTATTTTATATATTATAATCCCTTTTCCAAAAATCCTTTTTAAAAGGTATTTAATTTTTATTGATGTTAAAATATGCATTTCAAACGTTCAGATCTCCGAAGCAAAAAAATATAGTGAAATAAAAACTTTAAAATTAACCGTCTGTACGGTTTATTTATATTTGAAACTGATATTCTATACAACATTACGGGCATCTGACAGTTCTTTCATTTATTTCTGTAATCAAATTGATATAATGCATCAACGCTAAAAAATCATATGTGAATAAACTGAACGAAAAGGGGCAAACCGATAAAGATAAATTTTCTCCATTGCAATTCACTTTATTCCCTTTAATCGATATTGCCATTTTCACTTTAACTGATATTTTTAAAAATTGTTGATGAACTTATTTCAAAAGAATACTTTTGCTCCTGTATTACCATGACAGACTTTCAGGTAAGACTACGGAAAAAGATTGGCCAGCTATGATAGAACGTGTGAAATGCTAACTCATAGCATGAACTGCTAAATGTAACAAAACAATCTAGAACATATTCAGAGAGCAGTTAGGAACTCATCACCATAGCAAAAGCCGTAAAATACACTAGAAAATTTAATGCTATATGTTGCGTTACATCAGATTTCTATAGTTTGGACGAATCTCTCCCCCCCCCCCCCTCAAACGATAAAATACGAGGCGCATCCAGAAAGTAAGGACCGATTGGGTGAAAAAAAAAATTAGGAAGAAGTTTCTGAAAGATTTTCATTGCCAAATGATAAAACGTATATTACACTTCTTTCCTACGTATTCGCCATATTTATTGAGGCATTTGTCGTATCGTGAGACTAACTTTGTATTTCTTCATGGAAGAAACTCACCACCAACCTGTTCAACCACTCTTTCACAACGTCTTTTGTTTCTGGGTGACTCTGCAGACCAGGGCCAGATTTAGAAAATTCTTGACTATACGATACGCACAACTCGGGATGGGGGCCCCTTAACACTGATGTGGGCATAAAATTTCCAAAATTGACACACAAAAAAAATAATAATCATGATTCATTGTGAAAGTACCATTTTACCAAGAATTGGCTATTCGAAGCGTAGAAGCCTAGAACATTATCAAATACCAAAAAGCAATACAACATATTACCTTCATCATTTAAACACCAATACAATGCAACCAGAAAAACTTATTAATCCCTTATATACACTATAACATACATATACATATGATGAACCAATCAATCAAATTTGAAAGGTTATATAAAAAAAATTGCTATATAAAAAGGTAAAATAAAATAAATTGAATTGGGAGTTTTTTCTTTTTTTTTCTTTAAAAATAAAAATTTGGGGAGGGGGGGGTCTTATGCTCTGGCCTACTGGGCCTAATGGAAAATCAGGGCCTGCTGCAGACTATGACCGTCCAAAAATCTCTTCAGGTAAAGAAACAAATGGTATTCTATAGGAGCTACGTCGGAACTATACGGTGGTTGTTCAAAAATTTCCTAACCAAGCTATTCAAGCAATGCGCGTGGACGGACGACGTTGTGCGGTCGTGCGTCGTCGTGCAATATACAAACTCCTGCAGACAGTAAGTAACCCATGGCATTGAATCTCAATTGTTCGGCGCAGCTTCTTAAGATTTTCATGGTAGGATTCAGCATTTATAGTCGTACCTTAATGGTCGTAAAGCAGGAACATTAAAAAAAAATTTTTTTTTCGTTAAAAAATCTTATCTCTGACCGCACTTTACAGCTGGCGGGATTTTCGATTTTACTGTCCAACTAACACAGCAGAACAAGGAAACTTTATAGAACAATATAATTTGCACCAAATGAAGCTCCTTGTCACATTTGGTGACAAGGAGCTTCATTTAAAGTGACTTAACGTCAGCTTCACTTAAAGTCATTAACGTGGAGTTTCACTTAAAGCCTTTTTAAGTGTTCAGGAACCAAATGTGACAGAAATTAGTTGTGTTTTTCAAGTGTAGAGGGCGTTAGTCGTCCATGTTTTGATGTATTTTCAACATTGCTTTGTCTTATGTAATTTCTATGAGTGTTCAGTATTCTCTTTGTTTGAACCACCGAGTATGGAACGTTCGTTTAATGGACGATAAAATAATTAATAAATATTAAACAGGATACAGGATTAATAATGGTTTTTTTTTTTTTTTTAGAGTCTGGTGACCAGACGCTTTAAGCGGCCTATTAGTCTATCACGGAAGTTTTTTTTCTACCGATTATGAGACGTTAAGATTTTATATTTTCAATTTCAATTCGAGTAATACATTTCTTCAATAATAAAATCCTTCATAATTTTTTGTCACGATTCATTATTTTTGGAAGTTTTTGCGACAGCTCTTCAAGCGTTTTCACAAAGTAAATTCTCGAATTCCACCCTTTCGAGTATATCAGTGGTCGAGTATACCAGTTCGCAAACTATAGGTTGCGAAAATAATTAGAGGGGTCGCGGATAGCTTGAAGTAAATTTATATCGTATTGAATCATTCAATTAAAAGATTTGCTGGAAATATGCTAATAATTTTGAAATCATGCTCTTTTTTTTAATTTTAAACTTTGTTAGTTTTTACCTAAATGAAATGCAAATAGATATTAATATTTAAATATGAAGTTTTAGTCAAATGAGATTTGCCAAAAACAAGTACAGAAGGTAAGCGAGACATTTTTTTATTGTTATTATGCAAAGTGAATATAAATCCAAAATGTACAGTTCATTTATTTTAAAACTAATTCTTTAAAATTTGCTTATTTCTTTTTTCTATTTTTGTTAACACCTCCCTATTTTTTTTAATACTTTTGCCACTACACAAAAATTCTCATAGGGGTCGAGGAATTTTTTTTTTTATCCAGCGAAAGTGGGTCGCGATCCAAGAAAAAAAAAATAAATAAAATTGCACAACACTGGTGTATATGATCAGTAAAAAGTTATTTGTAAGCGGTGAATCAGAGTCGGGGAAATGATTAAGGATTACTCTTAACCCTTGCTTCTAAGGAGCCTAAAATTTGACTGGAAAAAGATAATCCGAAGTTAAACTTTCATCAGTTGACATCTAGCACATAGAATATCTTTCTATCTCTCTTTGTTTGTCTAATGCGGAGGCACGTTGTTGTGAGACATTCGCCTTTTGCTATTCCTCGCGATGTACTGGCTACTTTATTATGGTAGCACCATAATATGGTAGCACCATAATATGGTAGCACCATAAGGTTTTGTTAGCTATATCCGGTGGTTCCCTATATCCGAACCATTAAGAAAAATGTTAGAGTTTACAAAATGTATAACTCATTAGTTGCTATGTGTATTCAATAATGATGTATTAAAAAATTATAAAATCTGTTATAAATGATCATTAATGAATTAGATTGACTAAAATAGATTACATTAAACTGACACAATACTAATTAAATTAACTAAAAATGAAGACAAATGGAAATAAATTCATTTTACCTTAATTGTTGATCACTGTTTTGATACAGAAATAATCGATAATCTTCTGCTGACGTGATGCTGACTTCAAAAACATTTTATGAATTTCTTTGTCCAATAACATCAAATGACTCCAACACTCTTTCTTACACTGTTTGTGTAGGCAAAAACTGCTGCTGTACCATCTGAGATGGTGGGGATTTCGTCATTTATGTTCTCCTCTTCATCAGCATCAGATGCAGAATCTTCGATTTCAGAATGATTCATTGTAATTTCTTCCACAATATCTTCCTCAGTTGGATTTTCACATGCAATGACTTCATCATCACGTTTCAAACAACTGCATGTCACAAACTGAGAATGATGAAATTTTGTGCTTTTCAATCCACATTGCGATTGGTAAATCTTCATCATCTTCTTCTTCAACATTCTTTACTTTTTGACGTTCGTTGTATCTTGATCATTCTTAAAAAGTTTAAAAATAAAAATAAATTCAGTAGTCGACTGAAAAAAAGATCCGTTATAGCCGATTCTTAAGATTCTGGAGGTTTGTTATAAAAGGATACATTAACATTAAACACAATAGGAAAACTGCGGGACCAAAATTTTCGTTCGTTATATCTGTGAGTTCGTAATATACCGGGTTCACTATAACGGGGTCGAACTGTATCCAAATGATCAGGGTGTGGATGGACGAATGTCTTCATTATGAAGTATCTACCGCCATGGGAAAACAGAGCAATTAAAATTAAAGTTTAATTTTGCTTAGTTGAAGGGTTATCACTTTACAATTGTGCCTAGTTCATTTACTTTTAGCTAATTTGTCAGCAAACTTTCTTCCAGAAATTTTATTGTGCGACGACAAAAAAATTTCTCTTTGCGTAACTGGAATATTTCATGGGTATATGAATATTTGAAGCACAAATAAGAACATCTATAGTGCCCTTATCTTTTATCTGTATGCATAAACTAGATCAACTTTCTAGTTACGTAAATGCCTCCTAATCTCATAATGCATTCATTCCGCTATAGTCTCGTGTCATTTCAAGATGTCACAATTTTATTCGGCAATTGACCGCTTTCGTAAAGAAAGGAATTGATATACTTAGGATGTTAATTTCAGAAAAAGAATACATCTTATTCGCAATAAATATTCATAAAGTAAAATGAATGCGTGTTTTTATTATCGGATCCTTTATGCTTCTGTAATCGTATACATTTATCTCTTCTCTTTAAAAGCGATCTATAAAACTCATTTTCTTTAAATGACAACTTTGATTGTTAATATGCTTTCTTGTATAATTGAACATAGTCAAACACACCAGAATTTTATTCTAATTACAGTTGTTTTAATTTATTTCAATGGAAAAAGTTTTTAATGAAAAACTCTGTTGTGTCTTCTTTTGTAGCATTTGGAACATTCATGTTAGCTATATTTGTCTCAAACAATTGAGGTTTCCACTGTAAAATGAATAATCCCCTCTCCATTCAATACTAAATATTTTTTTTTTTTTTAGCGAAATCAAATTCCTTTGTTTTGAGGGTTATAAAAGTCATTCCGGGATCCGAAACAAGAAAATAATTTTAATAATGAGAATGAAGTCTTATTTACCAGCATAGAAAACATCTTCCCAAAAGTTTGTTTCAATTTTTCCCCCTTCAAAATGAATCTGAACGAATAAATAATCAAAAAAAAAGGAACGGATGAAAAGAAAATAAATTAAACTTCCTTTACTTTTGTTACTTCAGTGGAAACAACACTTCTCCGTACAAATTATATTAAGAGCTAAAATATGAAAGGCCAAAGTGCATGTATTGTACGTTGCATAGAGAGAAAAATATTTTAAAAATTCTTCAGTAGACAGAATACTATAATTAACATCATAATGGAAGAAAGAATCGAAATCATTTGTAAGATAGTATATACTATTTAAGTTCGCATATGTATTTATGATAAACTAGCTGAGTACATTCAAATTAAATACAACGGTCAGTGTATGCAATTAATGCCATTACATTTAGAATAAATACAAATGATCAATGTATGCAATTGATGTAAAAGAAACGAAAAATTATATTTATAAAAAAATCGTAACGGACATTTTTATAGATAAAATAATGAAGAAGAAAATTTTCAAATTAAATCTAATAGAACATACTAATGAATACAATACAGTTTGAGGAACATTTATTTTACTGTATTTTAATATTTTTTGGATAATGTCCAATTGTCTGCCGCCTTAGCAAGAAATTTTTTTTTTGTCTATTTCGTTGCTATGCACGTGACGCAAAATTAGTTTCAAGTATCACAAAAAGAAAAGAAACCCCGTGATCAGCATTTAATAAATTAAATTCTAAAAATTAATCTTTAAAAATTCACCAAAAATCATATAATGGAGATAAAGATTCGAAAAAGATTTCATTTTAAAGGAATTTTTAGGATCTTTCTCGTGATATAAATTTTATAACCCCCAGGTTATTGTTTTAAAAACAAACTTGAAAGAATGTTACAAAAACAGCTTTAAAATTTAATTTAAAAAATCTAAGAATTTTTCAAAAATTTCTCTTAGTACGCGGTTAACTACCAAAGAGTATAAAAAATTATATTGATACATGCTAGAATTTAATTGTGACAAAAGTTTGAGTAATGATTTAAAAATGAAAACTATCAGTAAAGCATCAAGCCAACACGTCGCTCGTCGCAAGCAAACACAAAGAACTAGCAGACATTGCTGTTAAGTATCTTCTGGGGTTTACGAGCTTGGGCGAAAAAGGATTTTCAAGTTTAACTTACCCGAAGAACAAGTATAGAAACATACTTAATGTTGAGGATGATTTACGGCTGTATTTGACCAAGCTGGAGCCACATACTGATGAACTTTGTCAACAAAAACAAGCCCAGCGTTCCTACTAATTATTTTCTGAGACTTTTTTAACTTTATGTCTGATTTATAAAAACTTTGTAATAAAATGTCCATTAAAATAAATTTTTTTGTTTTTAATTTTAATTACCTATTCGCAATTAAACTTTAACAGTTTAATATCTAAACTTTAACTAATATAACACATTTTTAATAAAACTAAAGTGTTTTTGTTGGGGGTACGCAAAGTTAATGACACACAAAAAGGGGTACGTGGGTTGAAAAAGATTGAGAACCACCGAGTTATGCAATAAAATTCAAAAATCTGTTAAGTAAATTTCTTCCGAATACATCATGTCTTTCTCGGTTTAGTTCGCACAAAAATAAATAAATAAAAGAAGTAATTCAAATTGCCAGTAAAACTAAATAAACTACAGACAATTATGAGAAATTAGGGCAATCGGAGGCATTTGAAGTTGCTTTTTACTCAGTTCTATCCGACATACCATGGTCACGGCATTCCAAATGTCACTTTTCCTCTTCCATAATGAAAAAAATAAAAAAAGAAAAGCTAGCGTCAAAATCCAGAATCAAATTTAGACATTTCGAGCCATAATCTAATAACAAATGGGCAAGGGTGGTCAGTGATTCAATTTGGAATGTTAGTTTAACAGAAATGAAAGTTTCAGAGAATGCTGTCTTGTTTTATTTATTTATTTATTTATTTCTGCGAGGTTAAATTCCATTGAAAAGTTATTTCAACTTCAATCGGTCATCTCATAAGAGAAATGTATTACGTCACGATTTTATTATCTGTGAAAAGCATTTCACTGTTATTTTACGCGCGATTTTCTTGTCCAAAATGAGAAACTACACCTATATTTGCGTTGCGCATGATGGATAAAAAATATTTATACGATGGAATGAATGGAAATTTAAAGGAACTTTTAAACACATTGAATAAGCATCCACTTACAACCAGAATATGTATGAATGTATGAGCGTATATAAGGGTGGATCAAGTGAAAACGGAACAGGAGCCACAGAGTGAAATGACATAGTTTTATTTTATACTTAATCTCCAAGGCTACACAAGCCCTTGTCCCAAGGCTTGTGTAGCCTTGGAGGACACAAGGACTTGTGTAGCTAAGGACTTCTATTAGCAAGGTAGTCACCAAGTCGTGACTACCCTGATAATAGAAGTCCTTTGGCTGAGAACGGAATCAGTAAACGGAACGAGCATAGTCCATGACTTCGATGTTCGAGTAAAAATGGTGACCTTTCAATGCCTTTTTCAGCGGATCTAAGATGTGAAAGTCACATGACGATAGATACGGGCTATACGGTGGGTGTTGCAACACTGGTCACCGAAACTTCGCCAATGTGTTCTGTGTAAGAGCAGCCATATGAGGCAGCATGTTGTCATGCAGCCAAACCACTCCAGAGAACAACAGGCCAGGCCTTTTGGCCTTGAATGTTGCACGAAAATGGTGCAGGGTGTTGCAGAACTGAGAAGTGTTGATCGTTTGACCACGGAGGCGGGAGATCGGATGTTTCCACTGTTGGCATTGTCATTTGCTTTCTGGTTGCAAGCGATGACACTAAGATTCCTCACTTGCCACAATTCTGTCTTGGAAATTGTCCTCAGCAAGCTATCTGGGAAGATGCTGTAAAGACATACTGTTGCCGGAAGATACTGTTGGCCGACCGCCATCGCATATCACGCGCTTCTGCACGACTACCTAGTCCATTTCCGCAGTTGGGGTTGTCTTCCTTACTTCCCGTTCTGCCTCTACACAAATTTACCACCTACTCATACACAAACTCCCCAAATTCTAACCATTGTTCCGATTTCAGTTGATCTGCCCTTAGATATATATATATATATATATATATATATAGTTTGTTGTTATTGTTATTAATCCCTCCGGATCTAGCGACGCTAGATCAGCTACATGAGTGTATATATCCTCAGTAGGTCCATAAAATTGCGAGGATTTGTAATAAAATCCTGCATAGATAAGTTTAGACCAGTTAGGATGTGACCAGGAGTATATATATATATATATATATATATATATATATATATATATATATATATATATATATATATATATATATATATATGTATATATATATATATATATATATATGTATATATATATATATATATATATACACTCACACAATGAATTCTCTGTGATGGCCTGTGAAGGTTCCGAAAAAGGGGGCGGTTTTGAGGGGTTGCCGGAGAAAAGGGGCTTCATCCGTAACATTGGCCTTATTGGCTTGAATCAGTTTTGAAGAAAATATGGCGGTGGAGAGGGGTGGCCGTCTACAGAAATTTTCCAGTGTATATATATATATATATATATATATATATATATATATATATATATATATATATATATATATATATATATATATATATATATATATATATATATGTATATTAATATATATATATATGTGTGTATGTGTGTGTTTACACACACAAAGTATTATACAATTTTCATGTTATACAATGATAATTTCGGAGGGGAGGGAATCGCATAACTACTCCTTTCTACTGAAGAAATGGATTTCGGTATGAGAAAGCTTCTTATATTACCGACATAGTTCAAATGGTAGAATACTGTCATTGAGGTTTGATTACATGTGATAGAATCACATTTCTATCATTGAGTCATCCAAAATTATCAGACACCAACATCCTGTGTCATTAGTCTTAAACAGGAAATAACGGATAAATATTGTTAAGATTGGAATTAAGTCTTCACTTCCCTGAGCTAGCTCATTTAGCCGAATACTGGCAGTTTTAAGACTTGGCTTCGAATTTCATTTCCGACAGGCTAGTTCAGTTACGACGTATGAGGAGTGATGGCCACTGCTGATATTTAATCTTCAAAAAACACTCAGTTGCTTTTGACGATTGTTACTAAATACGCAGTTTTTGTGGGCAAGGGTTCAAGACAGTTTAGGCTTTTACAGATAATCCCAATGTTTAAATCAAAAATTTACTACTGCGGGCCACAAGTTAATTCAGGATACACTCATGAATATGGTTGACAAATCCTTTAACGGTTTTCTTATAAGGAAAGAGATAAGATCATAAGAAACTTGTAAATAAAATCGAATTTCTAGTCAGCTACAGTCATCTTGAAAACTACGCTCTATAACAAAAAAATAAATAAAAATAAAATAAAATAAAATAAATAAAATAAATAAAATAAATAAAAATAAATAAAATAAATAAAAATAAATAAAATAAATAAAAATAAAAATCGACGCACCAAGATTGAGTTGTCCGATTGTAATGAAATTTCGTATGCAAAGGATGTTACAACAGAACGTGCAAATGATTAAAATTTGGGGTCCTACATTCAGGAGCTGCAGCACATCGGAACTGCGCATCCAGCAGGTGTATGTAGGGAGCGATTCTCGATCTGATGTTCAAAATTTCTGTTGCATTTCGACTGCGGATATCTTACTTCGACCGTAACAATGCCTCACTGAAGGATTCGTGCTCATTACGAGCATATTTCAGAGTTTGAAAGGGGTCGTGTCATCGGATAGAGAGAAGCTGGTTGGGAAAATCGAAGAATCGCTCGACATCTGGGTCGAAGCGATGCAGCGATTATTCAATCCTTGCAAAAGTGAGTCAACAACTGCAGATGTAAGCGTCAGGACGGCAGAGGTCGATCTAGAACTATAACAGAACGGGAAAACAGAGTGATTGTCAGATCAGCTGTGATAGCACCGTATTCGTCGTTATCAACCATGCGATGTATGTCATGCACACAAGTGTCCAACATAACCATTGACTGAGATCGAAATCTACTCTCGCGCCGACCGTTACGCCACTTACTCCTCCCGCCTGTACTCCACCAAGTCCGATTACGGCGGCTCATCACTCGATCAAGTTGGAACTGCGCTGACTGGGGATGTATAGTCTTTAGTGACGAGTCCCGTTTCCAACTATGTCCTGACGACCAGCGAAGACGTGTCTGGATATATCCAGGGCAGCTTGGGGATCCTGCCGTTATTACCACCCTCCACACAGGACCACAACAGGCGTTGGGTATCATTTCCTTTCATAGCCGGACACCTTTGGCAGTCACCAGTGACACACTTACAGCACAGCGGCACGTAGACGACATTCTACGACTCGTTTACTTGCCGTTCCTTTTGCGCCACCCCAGACTTACTTTTCAAGGAGATAATGCCTGGCCGCATACGGAGCGTGTTGCTATGAATTGTCTGCAAGCTCGCCCAACACTTCCTTGGACACCTAGGTCGCCTGATCTCTCTCCTATACAGCACGTTTGGGATGTGATTTGCCAATTTAGCCTGACAGTTGGAGACAATTTGGCAAGAAATCCAGCAGGACACATCGGGGAACTTTATCAGTCTATGCCACGCCGGGTGACAGCTTGTATCCAGGACAGAGGTGGACCAACGCCGTTTTGATACCCTTGCTTTGTAACGATCAAACTTTTCACTTAATTTGAAATTTTAATCGCTTTTTTCTGTACATATTCTTCACATCCACTAATTTTTGTTGCAATCGGACAACTCTTTCTTCGTGCGTCGATTTTTTTTGTTACAGAGGGTATATTCACGGGATATGTAATTCCCATGTATTTTCTGTCACAGCTAAAACACTCATTGGGAAAATAGTTCCCGCCTCAATATTGGGCTGCCATACATATTTTTCAATATTTCCAAGAAATACTGAAGTAGCCATACACAACTAATTTTTTTCTTGCAAGAGGTTGATGCTATATAGGCTTTGACCTGAAAATTCTTATTTTTCAGCTATAAATGTATTTGTGATGTTTTGTTCTTTAAGCGTTATTTGGAGTTCAAAAATCTGTAGATTGGTTATACATTAGGTGAACTGTAATAACTTATATACAAGTTAACAAATAGGCCGTGGGAAGAATTCTTCCCACCTCTATAATTTTATGCATGCATAAATAAAAAATAAATAAAAGTTATTATTTTATTAAAACCTACTATCTTATTACTCAGAATTCCTAAAAATCGCAAAGCAATTCTTTAAAGAAAAAGTGGCCAACGAACGGGTTATTGCAGTTTAAATTTCTTTGAAAGACACCAGACAGTTTTTAAAGATAAAATGTTTTATATATTTTAAGGAAGGACAACTATTGCCATTAAATATGTTCCTGGAATCTAGTAATCAGTAAACAGCAAATCCCCGTCTTCTATAGAACTGAATATTCTATGACGGTGCATATGTTGAAGCCACTGGACATTTATCTCCTTTACAGAGTGGATGTTTTAAGGCAGGGATTCCAAAATTATGTTCAGTGGAACACTGGTGTTCCGCGGAAAGTTATTGGATGTTCCGCGAAAACCTGGAATTGTTTTATATCTTGCAATGGCTACAATGAAGTCAAACATATTTGACGGATAAATGCTCTTAAGAATTTTATTGAATATATTCTTATTGTTACTTACCTCAAAATGTAGATTTAGGTAGAGATTGTAGAAGCGAACACTAGACTACAAAAACGTATATTTGATTTAAAACTATGTGAGCTGAATACTGAAACTGTACCATTGATCAATTGAATACTGTTACACAATTCTCTAAATTTAAAATTTACAAGTGGACTCACCGACAGGCGAGAACTACAAGTATGCAACTGGCACTGTCTTTTCCCGCCTCCCCTCATCTATGAGTCACAGGCCACCCTCCCATCGCCTAGCTATTATACCTGCTTGTTTTTCGTCAATGAAACATTCTCCGCAAATCACACCAACGCAATTAGCACTCTTCTGTTATTGAAATATGCATCTTACTTTTACACAAAGCAAGGATTTGAGATTATTTTCTGTATGCAATTAATAGTTTAATAAAAACACACCAATATAAAAAGAATGTGATCTGATGGTATCTAAATTGTATGTTTTTATTTATATTTTTATGGCACTATGAAATTATAAAAAAGGATAATTTTTCAATCCCATTTTGAGCCGCTTGGGCAGTTCCCCCTTTGCCCCACCCCCCTCAATCCGGTACTATATATATATATATATATATATATATATATATATATATATATATATATATATATATATATTTATATATATATATATATATATATATATATATATATATATATATATATATATATACATATATATACATATATATATATATATATATATATATATATATATATATTTATATATACACATACATACATATATATATATATATATATATATATAGATATATAGATATATATATATATATATATATATATATATATATATATATATATATATATATATATATATATATATATATTTATATATACACATACATACATATATATATATATATATATATATATATATATATATATATATATATATATATATATATGTATATATATATATATACACATACATATATATATATAAATTTCTTAAATAATTAAAAAACTGCACGGCCATACAACGCAATCAAAAATCCGCCCTCTGTTGACATGTCGCGCCATCTGCCGGTGAGCGACCATAATTGGTCCATTTTTCGATGAATTCCCCATTGAAGCTTACTTCTTTAGCTTCATGATATGCACTTTCTCATTTTTACTGAACGCTATGGTGCACATAATATTCTTTAAAGATCTACCGTTCCGTGCAAGTCAGGATGGCCGAGCGGTCTAAGGCGCTGCGTTCAGGTCGCAGTCCACTTCTGTGGGCGTGGGTTCGAATCCCACTTCTGACATCGGTTGTTTTTTTCCCTGGGGGGTGCTCGGTCAAAATTTAGACTGGCGCAAGGGGTGGTGTTGGTTCACCTGCACCAACGCATAGGCAAACGACAACAGCAGATCAATTTTCAAGATCTTTTTTGAAACTAAGAAAAGTTGCTACAGTACCCCCATTGAAAGCAATCCATATGTCTTAAAAGACATGTGCATTGACAAAAAACAAACAAATTTATTTCTTTATTTGTGTGTATAATTTTATTTATAAAAGAATCTATACACGGTAAATGTTTTGTAAAGTATATATGGACGTTCCGCTCTTTCCGAACTTTTCTTATTGAAGGACAATTATACAGATATGTAACATTTTACTCAGTAAGTTATGCAAATATTTGTAAAATAAAAGAGGGCAATGCATTTTATAATCAACTTTGATTCTTATTATAATACTAGCTGAATATCCGTACTTCGCTAAGGAGTATATTTTAGGATAATTGCAATGAAAAAATAATACAATCGCTTTATAGAGTATTTCCTCATAAAATTTTTTTTTCTTCATTGGGTGGAACTATATTACCAGGCTCGTCCGCGAAATTATGCGTGAGCTAGCTACGTAAAACTGAACGTGGTAGAAACAATTTTCTCTTACATCTACACCATCATATTTTATAGTTTAGCCTTGAGACTTATTTATCGTCATGGCGAAACATAATTTGAGGAAAAATTGCAGTTTTATATATAGGTTTAATTTAATATTCATAAAACATACTGATTTGAATTTAATTCTTAAAAAACTTCCATCTCAATTAGTCTAGTGGTTAAATTTTATCTTTTACCGTATTTTAATATTTTTTTTTTGTCAATTTGTTCGTTGTCATGCACATGACGCAAAATTAAATTGAAGTATCACAAAAAGAAAAGAAATCTCGTAACCAGCATTTAATAAGTAAAATTCTAAAAATTAACTTTTAAAAATTCACCAAAAATCAGAAAATGGAGGTAAAGATTCGAAAAAGATTTCAATTTAAAGTAATTTTTATTATCTTTCTCGTGATATAAATTTTTTAACCCGCAGATTATTGTTTTAAATGTAAACTTTAAAAATTGTTTCAAAAACAGTTTAAAAATTTAATTTTAAAAAATCTAAGAAGAATTTTTCAAAAATCTTTCTTGCACCCCTACACTATAAGAAAAATTGCCATGCAAAATTTCAGCCCTTTATGTCCAGCAGTTTGATTTGTGCGTTATCTGTCAGTCAATCAGTCACGGAACTGTTTTGTATATATACTAACTGAAAACCCGCACTTCGCTACGGAGTACATTCAAATTAAATTCAACGGTGAATGTATGCAATTAATGCCAAAAAATATATATTTATAATAAATACAACGGTCAATGTATGCAATTGATGTTAAAATATATATATATATATATATATTTATAAAAAATCGTAAGGGATATTTTTATAGACAAAATAATGTAGAAGAAAATATTCGGTAAATTAAATCTAATAGAACATACTAAAGAATATAGTACAGTTAATACAGTACAGTTTGAGGAATATATATTTTACTGTATTTTAATATTTTTTTGGATAATGTCCAATCGTCTGCCGCATCAGCAAGAAAAAAAATATTTTTTTTTGTCGATTTCGTTGTATGCCCGTGACGATAACTTTATTTAAAGTACCAGAAAAAGAAATCACGTGATCAGCATATAATAAATTAAATTCTAAAAATTAATCTTTAAAAATTCACCAAAAATCAGAAAATGGAGGTAAAGATTCGAAAAAGATTTTATTTTAAATGTCTAAAAAATTAAGTATTCACGTATTATTATGCAAATTGTATTTCGTGTTATTATATACCCTACAACAGGGGTTCTCAACCTTTCATTCTCTGTGCCCCCCTTTGAACACTGATATGAGGTCATACCTCTCCCCCCCCCCCCTCACCGCGACCGTAATTCGTGGTCAATACAAATAGTAGAATCGGAATTTCAAACTGAAGCTGGTTATTGAATGAAAATATAGAATAGATAATTTCATACACAAAATTTAATATAACTACACATATCTTAATTTGGAACATATTATTATTAGAACATATGAAATCAGAGAATTAAATACAGATCAAATATATTTGAGGTAATCAAGTATCTAGGTGAGGTTGGCATGTAATACTAATCACTTTCACAACGCTAATGAGAGGGCTGGCACTGTTATTTGTCCTTGACAAGTTTTTGAATGTTAGGTTGTAACTGCGACAAAGCACACCTCAGATCACTTTCAACGTCCAGCTTTGCTCGATATTTTGACTTTACGTATGTTAATGATGAAAATCCAGATTCACAGAGATATGTGGATGAAAACTGCACTAACAACCTCAAAACTTCCACAGCAACTTCTGGGTAAACAGGAAAATTGCGTTACCAAAAAATTTTCAACATCCATGTTTTCGAATTCCGCATTTGCTTGAGAATCACATTTTAGGTCGATTGCCTGTTCCTGAATATGTCGAAAATACGTTACGGTTACGTTTTACTTTTTATTTATTTATTATATTAAACTCACACCTCCTTTGAAATTCTTCTACGCCCCCCGAGTCGAGAACCGCTGCCCCACAAAATAAAAAAGGTGTTCCGTTAAAATTTCAGGATTTACGAAGTGTTCCAGCGCAGGAAAAGTTTGGTATAAACACTGTTTTAAGGTATTTTAATAAAATGTGTAGTAAATAAAATTTAAAGGAAACGGGCAGAACTTGACAGATTTCTTTAAATCTGCTTTCCGATTTAAGTACGCTGCTAATAAATATACATTATTACGGCACATATATATTTGGCGATGAAACCTACGCAAGTAAATCTCAATAACTTTATTCTTCACTCCATTGCTTGGATTACATCGGAGCAGCGTGCGTTAGTTTATAAGGCATGACGACTGAACTCAATCGTCATTTCTGCTATTTTAAGATACTTGTTCACAAATCTTCCCCCGAAAATAAACTTAATGTTGCATCTCTTTACAATGGTCATTATTCGAGCGATATTTCACCCAGAGCTCGACTCAAAATGTCTCGAGGATTCCTTATCTTTCTTATCGGTGACTACCATAAGGTATGACATGCATAAGAATTGACGGTAATTAGACAAATAATGTCATTCAGCCTAGAAAGGCGTGGGAGTTATGCTTGACTAGAGAAGTCTATGTATTAGTTTGTTGGAAGAGAAAATTTGAGTGTCTAATTTTCCTTTGTGGGTGAGTTCATAATGAACAAATCCATGATAAAATTGTCCTTAGAGAAATGATTAATTTATTAATTTAAAGTAGAATTTAATGTAATGTCCAAGTTTCTTTAAATATTATAAGTAAAATATGGGCTATTATTTAATGTACTTGAATATCGCAAACTTGTATGTAGCAAATTCATAATAAAAATTTCGTACAGAAATGATCAATTGATTCATTTAATGTACATTTTAATATAATGTCCTAGTCTCTTTAAATATTCTAAGAAAAATATGGTCTATCATTTAATGTCCTTAAATATCGCAAACTTGTATGCAAGAATTCCACGATAAAAATGTCTGTAAAGAAATGATCAATTAATGTATTTAATGTAGAATTTAACCTAATGTCCTAGTTTCTTTAAATATTATAAGTAAAATATGGTCTATTCTTTAATGTACTTCTTGCATACACGTAATATCGCAAACGTGTATGCAAGAAATCCACAATAAAAATGTCTGTAAAGAAATGATTATTTACTGTATTTAATGTAGAATTTAATGTAATGTCCTAGTTTCTTTAAATATTCTAAGCAAAATATGGTCTATTATTTAATGTACTTAAATATCACAAACGTGTATGCAAGAAATTCGCGATAAAAATGTCTGTAAGGAAATGATCAATTAATGTATTTAATGCAGATTTTAATCTAATGTCCTAGTTCCTTTAAATATTCTAAGTAAAATATGGTCTATTATTTAATGTACTTAAATATCGAAAACTTGTATGCAAGATATCCGCGATAAAAAATATGTGTAAGGAAATGATTAATTAATGTATTTAATGTAGAATTTAATCTAATGTCCTAGTTTCTTTAGATATTCAAAGTAAAATATGGTCTATCATTTAATGTACTTAAATATCGCAAACTTGTATGCAAGATATCCACGATAAAAATGTCTGTAAAGAAATGACCAATTAATGTATTTAATGTAGAATTTTATCTCATGTCCTAGTTTCTTTAAATATTCTAAGTAAAATCTGGCCTATTATTTAATGTACTTAAATATCGCAAACTTGTATATAACAAATCCATGATAAAAATGTATGTAAAGAAATGATCAATTAATTTATTTAATGTAGAATTTAACGTAATGTTCTAGTTTCTTTAAATATGTGTTGTTGTTGTTGTATTGAGACTGATGGCCTTTGACCGACAGTATATTGTCAGTTCAAGTGCATAACAGTTATTGAGCGAAGTGGTGTGGCTCCGGTTTTTAATAGCACCCCAAGGGTCGGAGTCCGACTTGGCTAAGGGACCGGTCACGTAATTTTGAACCGAGTCAAGTGACGAGACCGGAACACTTGATCCCACACCTCCAGAGGTAAATTTGAGAACTTGGAGGACATTGCAGTCACGACAAATTTTTCATGCACCAGCCGCCATTAGTGTACGTCTGTCCCCATAGTTTTAGGTCTGTCCCCAGTTTT
Organism: Dolomedes plantarius; assembly: GCA_907164885.2. Lineage (NCBI taxonomy): Eukaryota > Metazoa > Arthropoda > Arachnida > Araneae > Dolomedidae > Dolomedes > Dolomedes plantarius. The sequence goes on along the minus strand of OU015498.1, from coordinate 96,582,588 downwards.
ACGTCTGTCCCCATAATTGGACCATAAAATCGGCTCTCCCTTGTTCGAAAGTTGTTTTCCCACGTGTGAACTTGGCGTCAGCTTGGCGAGAGAGCGCCTTCCGTTTAAGATCTTTCTCCCCTGGTTCGACCAATCATGCAGAGGCGCGAATTTCGTAGTATCAGGGCTAAGCCATTCACGGGCCTCCATTTTGGCGGCGCGCTCGGTGCTCTCCTCTTGGTGAGGTTTCGGCATGGCCGGGTTCTTGTTATTGGCCATCAAGCGCTCGCGTAGTTTTTACTATATTTTTCCTCCGCGCTGAGGTAAGCTTCCGTACGCGTGGCACGGGTGGTCTGTCTTTGTTAATTGGCGCTTTTCTCGTTATGGTAACCCTCGTTGTCCGCGTTTTTGCAGGCATGTCCAGTGATGAGAAGAAATACCAGAGAGCCATATTTTTTTGGGAGAGAGTGGTCTCTTATATATTTTGGAAGTTTAAGCACCCCATCAGTTTTGGCTCTGCCAATTCTGCATCGGGGGGGGGGGCTATTTTTTTTACATGTTGAATGTTATTGATCATCTTCAGTCTTTAGACCAATGCGGTCATTTTTTGTATTTCGCTGCAGCTCTGTAAATATTTTTCATATTATTCAAGACAGGCTCCATGTTTACTGATGCCGAATAAATTACTTGTTATTACTACAAAAAGAGACTTTGGCAGATTATTTTAATTTCCAGCTGCTTTCAGCTTTATTTTAAGATGATGACGGTGATTCTCCTTGGGTTATTGTCATAAACGCATTCCACTATCTTTAAGTATCGACTTGGCCGTAAGTGAGTGATATATTTCAACCGATGTACAGAGGGATCATCTTCCAACACTTTAGATTTTCTTACTGAAAAACGATTAGCATTTCTTCTGCCCCGCTCCTGAATACGTTGTGCTGAACACCACTTTCCAGCCTTCCGAGCTGTCGGTCTACTCTTTCCGTGGGCCTCTCCATAGAGACAGGTGCCGTTCATCGCCTCCATTATTCTACTATATAGAAGACTTCAGCTTCAACATCATTTCTTCTGAATAGACTGGTCCATGTTCTTCACTGACACTTTACAAATTTTAAATTGACTAGAAGCAACCTCCAACAACTTATTTCTACAGAAAGTGTCATAAGAACTATTACTACAAAAAGAGACTGATACCTTCCCCACGATATCACAGCCCATTACCTTTATAGTCAGCGAAAGGCATCGAACCAGAGACGTTCAGATCACTGGCTCGCTGCCTTTGCCTACCGGGCCACCGCGCCATTTCTTTAAGTATTCGAAATAAAATATGGTTTATTATTCAACCGATTAATGCCCAAGTTACAGTTTTTCAATAATATTTTGTGTATTGATATTACATGTCCTGAAATCAAGTGGAAAATTACTAAAAAAATTCCTCCCTGAAAATGTTGTGTTTTATTTGAAAAAAATTAATACCAGACGTTACATTGTTACCAGACGTTACATTGTTTACCATGCAACATGACTTTGATCATACGACTATATTTTGTAAAAATGAATACATTTTTAATTGAAATATAGTAAATAAGCTGAAAACAAGTAAATAGTTAACATAGAATATTATAGAAACTTAGTACAAACAAACATATTTTTTGTAACAGAGTAAATAGCTAAAGAAAATTACACCAGATAAAAGTAATGTTTTCATTTTGGAGTATGGAATGCTATAAAACATTTGTCATGGAGACCAACCATACGCTTGATGCATTTTCAGTACACTTTTTTGCCACATTGGGCACATCGCACCCGAGTTTCATTAGTAATAACATAGTGTTTCTCCTCATCATACCTGATAATATCAGGAACTCTTGATTTTAATGCCTTTGGTCTACCTAAAGATGTCCCTGGCTGCAGTTTTTTATCCACTTAATATTTCTGAAAGTATGTCAAGTTATCTATTTGCGGAATTGAAGAAGAGTCAAGGGGTTTATGTTTGATGATGGACAAAGACGATATATCAGCCATGCATTTTGAATATCAGCCTCCAAACCAAAAGCAAAAAGAGGCCACCACCACTTTTTGCTGCGGATTGAACAACAATAAGTTGCAATATTTTGATCCATCCTATCAGTACCTCCCATGCACTGATTATATATTTGAATTAGTTTGGTTTTATCAATTTCATTTGTTTTTCTATCACTGCTTGACCATCGTTTTGCTTTTACCAAAGGGTAAACACCATGTGCGTTAGAGGCTATTGTCACAACATTGTTGTCTTTCCATCTAACTAAAATTACATTTTTCTGCTTCTCATCATATTTATATTCAAAAGTGCCTCTTTTGAGTGTCTTGAATGATGTTTTTTTTTAACCTATGGCTTTATTTGGAAAATTAATCCATATTTACAGGCAACAAAAAGAGCAAAGAACTAAACATTGAACATATGCATAAAGCACAACAGTGAACAAAGTCAGATAAAGAGTGTTAAAAGTCATAGAAAGTTCATCGAATTTCTAGCGTCCAGTATAATTTGGTAAAGTTCTCACTTTTTTGGGCTTCCGGATCAAGTCCTGGGCATGTAAGTAGGTGATCTGCATTCATATTGCCTGCCCTGCAGACCTGGCATTCACTTTTGGTTAGGTTGCCAATTCGGTTTAAATGTTCTGCTGAACAATCGTGGCCTGTTTTGAAATGTGCCACTGATTCCGTGCTATATTTTTGACTATAGTCTTTCCAGCTGTCCTGGATATCTTTCCAACGTTTCCATTTAGATAGCAAGTTCTGTTCTGCCTTAAGTTTTAAAGAGATTTTGTTGTAGATGCTTTTCTTTATTGAGCCTGTAGAGATTGGATGAGTTATCTGCTTTTCTAGGGTTCCCTTCTTTGCTAACGAGTCGGCTCTTTCGTTACCCTAAATGCCAACGTGCGATGGGATCCATTGAAACACTATCACTTTATTATTGTTTTCAAGGAGTTTAATAATTTGTTTTATTTGGGAGATACCAGGCAATTCAGTGCGATGATTCGTCGTAACAGCTTGTATTGCAGCCATTGAGTCCACCAAAATTACAGCTTTAGTAAATAGGTTGGTATTCAATATGAGGCTGTTCATTGCCAATGTAATTGCTTTGATTTCAGCATCAACGCTAGACATGTCCCCTCCATCAGAAGCAGAATGAGAAAATAGTTTGCTCTATTTTCTCATTCTGCTCTATACCCCGGCACAAGTCTTATCTTGACGCCTGGAACCGTCTGTGTAAATTCTAGTTCATTCAGACTTAGGTTATTTTTCGTCTAATACACACAATGAGGTGGTTCTTGAAATCGGTTCTTGAATGATGCAATATCTGTTAATGGGCAGTCATTAGTACGAATAGAACGAACTGTTACTGTGACATTTATTCCTTTACTTGACAGATAGTCTATTAGTGCAGGAGACATGAAAAATTTATCGCAATATATTTCAATATTAGAATGTTCAGGAAGTTCCGAAATGAGATCTACAACAACTGAACCTGCCATAACTAAGCCTTCAATAATATCTACAGTTCCTGCCCCTTTATAAGGCTCAAATTGTACCAAATAGCCGGTAGCGTTAAGGCACCAAACTTTATACCCGAAAGGATTGGTTTGAAACGTATTAATTGTTTGCAACTGTGGCGTCCGTAATATGGCAACATGCTTTCATCTATCGAAAATTGTCGCTCTTGAGGTTGGTATGACAGGGATTTCTCATTTAAACTGCAAAAAAAAGGTCAAGTTTTTGCAAGTTTATCTTGCTTGTTAAGTGTAGTATTGTCCACCATATGAAAATATTGCAAAATCTGTCAAACCAATTCCTACACATAGCAGAATTTATTGCTGTGTAATTCACGTCAGTATCGTGAGACCAATAAAGACGTCTCTGTGGCAAAACAGAATAGCTACTCGTTATGAGAATGGCAAGAAATAGGCGCATTTTATTTCTCGTTTTGGAAAATACTGTGTTGCCCTTTTGTTTAGCATACAAAATGCTCTGGTCAACAAATAGATCTGACATGAATATTTTAAATATGGAATCAGGACACGAGTGAGCGTTTAAAAAGTCAGGCTTTGGTACACTCCATTTCAGATTGTCCATATTTTGACTGGGGATATCCTTATCAGTCCATGTTCTTTGCACAGGCTTTTTCTTAGGTTTAATTTTTTACGCTTGCATAGAGGAGAATCATCTGATTGTTCATCATCGCCTGATGTGTAAAAGTCACCATGCTCTTTACCCTTATCTACCGTTTTAATTGTTATTGTAGGACTGGAGCTCTTAACTGTTGACTTGATAATCTGTCAATGTCTACTGTATCCTCAGGTCCACCGTCTTCATCGGTAATATTCTCCTGGGAAGGTGGACAAATACAAACATCAGCCTCCTTGAATTCTTCATCATCAGATAGCTGCTGTAATAATGCCTCAGCTTCTTCCACTGTCAAACTTAAAAAAAACCTCTTTTACAATCTATATATTTAGTTCAAACTATGTATTTATATAATACTAGCTGAAAACCCGCACTTCGCTACGGAGTACATTCAAATTAAATACAACGGTCAATGTATGCAATTAATGCCAATATATATATAAATAAATAAATAAATAAATGAATATATATATATATATATATATATATATATATATATATATATATATATATATATCTAATATATAAAAATGAATGTTTGTATCTCTGTAATTGTATAGAAATCCACAGTTTAGGAGCAACGATCGTGAAATTTTAAATACAGGCGTCTTTAAAAACAGCCGAGGGTCTGAAGAACTTCAAAAATCGAAATTAATTACCGTTGATTTTTAATTAATAAAAAACCACAATTTTGAAACTAAATGTAAGCTGTTACACTTTGTGGCATCATCCCTCTGAATATGGCGTCCACGTTAGGGTTAGCTGACAGCGAGCGAAAAGATAAAAATAAATAAAATCAAAAAGTTTCAAGTTATATATTAAACCAGAATAATAAATGAAAATAATAATCTTTCAAGTCAGATTTTATACTTTAAGACATTTCGATTAACGATCGTCGTTTATTTTCGCCGTGTTATTTTGTAAACAAACGTTCTCTGTTGCCATTTTCATTTAAGACATTTCTTATTGAAACGATGTAATGCGTAGTAAATGCGTTAAACATTTCTTATCTAAAATTTATATTTTAAAACATTTCAGTGAAATTAACATCGTCTTCAGATTATAAACAGACGTTATTTGTTGCTATTTTCATTTTAGAAATTTCTTATTAAAATGATGGAATTCTCCGATATATTTCCATAGTGGAGATTTAGACACATTACAGAATTTAAAAAAAAACCTTTTGTGTAATTTATATATTTGTGTGTGTTTAATTATTTCAAGTGACTCTAAAGTGGGCGTGGCATTTTTTCCACTAGCGTGAAAAATCAGAATAATATTGAATTATTTAATTTTTTTTGCTCATCAGACGACAGTAGCAGCGAGTGGCAGTAGTTACACAAGTTTGAATTTGAAACATTGTTTTGTTGTTTCCTAAAAGAAGCAATAATCCGTTACTGTATTTTATATTGTTCTTAATTTTATAATTCACGATGTACTTTTAAAAGCATAAAAATTAGTATATCTTAACTAAAAAGAATCAGTCTAAACTTAAGCACAGTTTTGCGATTTATTTACAGTTAACTATGTTTGTGTTTAGCTATTCCATTTGTTTGTTTTAAAAAATGATTTTTAAAGGTTTTTTTTGGTGCTTTATGGTAAAATAGCACTTAAAAATTAAAAAAAAAAGAAACAAAAACTTAACTGTAAATAGCATACTTTTTCTATAAATTGGTCAATTTGAAGTAATTTTTATTGAAATTTAGCTAAAATGCCTATAACTGCATAAAAATCTTAATGCTACTATTTTAATTTCCCAAGCACAATTCTAAAAATGTTATAAAATACGCAGCCCTACTTTCCGATTTAGTACAAGAATTTAAAATTGATTTCAGGACTTCGGGAAAAATAAACAATTTTTGTTTTTGCATGTTTTCTATTCTATTTACAGTCGATATAGATATAATGCTAGCAAATTGTCAAATGGAATGCATAGAGTTGCAATCTGACATCTAACTTAAAGAGAAATTCAATCGAGTCTCTTTGTTGTACTCATAAATCATACCTGCCCAGATATAAATATCCTTCACTGCATAGTCAAGCGTTATTCTGGTCATCAACGTTTGGAAGCACGTACATCTGAGAACAACTATTTTCAAGAGTTTCAACTATTTTGAAGCACACTAAGAGTCAAATTCGAACCAAAATTTATTCGTTGTTTTTTAGTATTGATGTGTATGACATTTCCCATCCCTTTTTTATACTATGTTTAATTTTTCATGCAGAGTTCACAAGGCAAAAGACAATTTGACAATTTTACTTTTCATCTTTTAGTGATGAAAGGCTGAATCTATCTAAATTCTGAGATGTGTATAACATTTCACATGTTTTTTTCCTATGCTATTTATACTGTGTTTAGTTTTTAAGGTGACTTTGGTTATCAAACATTCATATTGAACCCCGAATCAAGAAACGAGAAACATAGTTTATGAAGGTACTTCAGATGATATTTGGATCAGTTTAATTGAACAGAGATTTATATGGAGTTTAATAAGGACAGAATGTTTCTATTATTGCTACAGAATCTTGCATTTATGGTGCGTGTAGCCCAAACTGCAGATTTCTGTTAATTTTTTCATCAGTCAGTGCCTTTAACAAATACTTTAATACTTTATTTATATATTTTTTTGGCTACAGAATCCTGCATTTATGGAGGTATTTATATGGACAATTAGACATTTTTACTTTTAAGCTTTTAGTGATTTATTATAAATGTATATATTTTATGATATTTATACTGTTATTAAATCTATGTTATTTATACTGTGTTTAGTTTTTAAATTACTTTTTGTTAACAAACATTAGACAATTTGACATTTTTAATTTAAATTTGAAAAATGAAAGGCTGAATCTACTAAAATTCTGAGATGTGTATAACATTTCATATGTTTTTTTTAAATGTTATTTATGCTGTGTTTACTTTTTTAATCAATTTTGTTTAACAAACATTCGACAAAATGACATTTTTACTTTTCAGCTTTACTTTTTAAAACTCTTAACTTTCCAAGAGACAATTTGACATTTTTTCCTTTTCAGCTTTTAATGGTTTATTATAAATGTATATATTTTATGTTTTACTTTTCAGCTTCTTTTGCTCCAAAGATGAAAGGTTAAATCTAGATGAATTCTGAGGAGTTAATTATAAATTTATATATTTTTATATTGGATTTTTTAAAAATTATTTGGGTGTATAACATTTCACATGCTTATTTTTCTATGTTATTTATACTGTGTTTAGTCTTTAAATTGATTTTGGTTAACAAACATTTACAAATTGACATTTTTACTTTTCAGCTTTACTTTCCAAAAGACAATTTGACATTTTTCCTTTTCAGCTTTTAGTGGTTTATTATAAATGTATGTATATTTTATGTTTTACTTATCAGCTTCTTTTGCTCCAAACATAGAAGGTTAAATCTTGCTAAATTGTTTAGATTTTAAATTGATTTTGGATAACAAACATTCCACAATTTGACATTTTTACTTTACAGCTTTTAGTGGTACAATGATGAAAGACTGCATCTAACCAAAATACTGAGATATGTATAACATTTCACATGCTTTTTTTTTTGGCTATGTAATTTATACTGTGTTAAGTTTTTAAATTGATTTTGGTTAACAAACATTCCACAATTTGACATTTTTACTTTACAGCTTTTAGTGGTACAATGATGAAAGACTGCATCTACCAAAATACTGAGATATGTATAACATTTCACATGCTTTTTTTTGGGTTATGTAATTTATACTGTGTTAAGTTTTTAAATTGATTTTGGTTAACAAACATTCCACAATTTGACATTTTTACTTTACAGCTTTTAGTGGTACAATGATGAAAGACTGCATCTACCAAAATACTGAGATATGTATAACATTTCACATGCTTTTTTTTGGCTAATTTATACTGTGTTAATATTTTAAATTGATTTTGGTTAACAAACCTTCTTAAAATTCCGGGCAACGCCGGGTACTTCAGCTAGTATATATATATATATACATAAATATATATATATATATATATACATATATATATATATATATATATATATATATATATATATATATATATATATATATACATATATATATATATATATATATATATATATACATATATATATACATATATATATATATATATATATATATATATATATATATATATATATATATATATATATACTCAATACGACGATCAATGTATACAATTGATGTAAAAAAAAAAATATATTTATAAAAAAATCGTAACGGATATTTTTATAGACAAACTAATGTAGAAGAAAATATTCAAATTAAATGTAATAGGACATACTAAATAATATAGTAAAGTTAATATAGTACAGTTTTAGGAACATAATATCTTTTATTGTATTTTAATATTTTTTTGGATAATGTCCAATCGTCTGCCGCATTAGCAAGAAATTTTTTTTTTGTCTATTTAGTTGTTATGCACGGGACGATAAATTTATGTAAAGTACCAGAAAAAGAAATCATGTGATCAGCATTTAATAAATTAAATTCTAAAAATTAATCTTTAAAAATTCACCAAAAATCAGAAAAATGAGGTAAAGATTCGAAAAAGATCTCATTTTAAAGGAATTTTTAGGATCTTTCTCGTGATATAAATTTTATAACCCTCAAATTATTATTTTAAATGCAAACTTAAAAGAAGTTACAAAAACAGCTTAAAAATTTAATTGAAAAAATATAAGAAGAGTTTTTCAAAAATCTTTCTTAGTGCACCTCAACACTATAAGAAGATTCGCCATGCAAAATTTCAGCCCTTTAGGTCCAGCGGTTTGGTCTGTGCGTTGTATGTCAGTGAGTGAGTGAGTCAGTCAATGAGTCAATCATTTACGGAACTGTTATATATATATATATATAGATGATTATGATTGTAATATTAATTTTATGAAAATCTATGTCTATTCTCAATCTACCCAAAATTTTTATTATCTTAACACAAGCACCAGCAATTAGTCGAATTTATTAATAAGGTTGGTTGGATTATTTATTTATTATTAAAGATAAGTAATACTGAATTAATTTAACTAATTAATTAAATTTGTGTAAATATTTATAATAATATATTATTATTATTTATTGCCTATAATCAAACCTTTAAATGTTTGTGTGAAATCCCAATGGAAAACAAACGTATCATTAATCCGTTCCAAATAGAAAATCAACGTGCCCTTCTAAGCCTAGCGTCCCTTTTTAGGGACGTAATTGAAAATGCAAAACAAAGACCAAAATTTAAAACTATGTGCAATTCGAAAAACACGTATTCTTGCAATTGCATTTACAGTTATATTTGTTAAATGCAAGAGATATTATTGGTAAATAACGGAGCAAACTTACCTTTTTTGTCTTGACATTGCAAAATACTACTTTCGTGTCTGACTTGAAATTCAAAAGGCTATATCACCCAAATGCTAAATACCTGCTGCCATCTATCGAATATAAAAGAAACTAATACTTAAGCATACTTTTATGAAAAATTTACGGTGAAAGAATATTTCCTGTGAGATTTTCATACATTTTTAGAAGAGTCCCTAAAAAAGGACGCTAGGCATTAATGGGTTAATGTACATAAATATCGCAAACTTGTACGGATTAAAAATAGCTCTGAGTTTAACTTATATTTATTAAACATAATTGAGGGTGCGGAAGATTGGACTATTACATTTCAAAAGGTAATGAAAATCGAACGAAACGATTTACAGAATTAAAAGCTTTACATTTTCGAAAAGAACTTATAATCTAGTTTTCTTCCATTAGGTTTTGAAAATATTATCACACGGGCGGCACCCTTTATTTACGATGCACTGCCGAAGCCGTTCTCTAATTTTTTCCCATCACTCGGTTGGTCATCTCTGGCGGAATGGCGGAATAGCGGACTCGTTGCACATTTTCAGATGTTCTAATGTCCCGAAGACGACTAATCGGTTCCTTGGTAATGCTGACCCACTCGCACTCACTTCCGAAGTCCATCGCAGAATTGGTTTTCAATCGGGAACGGCATCAGTTGCACAGAGCCCTAAATTCCCTCCATGCCTGGGTTACAGAATCGCCGTTTTCAAAGATGTTCACCGGATCAACTCATGGTGTCTACTGACAACTAGAAAATCCTCCCGAACTGTTGCCCCCTCCCTCGCAGTCCTGTCCTTACCACTCCCTTACCAGTGACCAGAAATGTGGGAGTCCATGCTTCTGCACGTGGTATATTAAATAATTTATCTCTCTATATATAACAGTTCAGTAACTGAGTCACTGACTGACATACAACGCACAGACCAAACCGCTGGACCTAAAGGGCTGAAATTTTGCATGGCGATTCTTCTTATGGTGTAGGGGTGCACTAAGAAAGACTTTTTAAAAATTCTTGTTACATTTTTTAAAATAAAATTTTTAAGCTGTTTTAGTAACTTTTTTTAAGTTTGCATTTAAAATAATAATTTGAGGGTTATAAAATTTATATCACAAGAAAGATCATAAAAATTCCTTTAAAATGAAAACTTTTTCGAATTTTTACCTCCATTTTCTGATTTTTGGTGAATTTTTAAAGATTCATTTTTAGAATTTAATTTATTAAATGCTGATCACGTGATTTCTTTTCCTGGTACTTTAAATAAATTTATCGTCATGGGCATACAACGAAATAGACGAAAAAAAAATTTTTTTTTCTTCCTAATGCGGCAGATGATTGGACATTATCCAAAAAAATATTAAAATACAGTAAAAGATATGTTCCTCAAACTGTACTGTATTAACTGTACTATATTCTTTAGTATGCTCTATTAGATTTAATTTACCGAATATTTTCTTCTACATTATTTTGTCTATAAAAATATCCCTTATGATTTTTTATAAATAAATATATATATATATATATATATATATATATATATATTAACATCAATTGCATACATTGATCGTTGCATTTATTATAAATATATATTTTTTGGCATTAACTGCATACATTCACCGTTGAATTTAATTTGAATGTACTCCGTAGCGAAGTGCGGGTTTTCAGTTAGTACATATATAAAACAGTTCCGTGACTGATTGACTGACAGATAACGCACAGACCAAACCGCTGGACCTAAAGGGCTGAAATTTTGCATGGCAATTTTTCTTATAGTGTAGGGGTGCAAGAAAGATTTTTGAAAAATTCTTCTTAGATTTTTTAAAATTAAATTTTTAAGCTGTTTTTGAAACATTTTTTAAAGTTTACATTTAAAACAATAATCTTCGGGTTAAAAAATTTATATCACGAGAAAGATAATAAAAATTTCTTTAAAATGAGATCTTTTTCGAATCTTTACCTCCATTTCCTGATTTTTGGTGAATTTTTAAAAATTAATTTTTAGAATTTTACTTATTAAATGCTGGTCACGAGATTTCTTTTCTTTTTGTGATACTTTAAAGTAATTTTGCGTCATGTGCATGACAACGAAACAAATTGACAAAAAAAATATTAAAATACGGTAAAAGATAAAATTTAACCACTAGACTAATTGAGATGGAAGTTTTTTAAGAATTAAATTCAAATCAGTATGTTGTATGAATATTAAATTAAACCTATATATAAAACTGCAATTTTCCCTCAAAGTATGCTTCGTCATGACGATAAATAAGTCTCAAGGCCAAACTGTAAAATATGCTGGCGTAGATGTAAGAGAAAATTGTTTCTACCACGTTCAGTTTTACGTAGCTAGCTCACGCGTAATTTCGCGGACGAGCCTGGTAATATTAGTTCCACCCAAAGAAGAATGAAAAATGTTTATGAGGAAATCCTCTATAAAGCGATCGTATTATTTTTTCATTGTAATTATCCTAAAATGTTCTCCTTGGCGAAGCAAGGTATTCAGCTAGTATTGTAATAAGAATCGAAGTTGATTATAAAATGCTGCATTGCCCTCTTTAATTTTACAAATATTTGCAAACTTACTGAGTAAAATGATACATGTCTGTATAATTGTCCTTCAATAAAAAAATTTCGAAAGGAGTGGAACGTCCATATATACTTTTCAAAACATTTCATGTATAGATTCTTTTATAAATAAAATTATAGACACAAATGAAGATATAATTTTTTTTTCGTCAATGCACATGTCCTTTAAGACATATCGATTGCTTGGGGTACTGTAGCAATTTTTCTTAGCTTTTAAAAAGATCTTGAAAATTGATCTGCTGTTGTGGTTTGCCTATGCGTCGGTAGAGGTGAACCAACACCACCCCTTGTTGCAGCCTCACTTTTAACCGAGCATTCCCCAGGGAAAAAATTCATCGTTGTCAGAAGTGGGATTCGAACCCACGCCCACAGAAGTGGACTGCGACCTGAACGCAGCGCCTTAGACCGCTCGGCCATCCTGACATGCACGAGATAGTAGATCTTTAAGCAATATTATATGCACCGTACACCTTGGCGTTCGGTAAAAATGAGAAGGTGCGTATCATGAAGTGCATGAAGCTAAAGAAGTAAGCTTCAATGGGGAATTCATCGAAAAATGGACCAATTATGGTCGCTCACCGGCAGATGGCGCGACATGTCAACAAAAGGCGGATTTTTCATTGAGTTGTACGGCCTTGCGGTTTTTAAATAATTTTAAAAATTTACATATATATATATACAGTAACTACCGCTTATAGTGATCAGTGGTTATAAGAATCAACCGCTTATAAGAATCAATATCGCAAAAACAAAAACAAATGTGTTATTTCCATGTTAAAATTTTCGCTTTAAAGAATCAATCCACCGGTTTTAAGAATCAATTTACAGTCTTCGCTTCTTTTATTTTTTAAAAAAAGGCCACTTGAACCCTCAAATGGAAGTTCTTTCTTTACTTTTTGATAAGAAAGACTGATAAGACATTGATATGGAAAACAGTCGTAAATTGCATCCTTTTCTTTGTTATAAATCACATCATAGTTTCCCCGTAAACGCAGGGCCCGATTATGAACGCTGGGGGCCCCTGGGCAGATGCTATTTGGGGGCCCCCCCTTACGAGCATTTATAAAAATAAGAACTATCCATGGGCTATATATACTATTAGAAGTACTAGGTGCATACACCAAGGGGGTTTTGGGGCCTCCTAGCATCAGGGGGCCCTGGGCAAAGTCCCGATTTGCCCATGCGATAAAAAGGCCCTGCGTAAACGCTTTAGCTGAACCCTGTCCTATTAGCTTGTCCCAGTGGCATCTCCGCCTTTTCAGGTCAGAGTTCCCTTTTTCCACTGACAAACAAAGACAGGG